>KZ651135.1:299074-329878 GCA_001010745.2 Gerris buenoi | reverse complement strand
TCTCCTACACCTTCTAAAGCATAAAAAATGTCATTTATAAATGCCTGAAATAGTATAGGTGATGTCACCGTTCCTTGAGGCAGTTGGTACTCATCTATTGTATGTTTATCGCTTAATATGTTTCCGATTTTTGTTCTTTGATCTCTATTTTCTAAATAGGAATTTATAAGGCTAAGACTTTTACCTCTTACACCGTAACGTTCTAATTTTTCCAGTAATTTTTTATGACTCACTGTGTCGAACGCTTTACTTAAATCTAGAAAAACAGCTATACATTTTTTATTTTTATCCAGACCGTCAGTTATCACTTTGGTCAATTTAAAAAGAGCGTCTTGTGTGCTTATATTTTGCTTGAATCCGAATTGATTTTTATGTATCACACTAAATTAGGTAAAAAATTGTACTAACCTTTTTTTTATGATTTTTTCGAGTAGCTTTGCTAGATTCGATATTAGACTTATCGGTCGGTAATTAGTTAATTCTATTTTA
This sequence comes from Gerris buenoi, assembly GCA_001010745.2. Taxonomy (NCBI): domain Eukaryota; kingdom Metazoa; phylum Arthropoda; class Insecta; order Hemiptera; family Gerridae; genus Gerris; species Gerris buenoi. The sequence continues at coordinate 329,389 of KZ651135.1, read as the reverse complement.
TCATTTGCTTTATATAGGGGAGAAATCAGAGCTGTTTTAAATATTTGAGGAAAAATTCCTGAGTCTAATGATAAGTTGTAAAGATATACGAGTGGTTTTATTAAAGACTGTTTAGCAAGTTTAATTACTTGAGATGTTATCTCATCAATTCCAGGAGCTGTGTCCTTTTTTAGTTCATTGATGAAATAAGAAAGTTCTTCTTCATCAGTTGCCCAGAAAATAGCACTGTCCTTTACTTTTTTAAGTTTTAACCTACTTTCAGACGCTTCTAAATATTGTCAGTATTTATAATTTTGGTTGAGTTTTGTGGAAAACAAAATTTAATCAATAAATATTACTTTTTAATTTTTTTTTAAATAAATGAAATTACATTATAATAAAGCTTGAAAATGACCTACAAATCGTGAAAAATTTCTTTAAGTAGTCTTTTAATGCCTAATAACTCGGTAACCATGAGAAAAACAATAAACCTGCTTAATAATATATTTTGTTGCAAATTTTATCCGCTTTAAAAGTTTTCGTGATAACAACTATAAATTGAAAAAGTTACATGTTTTCGGTCATTTCCGCTAAAGGTCGCCTCTGGCAAAAACGCGTTTGGGTAAAACTGAAGAATATGATACGGTCTATAGAAAAGATGTCGGGGCCTTACTCTAACGCTAACGTATTCTTTTGACAAAGGGATATCACACAAATCATACATATATAATTTCTCAAATATTTAAATCACGCAAATGTACTGTTATACAAAGGAATATTTATCTTTCAAGTGTATAAATTAAGCAAAGTTGTGCCGCCAAGCGATTCTCGACCGTATCATCTCCTGCAATTCAGCCCGCGTTTGTTATTGACTTTTTATATTTATGACTCTTAGGATTATAACGGATTATTTTTTTGCTAGCAAATTTACAATTATTATTATATTATACATTTATTTTATATTCGATGTTTATTAATTCATTCTCTTATTTCAAGAAATAAAATTATGATTAGTTGATGTTGATTATTACAATATAAAATAGAGGAGAAATGTCCAAAGCATTTTTTTTTTTAAACCTTATTTGTTCAAAAAGGTTTGCTGTTTTCTTTTAGTATTCGGTACACATAATTAAATCAAATGGCACAATTGTAAAAAATCACACTTCTTATTTCAATTTACTATTCTAATAGATGAGAGTCCGTGTTAGTTAGTATATAAGTTTTATAGGTCAGATAGAATATTTTGTTTCGGATGCTAACCAAAGGAGGAGAGCTCGTTAGAAAGACAGTGCTTTAGTCGTATAAATCGTTTCATTCTTATTTATATTATTTATACGCTCACTTCAGTGTTTCCCCAAGTGACTCCTACTTGAAACGGTGCGGATATTTATGCCAGCGGTTAGTGGAAAAGGTTTCGCGGTAGGATTTGTGTTGTAAAATAGGATAAAATAAGGCTTAGGGAGTTGGCACTTTGGAAGAGACTGTGGGGTTTCTTTTTTTATATATCTGTTCTCTCCCTCTGAACCAAGATTTTCCTTCCATATCTGAATTTCGACCTTGGAATAGGGTCTAAGGATAGAAGGGGAAAACCATTAGGTAAGTGGAATAAAATGGATTTGACAGGGGGTTCAAGAGGAAAAAGAAGATCTGTAACACCGCGGATTCACCCTCCGGAATAGCTCTGGGGATCTGAAAGATAGCCTCAGGCTATTTATTGATATTGGAAAAATATGATAAGGGTTGACACGAGGGGATATTTGTCTTAAGGCGTGATAGATGGCGGCCGGCTCATGTGGTAAACAAATCACCAGCAACGCTATTTGCCTAATGTAAAACACTCTTGTGCTCTTTCTCTAACCATCTTTGGCATAACAAACAAAACTATTATTGATTTATTTTTTTCCATCTTTATATAATTTATTTTAAAGTTAATCCGATTAAATCAATTGATAAAACATAGGTATAATATAAAGATTTAAATGGCAGTATTACAACCCTTTTTAATTATTTCGTCGTCAGATTTGATTATATTTATGTGGCTTATATAAGGCATCATAATATGATGGTATTTATTTCCTCAGCAAAAATCTAACCGTGAAAAAAGGGCCAAGTTCTAGACCCCCCTCATAAACATCAGGGTTTGTGTTATTATATTACACTTAACATAACAGGAAATTTTCAAATTTTTATGTTGGGTGCTTTCGGAGATCAGGTGTGTTTCAGACCAGGGCAGGAATATAAGGGTAATTGTAATTGCGATCCGTTTACATCAAAACTTATTTATATGCATAGATAAACCTATAATAATATTGTATTTTTTTATTTGTTTTAGGTGCAGAGCAGAGAGTTCACGGTTATATTGCGTGTGTGCGAATAATTTTTTTCGATTTTAAATTTACTTGAGGGATTTATTTTTAACTTGTGTGTAATGAAAGAGTACAAATGTTTATTTTCAATACAAACCGGGGATATTTATTTGAAACTTATTTAAATTTTATGCGTTGTGCCTGGATGTCGTCGCTTTGGAGGCGGAAACCGCAACTAATCTGGTGCGTATAACATTCCTTTATCGTATAATCATTAGGCTTTTAATCAAATAAAAAATATAAATTCAAATAATATATAAATATATATATTTGTACATGAAAAAGTCTTATACCGTTCTAGAGACATTATAATTAATTAGAGACACCATAATGTTATAACTAGGGCTCGGCATTTTGCATATTTGCATATATTTTTTGCGATATGCCCAAGGTGAAAGAAGGCCAAATATGCCATATTCAAGCAATTTTGTCAGTCTACATTGAAATTTATCGTGCATATATTTGCATATATTCGCATTTTTGGGAATAAATGCATATATTTGGCATTTCATGACAAAAGTTATATTTTCCCGTTCCGTAAAACCAGAAAAAAAGAAACCCATATAGTTTCATTCCTGAGTCTGTCTGTCTGTCACTCGGTACAGTTCCAATAACTTTTAAACCAAAAGAGATAAAATCATGAAACTCCAGTATAAAAAATCGTTTTGACGCGCACACAGGAAAAATAAAGCGAACTCAAAATTATCAGCTGTTCAAATTTAAAATTGCGGATAATTCATTTTTTTAAATTTTAAGTTGGGTATCAAATTAAAGGTATNCAAGATGGCGGATAATTCAGGTCACTCGAAAAAAAATTTTTTTTTTAAATTTTGAGTGGGGTATCACATGAAAGGTATTAAAGAGTAGATTACAAATATATATACCACTTAGGGTTAGCGTTTAATATTCGGCGCCATTTTGTCAAAAAACATCGAACTTTTGCGTGCCCCCCCCAAAAAAAAAAATTGTAGTTCCGTTGTTACTAAAAAAAATAGAAAAATATCAAAATTTGCGGTCTGGTGGGCCATAGAAAAAATAAGATTAGCAATTTGATCTGATTTACTGGAAATCCAAGATGGCGGATAATTCATGTCTATTTTTTTCTTCTTTTCCCAGCACTTATTATTTAAGTTATATTAGTTATATATTATTATTAGTTATTATATTAGTTTGAGCGCATTTTAGTGGCTCAATTTTCGTGCATATGTATAAATGCATTTATTGGGCATCTTCATGCATATATCGAGGTTTTATTTTGCATATATTGCCGAGCCCTAGTTATAACAATATTATTTATTTAGTTGTAGAGCCACAATTCATAAATCTTTTAGTTTTGGTAAAACGAGTTTTTGATGTGCCATACACTTTACAATGTATTAGAGACAAAGATGTAAATGTATATTTGGTCTTATCAGGTATGTAGTAGGACGGATATTTCTAAAAGTTTTGTCTCTTTAAGGCGATATAAAGTACAGTGACAATGAACGACAGCTCCCTAGAGTGGCGACCCTACCTACCTTGTCCCAAGAGGATGGCCTTTCTAACAGCCAACAATCGACTTGGCTAGATATATCTAACAATAACTTTTATTGTTATACTTTCCAACCAATACCATGGCAAGTTAAAGTATTTGTTCGTATTAATACCAAGAAAAATTAATTAAGAATTGACAATATATCAAATAAGTAATGACAATGATGAGCGCTTAATACAGATGTTAACTTAAAACTTGTAACGGAAACAGGTTTTTAACTCCGTGAAATATTAATACGATTGAAGATCCACTTCATTCTTAATCTAGGTTGAATTAGTTACCACTCATTTAATTACATCATCATATCTGGATCTATTTTCAGACAAGGATCCCTGTAATGATCAACATGGAATTAATCTGTCGTGTAATCTCATAATGTTGTGATGATAGGGAAGTATAAAATATGGCCAATTCAACTCATTCTAAACCTTTTATATACAAGTATGTACATCAATTCCGAGTCAATCAATGTTTTCCATTTATTAGCTTTTTCGAGTTTTCGTGATTAATTTTGAACATTTTATCAAAATGTATTATAAATACAACTTTTTCCCGGGAAAAAGAATCAAACTCGGCCTCTCACCGCGTAAGCAGCTATTTTCTGTGGAACTATACAGAAATGTAGAATTTTCCCGGAAAAATTACTTATATGATTAAATTCGTACTTGGATGGACTACATTTTAGAATTTTATAATCTAAATCGTCGGAACCAAATTCGAGATTTTCTTTTTTTGGGGGGGGGGGGGGAGGAGGGAGCTCCCCTTCCCAATTAAGAGCTAAAATTCATTTTTCAATTTCGAATTGGGGTATGATTTTTCTGAATCTGTACGTTAAAGTTTATTGACATCAGCCCAGTAGTTTAGGCTCCACGCTTCAACTCAGTCGAGAGACTAAAGACATTATTTAAAAAAATAAATAAATAAATAAATAAAAATTGCAAAAAAGCACGAGGAATAAAATATTAGTATATCCATTTCTCTATTCTCTTCTCGTTATTGAAATAGGTTTTTTAAAACAAAAGTTTAGCGAGTAAGAATGAGTAGGATATAGTGCAGCTCGTGATACTACGAAAGTGAATAAAAATAAAAATAAATAAACTGTTTACAAAAATAGGATAGAGGGGTGAGTAATCTCTTGATTGAAACTTACCTTTTTCGTTTATGTATTTCATAAATTTTGAAATGATTCAGAATTACCTATTTTGGCTCCGTATTGTAATATTTTTAGTAGCAAAGATTTTTCTCATCTGATATTTTCATCCCAACTTTTTTACATTCTTTACAATATTATTGCAGCTCTAATATTTAATTTAAATCAAATTATAATTTCTATTTATAAATGGAGACAGACAGAGAAAAATAGACTTCAGCGCCGGGACTGAAGTCTATTTTTCTCTGTCTGTCTCCCTTTGTAAATAGTAATTATAATTTAAATGAATTCTAATGAAGTATAAATACTACCAAAAATTAAAAAAAAATTGAATAAGATTTAATTAAAAATAGACAATGAAGTTTATAGAAAATCATTAGATTAAACATCTAGAGTCATCTTAATATTATAATACTTCTATACGAATAACAATGTATATCCTTTACATTTAATCTCTTTACGTGGCTCGTCTTTTTGTTATCACATTGTTTCAGCCAGGTTTATCTTTGTTTTTACAATTTACGTGTATCGGAAGACTCTTGCAAAGACTGCGGTTAAAATTAGACAGGAATGACACTGCTGAGGCTGCTCTGTGGAGTTATCGTGGAATAGCCTCGATGATGGATAACCCCGGGCCAGCCGCATTATTCACTCCCCCGGCCCGGTCCCCTGGTCCTGAGGTCAATTACATACGTGGCCTATCTGCACCTGTCTGCAGGGATAAACAGCTAGCCCTGATTAATGGCACCAATTAGCTGAGAACAGGGGGATCTGCCGCACCTCTTTTAACTAGTCTTCTTGTTCTCCCCACCAAGCAGTGTATTTAATCACTTTCAATCCATGTGACCTATTCTACAATCGCCCCTATTGATTCTTTACGTAAGTCTGTAAATAATAAAAAAATTAGGGGAAAAAATTGGTATAAGTATTTTTAAAAAATAATTTTTTACGCTCCTTTTAAAAATTAGCTATTATAATTATTTAACTAAAGCAAAATCATATAGACATGCCTTAAAGTAGTTGGATTTATTTATATGCAGGAAGTCCCAGCTAATATGGAATAGCGAATATATATATATATATATATATATATATATATTATGTGTTTTAAATTGAGAAGTTTTAATGACAAATGGTGACGGACATAGAATAACTATGGATTTTTGATAAATTAAATTTCTTTTTTAACAATTGACAATAAACACTCTGGTTAGAATAAAAAGTCCGTTTATAGCATGAACTGGATGCTATAATCTTGCTAGAGTAATCTTCTAGTCAGCTTGAAGATGACCCAAAGAGGGGTCGAAATAATGCAAAAGTAAGCTTTTAATTTTTTTCCTATGGACACTATCAATAAAATTTACATACAAAGAAACAAATCTCACTATTTCTAGAAGCTATTATATTTATTTAACTAAAGCAAAATCATTTGAATATAAATTCTTATTTTAGAAGGGCAAGTGATGAAGCAGCAGATTAAAGTTATTTTTATAATATAATACATATTTCCTTATTCATTATTATTCCTTAATTAAATTGTTATATTTATGTACAATAAAAATACTAAGGGAGAATTTATTCTGGAAACACTACTATCCTTAAGGTTTTTGATAGATTGTTCCCCAACAATAATTTTCAATAGTTGTCTGTATAAAGGTATGGTCTTCAAGTCCCCATCTAAAATTATATTGTTAATATAATATAAATTATTGGACACACTTTTGACGCAGATGTTATTTTTAATCTTATCTATCAATTAACAATCTAACACAACATATTATTATTTTTATTTTGTCAAAAGTTCTTATGGAGATGTTGTGTAATTTTTTTTTAAATTTATTTTACAGCAATTCAACACATAATAATAGTCTACACTCTAGACTACAATAATAATCTACACTCTAGACTACAATAATAGTCTACACTCTAGACTACAATAATAGTCTACACTCTAGACTACAATAATAGTCTACACTCTAGACTACAATAATAGTCTACACTCTAGACTAAAATAATAGTCTACACTCTAAACTGAGCAGTCTAAGTCATGTTTTGAATTAATTGTATAGTTGAATTTACTGACTTATCTATTCTTCAATTAATCTCTTTAACTTTTCACTTTTTCTATTTTAATGTCTTATGATTATCATTTTTAATATTAAAAAAAAAAAAAATTGTTATTTTAAGCGGAGGCTAATAGGTAAAAAAAGAAGAGGAGGGGATGGAAAAAGAAAAAAAGTTTGATTTATTGGTTGGCAACAAAGGAAAGCAATGCAGAGAATCAGGGAGAGGGGGGTGGCAAAGCGGTGAAATACTCGGAGTGGAATTGTGATTACGATTGGAATTCATTTCAATCGTATGGTCAAGGGAAAAGCAACAACCCCATTCAATCGATGCAACTTTAATTAAATTTGATACCTTTTTATTCTGTTTGCTTATAAATGTTTCAGCTTATTTTTAAAACATTACTTAAAATGTATACTTTATCGTATAAATTTTAATCTAAAATTAAATTCACTAAACATATAAGAATAATGCGTTAATTTTTTAATGACATAATTTATAAAAAAAATAACAAAAATTATAATGTTTAGCAAAATGTCTTATTCATGTTCATGTTTTAAATTTCATTCTTAAAACTATTCCCAAATAATATATATATGTTTACACAAATATATCGGAACATAAGGTATGTTCGAAACTAGATCTTTTCGGGGAAAGCAGATTATATGGTTTAAATTAATATTTTTTTGCAAAATAATTTTTTGAGATTTTTTAGGGTCCAAAGGCAAAACCAAGGACTCTTATTTTCCTGCGTGTGTCTGTCTGTCCGTCCGTACGTCACCTGCTCTCACGGCTACACCTTTTGTCCGATGACTTTGAAATTTAGCATGTATATTTCTTGTACCTACCCACACATGGTAAAAATATGGTAAAATAAAAAAAAATAAAAAAATAGGGTAAAAAAAACTTAAGGGTTAAATTTTTTAAATTTTTTTTTACATCGTGAGGGGTATGATATTAAAGGGTACGTCGAGCTGATTACAAAAATATATAATTATTTGATGATTTATAACTTTGATAGGGCGAGCGTAGGCAAGTTTGCAGTAGGTGTGAAAAGCAAAAATTTCTCTAATGAAGGTAAAGCCTGTATTAAGAATTTCTTCAATAGGGCCCTATTAAAAATGTATACCAACATCTAGTGAAACCTTTTTGGCATGTTTTTATTGGTTAAAAGAAAAGATAAAAAACTGTTTGTATAATTCCAGAATATGGTCAATAATAAAGTTAATTTTGCTTTGAAGAACAGTTAGCATTTTAATTTTTAATATAAGCATTTATCCTACTTTACTGTACTATATGTTTCTCAATCTAAAGGCAGTGATACTATTTATTAATTTTAAAATTTGTTGGTATACCTAACAAGTATTGACGATTTTCCATGGAAACACTTTTTCGTACTATGTTAAGCTTCTTTTTAAAAATGTATATAAAGATTTTCTATCAGAGATATCATTTTTACCTGCTTGGAATTAATAAGGATATTAGGCGTAATTAAGTTTAGTTCCTTATTGGCAGATATGAGTATCGCAAATGGGACGAGATTAGATCAGGGTGTGTACGAGTAGGAGGGAATCGCTTTGGGTTTTGGGATATTTACTCCGGTCTAACCACATTAGAAGGAAGGGAACCTCTATTGACAGTTGCATCTGTAAACAAAGGATTCCAAGCAAGAATATATCAATGAAAGCCTGAAGGAGCGAGGGGACCCTGAGCCTTGTGGCTTACACCAAGATTCCACCCTCACAAGAACTAAATACTGATATCTAGAGCCGTATGTAAACACGTCTAGGGTTATAACCGCATTTTCACTCATAATATCACAAAGAGCTCAGTACAGTGGATTTCCGCACAAATATATTTATTTTCTTTCCTCCTATAACTTAACTTATTTTTTTACTTCTGAATTATCTGGGGCTCTGTCCTGTAGTGCCCCCGCCAAGTATAACCACAGCCATACCATCCTTTACTGGAACCAACTCTGGGCAATTTATACCATCCTCTAATATCCTATGAGAAATAATCCTATTATGATACATACAATTAATTTTAAATTAATTGAGTTCATTACGAACTGAACCAGAAATAATAATTCCACACCCTATTAGTTTAAATTTCTACCCATATTACTTACGTAAGAAATACGAGCCTAAAGTTTTGTTCTTTTGACACTCGTTGACTGACATATTGATTAACTCATCAAAATTCTAAGGCACTTTCAGGAATCCTAGCAACTTGACATTTTTTATATAGGAGTTAAATGTAATAACAGCCTATTCAATATATTTAAATAAAATATTACTAGCGCTACCTAGTAGAGAATATTAAACTGAAGTATTCTTTTATAATTGCATTGTTTTTACATTGGAATAAATATGGTCGAGCTTTATTGAGCATTGAGCTCAAAGATTGTAAACATAAGCTTCCCGTTCGTCCGCACACGTACACCAGATAATTGTTTAGTTCAATTTAAACACCTTATTCTTGGCTTATTCTTTTACAAATGTTTTTGTCAGGATTTATTTCATTTTACGTTACTTTGAGATTTATTTATTACAATTTAATGAATAATTTATTTTTTGGTCTTCATTAAATGGCGATTCACCATTTATTCAATCGATTTTTATGAAAAGCAACTACGGAAAATGATGTTACATTTGGCTGATCATCGCTATCCACAATTTCTGTATAATTCACAGACGATATCCACATACTTACTACCTACTTATAATCGATTATTTTTTACTAGGGTGTGTGTTTTACCTATTGAACATTAGCTGAGCATAAACATTTCAAGTAAGATTTTTCTTAAATCTAAGCACTGTATGTTATCTCTTATTCTTTTTTAGATTTTTTATGGTAGTAGAATAGACGTAGACGTAGGTATAATTATGGTCAATTATAAGATGGACAGAAAAGCAGTTTTAGAAAGTTGAGATTAATGGCATGGAGCTGGAGGAAAAAACTATTTTTGAAAGTAAAAGCAGTTTAAAATGGTTTTACGTTTGTTTAATTATTTTTTGTGTGATGATGGATAAACTGATATACTGTTAATAATATGTAATCGTATATTATCAAGCAAATCATAAGGTTGCATTCCTCAACTCCATTTTAACCTTGAAGTTTTTTTTTTACTCCCTATCGCAATCAATTTACAGTTTTATCGACTTTACTTCCTTAGTATCGTATATGTAGATTGTACATATAACCTGAATCAGAATATAAAGATCTAATTTAACATCTAGGTTTACTACTGGGTGTTGGTGGCTGATAACATGGACTACTGTGGACGTGTTGGCTGCTTGTGACTGGTGTGATTTCCATCCCTCTTTCCACGCACCTGTGGCACTCTCGACTAGCCCCATATGAATGTTCCCGTAACCTATTTTTTGTAAGGGTGTGTCAGAAACAGTGGATTATACAGGTGGAAATATAAATACTTACTTAATAGCTAAGTCCATTTTTATAATATACCTATATAAGCTATTTGGTGATGCGCTGACTAGTTCAGGTGCTTAACCCTTGGTGCAGGGCTGAGTGGCTGATGAGACAGCTCGTAGAGCCCAAGACTCGAGTACCTACTCTTGAGATCTGTCTGGCCTTGGCCCTTATGCATTACTCTACCAAGGTATTCTTACGCCTTTTATTCTATAAGAGTTGGTGGTTATTTACATAATATCATTAAAAATAAATATTCTTATTGTTTTTATACAACACACTTATATTATATAAATTATATAACACACTTATATAATTTTGTCTAACTTTATTTTGCTTTTATTAATGTTAAAATTGTGTTAAGATACTATATAATTATAAGTACTAATTTGTTTAATTCTTTAATTTTTTTTTCTACATATTAAAAGAAGCTTAAATAAAGTGTTGGTGCGGAGTATAATGGAGCATGATATTTCGTGGTTGGTAATCGGAAGTGAATGCGTTCCATATTTTTCCATAAAGTTAAGATAATGATTGATTACTAGTTAGGTCAGGGTGGTACTGATTGATGGTTCTCGGACCCCTCCCCACCCTGCCACGTTGCGGCTACACCTCAATCACCCCTTCTGATGAGGCACAGCCCTATGATCGAGGCTCTTGATTCCTTCCCTACTCCCAACAGTCATTTAAAAAATCAATTCGCCGTCATAATTCAATTTTTTAAAACCTTAAATTTGATTAATAGTGATTTTTATTTTGTGATATTAATGATCTAGAATCTAGAAGTCACTTTTCTTTTATTGGCCCTTATTTGAGAAAATAAACTATCTATATCATGTAAATTTTCTTTATTCAACAGTATTTAAAAACTCCCACGCTCTAGAATTATCTACAATAAACCTCTTCCACCTCTAGTTCCACCTTCACACCATGCTTCTACCCCAAGAATATTTAAAACTTTTTTTTTTCTTCTTTTTTTTAACATCTCAAAAAATTACCTTTTTTATTTAGTCAGTCTTAACAACATTAATTATTCACTTCATTATTCAACAGTCCTTTAGAGCAATTACTAAACTATTCATTTCTATTATTTTGAAAGTTATTTTGAAGATCTTATTCATGTATTTGAGGCAGTATTTTAGTTGATTATTTTTATTTTATTTTATTTTATTTTTTTTTTTGTTGAAGACTTTATGATAGAGTAATGTGAGTGAAGGAGTGACGAGGTAGTTAGGCTAGTTTTATCTAAGTACAAGTAGAGAATAATGTTTGCGCTGCTCTAGGCAAGAGTTAGAATGGTGTAGTGTTAGAAGCTGTGTAGATGTTCTCCCGAGTTTAGGAATTGAAGTCTGGACACTGCCCGGAGGTGAGGCACCCCCCACAGCCCACCCCCTTTAAAACTTTGCCTCAACTTTCCTCAACTTTCCACCACATTCGCTATAACTCTAAAACTTCCTCTCACTCGCTCCAACCGCTCGGTAAAAACTCCCGTATTTTCTCTCTCTTACTCTTTCTATTTCCCGCCCCGGTGTTTTTTATCATCTCTGTTTCTCTAACGAAGTTCCGAACTCGTGCTATCACTTTTTCACCTCGGCAGAATCCTTGGAGAGTCGTCCCTCTCCTCCGGGTCTCGCTCTGCCGAGTTTATCGATTTCTCCTTCTGCCCAGACCACATAGAAGCTTTGCCGAGTTTTAACCCTTTTCTTCACTCCGCCGAGCTAACCGGCACGGAGAACCGGGAAAAACGCTCCTTCTCGCATCTACTTACGCTCTTGAATCCTAAATAGAGGCCACTCCCTCAAACTCAATATCCTCTCACTAAAACTATATTTTAAGTTTTAAACTTTAGATCTGAGCATAGGAAATTTACGGTATTTGATCAAAGATGATAAAATACCTTAAATACTATACAAAAAAGAAGTACCTAAAACAATAATAGTAGTTATAGTTAAAATAAATCTTGTAATTTTTAAATACATGTTGAACTGTAAAGTCTGTAACCTAAATAATTTAGATTTATCAGTTATCAAACGTATTCTTTCTAATAAAGTAGTTTATATTTACGCTCGACTCGATTAACCAATATATCTTATAAGACCTTTATCAAATATAATAGACAACCCAAACGCTTAAATAAACCTTAATTTATTTGAAAATTTGACCATTTTGTAAATGAAGCAAACAAACATACACTCTCCTTTATATTGTAGCGATTCGAGTGTTGCATTCCTTCACGACTCGCTTTTATCCAAGTAATTGGTAGAGTGGCTACGTGGGTGCAAGAAGAACGGCGAGGAGAGGGTCCTGTGATTACTGTGGATGTATATGTGGTCAGAGTGGGAGGAATAGTGCTTATAAGGAATCGGAAATTATGTAAAATTAACAGCGAAAAAAAAAGAATGTCAAATTAAGAAAAAACTATTACGCCCCTGAACGAGAACAGGTTTCACCCCCAGCGTAATAACCCCGTATATCAAATCTCCGCGCAGGTTTGTTCTGTTGATATCTGTTACATTGTTGCCTACCACTATATTTTTATAATAATCCTCAGCAAAACCCTAACCGTGTAAAGAGGGCCAAATTCCACATCTCCTACCTATATAAAGCAGTGATATCTACATCCAGACCAAGTCTGCTGTTTCTTTAGTCCATAACTTCACTTCATTCCTACTTTCATGAGCAACAGTGCTATTTTATTTTCATTGCTTACATTTGGCCAGTTTCTGAATGAGGAATAAAACAGACTTAACCCCGATGTAGATATAGATATTACTACTTTGATAGGCTTTTTGGGAGGGGAACTTGGCCCTTTTTCACGGTTAGGTTATTTTGAGGATATCATTGCTTTTTTCTGGCTCCAGCATCGTCGTCTTGCTTTTTTACGACGTCACTGTATTTTCCTCACAGATTATACATTAAACCGGCGCGGTGAAGAATAACACGGGTATAGATTATAGAGTAATTTATATGATATTTTTATCATGATGTTATTGTATATGATATCATATAATATATTTTGCCAAGTAAAGATAAATTTTATTTAATGGAACTTGGCCCTGCGCACTGCGGTCACTCAGATTAAATAACAGTAAGTTGTTTAACCTCTTGGTGCTGCCTAGTCAGAAAAGTTTTTTTAAAAAAAAAAAAAAGATAAATAAATAAATATAATAAACTTTGAAAGTGATGTTGAGATAGACATTGAGTTCCTTTGGGAAAGAAAATTTTTGAGTTTGTGAGAGACAGATTATAGAGATGGGGACAGATAACCATATCATTTACTGAAATATACCTAAACATATAATGAAAATGATCTGCCACAAAGTATTGGGTAGTGATCCAAAAAACCATGATTACTCTTAACAGAGCTACTATTCGTGCATTCCGAGACTTTATCTCACCTCTCTATGGTAACGCCAGAATAACTTACTAACAAAACGACCGCATTCAATACAGAGACAGAGCCCAAAAATATCTAAGGGATGTATAAAATGAACACCGCCACCAATAATTTTGACTGAATGCTGCGAACAACCACTTAACCTATGACGACAACATCTAGCTGTCAAACTACTTTTAAATTATCTACTCAAAACTCTATCACATACATCCAAAAATAAAATAAAATAACAGAGGACACGGATACTGACAAAATAAACTTACACCATTACTAAACAATAGCTATAATTCTCTTTTACCTTACTTTGGTCAAAGTATATACCAACACAAATTCTACCAATTCATCAAATCACTTAGTAAAACTTCATCAACATAATATGCATATACCTAAACTTACTTATCCTTAAAATTTTTTTCTTTTTCTTTTCTTTTTCTTGTCCCTATTTTTATATATCAAAATGTTTGATATATAAAATAATATTTCATTTAAAGACAAATTTACATTTGTCTAAGAAGTAAGAACACTGTCTAGTAAGAAGACTAACAAAATTTACAGACGGATCAAAACAACAAAACACTACTGGATACTCATACTATTACCCTCAATTAAAACGAGGCAGTGGCAACTCATGCTCTCAATAAGCTAGTATATTTAGATTAGAAAGCTTACCCATTCTACATGCACTAAAGTACATTAACTCATTACAAAATGACTATTACAAACACACAAATAGCATGTAACAACCAGTGGGTTCTTAAAAAAACTAATCATTTCATACACTACACACTTGGATCACTTCATGAATATGTACGCTTGTATATTAATATAGCAGAAATCACAAAACAAAAAATGAAAGAAATAGAATTTATATACGCTAAATCACATCAAGGAATTCATGGAAACGTGGAAGCAAATAGCCTTGCCAAAGCCCCTACAAAATAAGCTGCCAAACAAATAGCAACATGAGACCATAAAACACTATTCAAGAAGAAAATGTTTGAAAAATTGAACATAATACTTCAAGAAGAACCAGAAAAATCACAGGGAAGTACTTAGTCGAAGTACTTTTTAGGGTTTTGTAGATGAGTAAGCATACCCATTATGTAAATTATGATTTCTTGTCTTCAATCTAAAAGTCCCGGGTTCGATCCCCCGGGGGGTCACAATGTTNGTGTATATGTCCTGTGTTTGGGCCCGGAAGTTACGCCAGTGTTTCAAATTTCAGCATTTTAGCATAAATGGTTCGGGCGCTATGAGCCAAAGAGCGACGGACAGACGGACACATCACCCTCGGCATAAGGGTTTTGAGAAGTATCTGCAAAACCCTAAAAAGCAAGAAATTTCCAATCAACTGTCAAAAAAGTCCCCCTTCATGGGTTTAGAAATCAAAACTACCTCGTACGGATATAATCAATAATAAAAGATTGAGAATTTTCCATGCAAGATGCATTCAATACATTATATGATAGAACTAAGTGATTTACCTATTTTTGATATATGTCCAGAAAAATAATAAAATAAATATAACTCACATCATACTGGAATGTCCAAAGTAAAAATTTTAGCTTAAAAAATTATATACCAAGACCTTAAAATTCAAAGTCAAGATACGTAAGATAAGTAGAAATAAATTCTCCCCTTAGCCCCAAATCACAAAATCTGGAGACCACTCACCTATTCAATCCCGTTAACTAAACAAAAGCCATACTGTTAATAGAAACCTTTTTTCTACTGGAAGGACTCGTGTCCGCCCAACCTAATTGAGGTTTTTTTGTGGTTTCCCTTAATTTACTAGGCAAATGCCAGGTTGGTTACCTTTTTAACCAGTCTACAGACTGCCTATGATACCCGTTTAAATACATAAATATATCCCTAATAAAAGTCCTATCAAAAATTTTATTTTAAATATATATACAGTTGCACCCCGTTAATCCGGACACACGGTAATCCAGACGATCCTGGGCCTGAATTCGTCCGGATTCCGGATTAACGGGGTCCTACTTATATACATGTGTATATAAGTATATATAATATATATAACATTTATACAATATTATTTATATAAATATACAGGGTGATTGGCGATATGTGTACAAAAATAAATAGGGCGATTCTAAGCATCATTGGCAACAAAAAACGTCATATAAACCATGGGTCTATTCTCAACCGTTTTCCCACAAGGTCAAATTTTATGATTTTTTTTTAGATCGCATACCTTTGCTCATAAAAACAGTTATTGCTCTAAAAGTATAAAATGTAGAACAATATTTTTGGGTTCGTTGTAAAGCTGACAAAATTTTCTTCAAGAAAAGTGTAATTTTAATTTTCATAACTTCAAGTTACATGACGAAAAATGTATACAAATATAATTTTTAAGAAAAAAATTAAAAAAAAATTGTTTTATTAGTTCCATAACTTGGTAAAGAACCAAGTTTAAACTAGGTGGACTTCAGGAAAAACTTCCTTATTTACTAACGTTTCGATCAATATTAATATTATTACCGATTCATAATATGGTGGAATTTTTAGTTAATATCACTGAAAGTAAAAAAAGAAACCTGTTTATTGTTGTTATTGTTGACTTTTAGATGAGTATACTAAACCAATCTTGCTTCTTTTAATATGTTTTTAATTATTTACCCACCTGTAAGCCAAAAATAGCAACAATAAACGTGTTTCTTTTTTACTTTCAGTGATGTTAATTAAAAATTCCACCGTATGAATAGGTAATAATATTAATATTGATCGAAACGTTAGTAAATAGGGGGGTTTTTCCTGAAGTCCGCCTAGTTTAAGCTTGGTTGTTTACCAAGTTATGGAACCAATAAAAAATTGATTTTTTTAATTTTTTTCCAAAAAAAATGTATTTCTATGAAGTTTTTGTCATGTAATTTGAAGTTATGAAAATAAAAATAACACTTCTACAAATAGAAATTTTGTCAGCTTTACAACGTAACCAAAAATTTTGCTCTAGCTTTTATACTTTTGGAGCAAAAACTGTTTTTATGAGCAAAGGTATGCAATCTTAAAAAAATCATAAAATTTGACCTTGTGGGAAAACGGTTGAGAATAGACCCATGGTTTATTATATGACTTTTTTTGTAGCCAATGAGGTTTGGAATCACCCTACTCATTTTTGTACATATATCGCCAATCACCCTGTATAGAGGATCTAAAGAAAAGCCAATGGATTCTGATTTTTTCCCTAAACTCCAGACATCCCTACGCCATTTAGGCAAACAGAACGATATGTGGTTGCCTGACCCTACTTACGTCAATGTTAATTTTAAAAATAAAAAACATTATATCCAGAAAAATATTATGGAATAGAATATATAACTTAAATTTTTATAATAAAACAAATAATTTGAAGAATTAAAAAAACAAAAACGGGACCCTTCTTAGAATTTTATTGGAGTTTTATTAATTGAGACTTTTAGTAAGGTCTACTAATTAATAATACACATTTTAATTAATTATAATAATTATAAGTTGACTTTAATACTCTACGTTCATTAATAAAGAATTAATAATTAAAAAAATAAGTTTAGGAAATATAAATAAGTTATAATTAGCGTTTTAAGTCACTTACCATTAAACGTTATTAGTTATTTTCTGAAATGTTTTACTAAATAACAAACTTAATTTCAAAATAATAACTAAACATAATAACAAAATAATAATATCTTTATCCAGGGACTAAAAAATGTTATAAATAATTTATAACAGAAGTGAGGGTTTGATGGGTAGCCAATTATTCTAGAGAAATTCAAAGGGTGATTTAAATCCGAACTTACTAAAGGTAAGCTTACTAGAGAAATTCAAAGGGTGATTTAAATCCAAACTTACTAAAGGTAAGCTTACTAGAGAAATTCAAAAGGTGATATACTTCCGAGCTTACTAAAGGTAAAGGAAGCTACGTGATTATTCTGATGAATGACAATTTCTTATGTCTCCTATTTTGAAAATTGTAAGACAGAAATTCTTTCCAGACTTCAAGAAACATTTTTGGTTCCATGTTTAACTCAGGCTACGCGAGAGATTCTAAACAGAACCAGTTTTGTTGCCAAAGAGAGGGGGTATAAATATGTTTGGAACTCAGTAAAAATATTGGTTTGAGAAAATGTTAGATTATATATTAAGGGCTTTTAACTTATATTTTTTATTTTATAAATATAAACAAACCTGTTTTATAAATTGACAATTGTTGTCTTAGTCCAGTCAAAGAATGGTTTTTAGGCAGACTTTTTGATATATTTTGTTTTATTTTTGGAATGTGTTTAGATGTGTTCGGAGATGATTATACCAAAAGTCCCCAGCCCTNCCCCCCACTTAATTTTTATCTCATGTATTATTTTTTTATCCGCAGTACTTAACAATATAATGAAAAAATACATAATGCTACTCTAAGGAAAAAAAAAACTTTACAAAATAATAATGTTTATAATAGAATTATTGATCATTAATTTTATTTACAACTAAAATTTGTTTTGCTTTTTTCTTCAAGATAAATAATTTATACCTCAAAGATTCTTATTATCTCCTTTTAATTTATCCAAATCTATACTTGTATTAAAATTCATCTTCATCAACAATGTCAGCTTTATGTATACTTGCATCTTCACATTCATCATTTCCGCCATTGTTAAGCCTAAACCCAGCTACAGTCTCACCTTTGAATGGTTCAATAAAACTTGTACATTTATCTTTTGTATCAAAATCCTTTATTATTTCGAAATTTAGATTTATTTATACATTCCTTTTTACTTTCTCATATTCACAGTTATGCTGAAAAAAATATATTATGGTTATAATTTAAAAAAAAAGAAAACTATTTCTAAAACTAATTCAAAGTATTAACTAATTCAAAGTATTAACTGTTTCTAAAACTAATTCAAAATATTAATTTACACGTTTTGAGGTCTTCTGAGTCCAAAAAAGTGGTTTTTAAAAATGTCTGTCTGTCTTCTATGCATTTGCGTGGAGTCTAAACTACTGGGCTGATTTGGACGAATTTTAGCATACATGTTCAGAAAAATCATACCCTTAGGCGAAATCGAAAATGAATTTTAGCTGCAATTTTGAGGGCACTACACACCAAAAAACTCTAAAAAAGATTAAATAATTCTAAAATGTAGTCCATTTAAATACAAATCTAATGATATAAGCTGTTTTTCCGGGAAAAATCTAGTTCATGAGATAAATAACTTTAAACACAAGAGGCTGGGTTTGATTCCCCGCCGAGGTGAAGTCATTTTTATGATTTTTTTAATAAAATTTGTATGAACTCGTGTATAAGAAAGTTTGTCTAAGTTGTCTCGGATTGATTTTTACATTTCCAGAAATGTTTAAAGGAATTTTTACATTCCATTCTTTTAATTTTTGATACATCTGAACTTATACTTATTAATCTAGCTAAATAATCAGCTTATTAATCAAATTCATTAATATTTTCACCTGTATATATATACTTTCATCCAGTTCTTTAACACATACAGTAGAACCTCGCTTACACGACCCTCAATAACATGAAAACTTCAATTACAAGTGCAATTCTCAAATCCCCTTGAGATTGTCATAACACATAATGTTAAATTAACCTCTATAACGCGACTATTATTATTAAACAACCTCAATAACACGGATTTTTTTTCCAATTCCCAACACAACTCAGAACCTCTATAACAAGTCGTTTTGAGAAGTCAACCTCTATAAAGAGACTACAGGAATGGGTCGACCTTGAACAAGTCTAGACTTGAAAACCACGACCATTAACCTCGATAACACGCCTGATAGCCAAAATAACCTTGATAACACGACCCTCAACAAAAAGAGCACCTCGATAACAAGACTGTTTCCCTTATCCCCTTGAGACACTTCTTATCGAGGTTCTACTGTATTTATAATCTATCGTTTCATCAATCTACATTTTCACTTTTATATACATATCTACTTACAATGCTTGCTTAATATTTAATTAAAACTATTATTTTTTTTTGAAAAATTCTACTTAAACATTAATTTTTTTGTTGTTTTAGTTGTGCGAACTATGTTGAGACGGAGCAGATAGTGAGCGTTGGAGAGCATCAGATGAGTTTGGTTGAAGTTCGAGGCTCGGTACCACTCTTCTGGTCTCAGCCTGGCTTCAAATATAGACCGCCTCCGCTCATTGACAAAGGTACCATTTTTATTTTATTTTATAATTTTAATATTCTCACAATTAGTGTTAGTGAGAGACACCAAGGGATGTGCCACGCAATTGTCACACACAAGAACTGTTCCAACATCAGACATTACGTCAAAAAGATGGCTCGGCATTACGCCATGCATCGTTTCGTCGCGTCCGACTCATCAGGGGCCTGACGATGCCCACCCAACCCTGATGTCTGATGTTTGAACAGTTCCTATGTGTCACGCTTGCTGCATGTTGAGCTGCATTGCGATTGACCGAATTGTTTTAATGTCTATAAACAATTTTCTCGAAAATAATTCGTACATACATCAGGGACCAAGTTTTAAGTTACTATCATGGTTTGAAATTTAGCTAATATCATTTATTTTATACTTGAGTGACAATTTGTTCGGTATTAGGACACAAGGAAGTCATGTGCCACACTAATTAGCACTTTTTTTTGTATTAGTACTAAATATTAAAATCAAAATCAAATAAAAAACTGGTCATTGCTTGTAAAATAGTTACTTATTACTAATTGCAATAAAGATAATTTTAGTTATTTGGTTGGCTTACCCATGTATGGGTGTTAGGTGAAGTCGGTTTAAATCAAGTCATGAGATTATTGTGGTACACTGAACAGAAGCTAAGTTTATATAAGTCCCTGATTCTGCTCACCCTCACAGATCCTCTTCCCTCCTGACTCATTAATAGATTACTGCTAAGAGTAGGTACTCATCTTGGGGTTTAAATCCCCCTCCCTTCATCCTGAGGTATAGAGACTGGGAAGCAAGGACCTCCATACCCCTTTATCGCTCTGACCCCAACCTCCCTTACCCCTAGGCCTCTAATTAATAAAGGACAAGGTTTAAATCTTACGCATTCCTCACTTGGCTTTCCTTGTAAATCCCTTTAAACGCACACTTGGTTAAACCTGGCGCAATATTCCTTAGATAGTTTACTCAAGCTTACAACAATAATTATTCAAAATTACAGAAATAATAATGCCACTTGTAATTTATGTATCAAATATCCATAAATTTTAGAAAGTTGCTTTGTAAATCATGTCATGTTGTATTTTAGACGAATTTCATTATTTTTACTAAAAAAGAAATCAATAATAATCTTGGTTTGAGATGTGAGTCCCTGTTACTGTTTTATTATTCTATTCGGAGTCGAGGTGTATCGTCGCCGTCGTCGGGACATCACTCGACTCCTTCTAAAATGTTAAGCTAAGGCAACCTGATTTATTCCAATAAAAATAAATATTTGCTTTTATTTGTTGATCTTCAAATAGATAAAATAACATATAAATAGATATCTAAATTAATAAAATTAAATTGTAAAGTAATGTAGCCAAATTTAATTGAAACTTGTTGAAAACAAAGTAGGTAACCGGTCCAACGAGTTCTACTCAGTTATATCAAAGGAGGAATATAAGTAGAATGAAGTTTCTTCTTTAAAACGCTAAGTCACAATAAAAAGTCTACCAGGTTTTTCAGANTTTTTTTTTTTTTTTTTTTTTTTTTTTTTTTTTTTTTTTTTTTTTTTTTTTTTTTTTTTTTCACCCATCCAAATTTTAAACAAAAATTTGCCTTCATTATCATAAGCCAATAATACGCAGATTTCTTTGAAAAATCGCTCATTAAGTCATGGTGCATGACTGGACTTTTTATAAATATTTTATACTGAGTTAAAATGCTGAAATTGTACTAAATAATTAGTTTGTAAAATCATGAAACTTCTATCACTATTAGCGAAGATAAATAAAGATCGTACAGATAATAGTCAATATTCTAATCACTATAGCTTATTACAATGCCATGTTTTAAAATTACATTTCTTTCTATGCACTTTTTCCTGTAAAAGCCGCTTTTTACTAAGCCTAAATTATTGCTGTGTAGGATAAATAACTAATGATGTTAATTATATTACTGAATATTGTATAATTAATTTAAACATACTAAATAGTTATTACTTAGTAAAATCCATGACAAACTTATATCACCATTAGCGAGATCACAATCAATCTTCTGGTATTTTAATACTACCAATAAAAAATTATATGTTGACATATTTCTAAAATAATATTTTTTTCTCTATACTCCTTGTTGATCTTCAAATAGATAAAATAACATATAAATAGATATCTAAATTAATAAAATTAAATTGTAAAGTAATGTAGCCAAATTTAATTGAAACTTGTTGAAAACAAAGTAGGTAACCGGTCCAACGAGTTCTACTCAGTTATATCAAAGGAGGAATATAAGTAGAATGAAGTTTCTTCTTTAAAACGCTAAGTCACAATAAAAAGTCTACCAGGTTTTTCAGAGTTTTCAGTTCAACGAACTTTGTCCCTATCGAGTTTTTGAGGAGGGGTTAGATTTCCAGTGTTTATTAAGGGATGCACCCCCCCCCCCCTCTCCCCCTTCCTTGGAGGAGAGTTTAGTTCAAGTTCCATGACCCTGTGCCCCCCTCCTCAAATAAACTAAGTTGAAAAACTTGAAATTCCCAAAGTTAGGCTCATAATCCACCCCCGCCAGTACAGGGGAATGCCCCCCTCTTTTCTCTCCATTCAGTCATTACTACGCATGTTCAGTATACTTTATAGTGAAGCTTCCCGCTAAAACTCCCCCCCCCCTTCCCATTAAGAAAAGTTGTCCAAACAAGTTGTACGACTTTTCCTGACCTTGGTGACCTTGGCAAGTTGCAAACACAACTTGAAGGCTCAGATTTAATTTACTGTCCAAACTTGAACACGACTTGAAAGGGGGACTGGCTTATCAATGATCCTCTATCAACTTTCTTTAATAGACTTCCGACTTTTTTTCTTATATTTTATTCATAATTTTTAAAGCAAAACTTGTTTTCAAAATTTTACTTTAATAATACCAAGATCCGATCATTAATTAAATAATGATTTTTAAAATCTAAATAAAAAATACTCGTTGCTGCATCTTCAATAACACACTTACCCACGTAACGAATTTAAATTGTACGACTATGAACTGTAGTAGACATCATGACGTAACTATAAGTCCAAATTAAACTTATAGAAAATGTATTTTATTATTTGGAAATTTTCTTTTTAATTCCTATTTAATTCCTATTTCAATACTGTACACCTATTTTAACAGAATCAAAATAGAGCAAACATTTTTGGGACATGTACTATTAAATTTATTTGCATGGGTTAATTTATATATAAATANATATAATGCACAATTTATAAAAATTCAATACCATAAATGGTCAAAGTGGGTGCATTATTTAATACTAACAATAGTAATTTATATTATCTACTATTATTAGTAATGTAAGATTATTTAATACATTTATAATTAGTTATTTAGATGTTATTCATGCTGATATAATTCATTATTTTTCAGATATTATTTAGTAGATGTCTGTCAGGCTAAACCTGCTCAACTAACCATAGCATGTTTTAGTATGCACACGAGTAGTACATTTTTAGCATGCCTTTAAAAAGTTAAGTTTACCGCTGTCAATTAATAATAATTTAATATAATAAGTTGAATATTTCGACTTGAAATATTAATTTAATAAAATCATTAATATTCCAATAAATTTGATAATATTATCCTTGAAAAATTAAAGAAAATAATAGTTATTTTATTGAAAAAGTTGAATTTTACAATGCTTGCTTGCATAAAGAACTTAATTTTTGTTGCAATTATGCTTTTTGCTATTTTGTAAATTTATAAGTGTTTTATTATTATTTTTTTTTTTTTTGGAACATGTTATAAATGTTTATAAGAATGTTAATAATTTTAAAGTATTTTATAGTTTTACTTATCAACATCTTTTCATTCTTAAAAAATAAATATTTTAGGGTTTTGATTGTTTGTTCCAGTGACTAAACAATTCTGTTCGGTCAACTGTCTGTATCTCTGTGTCTAATCTCGGTCATAACACGGATGTGTTGTTTGTTTGTTCGACTTCTCTCGGTCCACAATAATGCTTCTTACGAAGAATTGGAAATAATTATTGTTTAAGTTTGAGGTTAGAAGAATATTTAGAACCAATAATTCACATGTCCCTTGTCGGAGCTGAGTTAAGATTAATACCAACATTGCCCTTCATGTTCATTGCATACCAACTTTTCCCTCGGCACAAAACCCAATGATTTCTACTATAGGGCATATTTCTCGAATTTTATTTATAATACTACATATTATTATATTTTATAAAAGTTTTAAAGGTTATTGTGGCGGTGAGACCCAACCCTTTCTTTCTTAGTCTCCGCCCCTGGAAAAAAAATCTGGGTTAGATTGGTGAGGTGAGGGGTCGATGTGTGTAGGGGCGGACCCCGCGGGGTGGTCGGGCCTTTCCGTCGGTTTTCGCCTCGGCTCGGCTCCCCGGCCTGACGGGGACCTCAGACCGAGTGCGCCCTAAGTTTGGGTCCAGCCTTTGCCGGAGCAGCAACGTTACATCTCCCGCAAGCACGACAGAAACTCACATCCCCTCCTCTACAAGAAACAAACACACCAGGTAACAATAACAACTTTTAACACAACACGACTTTTGAAGTAGGGAAATTTTTTTTTGTTTGAGTTTACTTTTCAGTGGATTCTCAGCTCCTACCCCGGTACCCCACCCTTACTAACTTTCTACCCCTTACCTCCCCCTCGGTTTATGACAGTTTATAAAAACTTTGTTTGAGGGGTGCCACCTCCCCTGGTGCTTCCCCCCTATAACACTAGACAAACTTAAAACTCTTAATATCCGAAGGGGGTGGTAAAACAAGATGTTTGAAAGCTCCTCACTTCTCCACAAGTATATCCACATAATTGGCCTACTTTTCCATTCAACCTCCTTACTTCACTTTACCTAATCACCCTTGATAGTTGCTTCACTTTAACTTATTACCTTACATTACACGTTTATTAATTTAACTTATAAATAAAATATTTGTATTCCTGAATAAGTAATAATCTTCTTATATTATAGCAAAGCTTATTCACTTTATTTTCTATTTACTTAATTAAAATGTTCATTGTCTATAATCAAAATAATTGTAAAATTATTACCCCAAACATTTTGAATAAAATTTATAAACTTACAAACAGTAATAACCAAATATTAAAATTAAATTTTTTCACTCAATAAATTGTAGTTTAAAACTTTTAAACGTACTACACTACAAGTAATAGATTTTTAATTTTATTATTTAAGCATTTTTCCCGCTATTATATTTTTTTAAATATGATTATTTTCAATTAAAAAAATAAAAATTATGAGGTTTTTTTTTAATTTGCTGATTTTAATAATTGGTATACAAAGGACGATTGCTTAAACATTTGATTTAATGCCCTATATTATCTTGTATTATAAAGTGATTTCGCGGTGTGTAGTTTCAAGTAACATTTTTTATTTTTAAATAGATGATTTGAAATTATGTTGAACTAGAAGTAAGATAATATAATAGGTATATGATAACATACATATTTTGATTATCTTACTTCTTTATTTAAGTTAGGGCGTGAAGGACTTGTTGCTCCTGTATGTACCAATCGCTTATGTTTTCTGGATAAAAATGCTATGCACTTTTTTTTAATATATTTTATAAAAATAATATTCTTACACATTAATTTATTTCACCTATCTGTAATCAGAAACATAATTAATCCTGAATGTTTACAATCTATTAGAAATTGTTAATATAATTATTCACTATAAAACTAAATAAGTAATTATTTTGATTATAAAACATATGGACATTATTATGAAAGATCTGATATTACATACATTGAGGCATATTATTAACGATTTTTATTCATATTCTTATACCTACATCATTTGGTAATTACACTTATTTGACATTATTTATCTATGATATAAAAAAATGATAAACATTAAACCCATCTACAATAATTTAATATAGCTTGCCAATAATTTATACAATATTATGACAAATTAACAATGTATTTATTTTATTTTGAAAGTGTTAAACTTATTCTGGCATAATATAATTATGATTATTAAATTAATAATAAAATAGTCTATATTTATTAGATATATAAATAAGTCTTCTTAAACTAATTATACTTTAAATAAAATGTTTAAAAAATGTAATACCCATAGTAAGAAAAGCAATCATAAAAATAAATATTTATAAGTTACATTTATATGTTTATTATAAGATTTTTTTAAATAATTGTAGAATATTTCTAATTGTATTTTTTCTGATAAAATTAATAGGATATTTTAGCATCTACCTGTATTTTAATGTATACATACACTACAAAATAACAAATTTTATCATATATATATAAACAATAACTTGAAGATATTGGGGGGCAAGCTGTTTTTATATGTTTTAGAAATAATCATTATTTTATTAAGTATACACATGAAAATAAATTATTCCATCAGTTATTTTAAAATCATATACAGATATTACTATTTATATGCGGGAAATGTATATTATTTATTCTTAATGTAAAAGTAATATAGGGTAAATGCATAATGTATATATATCCTTATATGAATTTTTCTCTCTTTTTCCCTTCATCTTCAATTTCCTCAATATTATTAGTGTGTTTTTGAAGTAGGTATATGTGTATTGGAGAGAAGGATATATTTATTTGCCCGGTGGAAAGGGGAGTGGGGGGAGTTTGAGGGCGGAGCATTAGATAGAAAAGGGCGTGGTTTAAGTTTGAGTAAAGTTTTCGGCTCCGCCTACTCGTGGGGGTGGAAATACAGTCTCTATCTCTGTTGTGGATACAGCCGAGTTAAGGGGGGAGTCGAGGGTAGAGATACAAGAGGAGGTTGGGCTGTATTCCCCGGTATTTCAACCATTATGGCTACTAGAAACCCCTACATACACATACATAAGGCGAGAACTGCCCCCTCTAAAACCCCCATCTAACTTCCCAATACTGCGTATGTAGTAATACCATCAACCTGATGGTCAGCATTCCACTAATTCTCTAGACCACCCGTCGAAGTCTACTATATAGGTTAAGAATTAAATAATACTCTTTTAAAGTGCCCATGTACTAAAAATTATTTTTGGTGAACCGCATGGCAACACATTAGACCCATCTCTATTTTTATTTTAGGAAAAAATGTAGCACTAACAAGTCTTTTTATCTTTACTAATTACTGTTATATATTTGTGGATAATGCCCACGTATAATTTAATAATTTCAATAGAAAAAATTAAAAAATTTTATACATAATAAACATAAGAAAGCCCCCTATTACTTTTCAAACCATATATGTACCTACATATAAGATTCATTTAGATAAAAAAATAAAAATAAATAAATAAATCAAAAAGTCGAATTAGCAATGCAATTATATACACAGTAATTTTTTATTACACTCATTATTTCTAGCTTTCTTACTATAATATTATTCCCTGCCTGTAAAGTCTAAGTTTGTGGCCAAGGGGCATTGTGATACTATGCCGGTGGTACACTCCTGTGTTACTTTTGAGTCTAGGAGTTTTACATAATCCAGAGACATGCAGGCATAATAATCTCTTAGATCTTCTGACCTATAAACCTAATAACACACATTAAAGTCAGATTTGAATTCGTGTTACTTAATCGTTATTACAAAAGTAACTTTAAAACAATTGCAGTGGTACTAATTGCCACTACTGTGGGTTATTCAAAGGTCAGAGTTTAATTTATTTATTGATAACGACCTCTATTTTTTTTTTACTACGTGTTTATTAGCTTGAGTTCTTGGTTGTTTGTTTTTTTGTCCAGTAAAAATCTTGCAATCGATTTTTAACTAACTTCCCGAGTAGCTAGACATTTGAAACTTTAAGAATAGCTCAGAACACGATAAAAATGCATTATTATAATACTATGTATGTATAATAATATTATAAATATACTATATAGGGCATGTCAATGGCACGGTTCAGATTCGGTGCTGATGAGATCCATTGTACAAAGATTTGTCCTTATAGATTTAAGATCAGCTCTCTGGATGGTTGTCATTTATGTGAAGTAAATAAATTTAACCTATTTTTTTCACTAACATTATATATAACAATGATGATTATATTATCAACATTACATATGATTCAACAGAAAATTTAAAAACTTTGTATATAAGAAGTTCTTTTTATCTTGTATATTATTATATAATGCCGTTAAATGATAAACAATGAAATAACAAATTTTATAGGTACGTTTTGCGACCAAAAATACAGAGAAACGCACTCTGCCGTCGGGTAATTTAATGTTTTTGCCCTATCATTGATCATAATATCGGACCACTATAATGACAAAAATATAGCTTATTAATGATTTTACATATTTATTAAAATATCGAAATATTGTTATCTATTTTTCCCCAAACGTGCGCTGTAACATCTGTTGCTTCTAATGGGCACTTGCGGTTGTCAACCAAGAAATAAAATCTGTATAGTTCTGCTAATTGTACTTATAAAAACATAATATTTTTTACTGATTTTCTACTATTTTTGATAATGAAGTTTCATTAAATATTTATATAAGAAAAATAAAAAAAATAAAATTCTTGGAAATATTAGATTAATTGAACTTCTTATTCCATTTTCATTTAAACATATTCTCAATAATTTGTAATTTCGTCATTCTGCATTTGATTAAATTGTTCAGTGTAGGGATTAACAATGGGTGATAGGCCGAAAGCCGGGTCTTTTTTCAAGTAAATAATAGCCGACCAATTAGGGTGGCACATAGCTTTCTCACATTTTACATTGTATAATTTAATGGTATTATACAATTAAAACTTATTATTGTCTAATTTATTTAACTGTCCTCCTGTTTTTTAAATCTGTCAAAATTGTTTTGAGTTTTTACATGAATTAAAGTATAGAATTTGTAAAATTTAATGAGTTCAGACGGTTGAAATTAATTTTGAGCTATTAGCGGGCTACTTTCGACAAACTATCCAAATTT
Source organism: Gerris buenoi (assembly GCA_001010745.2). Taxonomy (NCBI): domain Eukaryota; kingdom Metazoa; phylum Arthropoda; class Insecta; order Hemiptera; family Gerridae; genus Gerris; species Gerris buenoi. The sequence continues at coordinate 300,365 of KZ651135.1, read as the reverse complement.
CATAAAAAGGAGATAAGTCCTTTTAAAGATATAGGAGTAAATAAATGTATGTGTAGATGATTTTATTAACTCCACATGTGCACCTATTTGCCACTTAAAATGACAATTTTTAAATCAAATGAATTTTTTAAATTCATTCACGTCTTATAGAATAGATAATATTACTGTTGAGTTTTAGAAGACATTCGTAATAACAACAATAACATTCTTTATCTTTATAACAATAGTTTGATTTACTGACTTTATTTGATTGCGTGTTAGAATATGCATTTTAAACTAGTTGATCATGCAGTTTAAGCTATTTTTAAAACGAACTTAATATTCTAATAACATGCAAATGATGTTGTTTTCTTAATAATAGAAAACAGGAATTACTCCGAATCCAACACAATTCTGCTAAATATATGTATAATCAATCATAATACCAAAAAGTATTATACATTTAAAAAGGAGACAGTATAATTGGATTTTTTTTAAATCAAAATTTAAGAATATATTGTTGAAATTAGGGTTAATGAAAGATATAATATAAGGATATTATTAATTATAATATCTAATTTAAGCGCGAAAGAAATAAATATGTCAATTTAATTTTCAATTTTAAATTTTGCAATAAACTACTAAATGGATATTTTTTAAATAATCTATTGCATTACCCTCGAATCTCAGGTATGCAATATTAAATTCTAAATTAAAAACAAAAATAATAAATGTGCATATTAAAATTGCTTATACTAACATCAGGGATCTTAATATCTATTATATAAAAAAAGAGCACACTTTTAGTTGAAATGTCATGTAGGTATTTAAAGATAAATCAACTTTTAAAAATAACTTCTTTTTCTAAATAATAAATTAATATTAAAGATATATTTAGGGAAAAAGCTCAATTTTCCAGAACTTTTTTAAAACTCTTTCTCTTGTTAACTGGACTGGAGTTAACTGTTAATATTTTAAACAGTTTAAAAAGCTTTTACTAGGCATACAGAAGCAAAAAAAAAAAAATAAAAAAATAGAAAAGCTTCAGGCAGAGAAAAAGAAGGAATAAAAAACTCAATTAATTATTTTCAACCATCAATTTTTTTTATTTACCTTCTTATTTCGTTGAATGTAAGTTAAAAAATTAAACGACTACTGAAAGAAATTTATTAAAGATATTTTTCAATCTTTGGAGGTATTTACTATTTTTATTCAATCTTAATCTGAAAATTATGTTAAATAATCAAGACCAACTAATTCTCTCTCTCTCTCTCTCACTCACTCTCTCTCTCTCTCTCTCTCTCTCTCTCTC
>KZ651135.1:255897-272939 GCA_001010745.2 Gerris buenoi | reverse complement strand
AAAAAATACAAAAAATCAAATGAGGTATCGCTTCTTATATTTTTTGGGGTCCTCAATCTAAAATAAATCCTACCGCGGGTATCCGCAAGCCGAGCGAATTTCCATTGGAAATTTGTAGTTTAATTGTTGAGCAGTTTAAACTTCTTTCAAACTACTACAAATTTCCAATGGAAATTCGCTCGGCTTGCGGATACCCGCGGTAGGATTTATTTTAAAATAATTCTATAATCAACTTATTTTTTATCTAAAGTAATAGACAGTTGTATTCTCTTTTTAAAGAGATCATAATGACTAATTTATTTATGTGACGTGATAATATATGGCTCTTCATTTATTTTCCTTTGTTCGATTGTAAGTCATATTGGACTTTGTGAATACGAGCAATTTTATTCATATTTTACAATCTGTGTATAAGATTTATCGTATTTCTAGTCTGGCACTCATAAATATCAGTTGGCCGACATAACTGCGCCTGACTAATGTACGGATAATAAGGCCTTAGGAAGCTCGTGCATTCCCGCGAGGGAGAACCGTTCGGAAATGCAATAAAACCCCTCCGGTATAAACTCGACTCCGGAGAGAAAATGAAGACAAAGTGAAGTCGAAACCGGGGCTTCCGACTCGCTATCCGATTACACTGGTTTTACACCAATTTACACCAATAAAGGTAGGGTGTATTTTCTAATAAAGATAACCTTGGGTGGAGGTTTCGGGGGGCGGTACGGCCAGGCACCGGCCCCATGCAATTATACACTCGCGTGTTATCACAAAGCAGAGGAAAAACAGGCCCTTTTTAGCTAAAATCGACCACCTTGAGTAATATCAGAAACGACGTTGTCTCTCGATCATCGATATGTTTTACCCTTTTCAAGCGTAATCTCGAAAACATAGCTATATTAAATTAAAGCTACTCCGTTACCTGCAGCTTGAAGTTGATTGATTTTATCTCGCAAAACAGGTCTGAATTGATTGTTTATAGCTTCCTCTCTTCAACTAATATTGGCATGGCCCTGAAACTTTCCAAAGATATTAATTCTCTTTAATAGTTAACCAGTTTGTAAGTCTACTTACCTTGAGAAAAACACATTATAAACTTCAAACCGGCTGGCAGACTGAGGCCACATTAGAGGCAAATCGGTCTATAATCGAAAAGCTTTTGTCGTTAATAACACGAACTAATTTCTAACTAACAGCATACTCATAGTATATTATTAACCTATATTATTTTCTAAAATCATATTTCATTTTCCCAAAATAATATGATCTGTTTTTATAATATCAGTGAAAAATAATTAGTAAAATAACTTTCATACTTTGGACTGGGAATTAAAAACTACTGTTAACTCCCACTTGCCTATTAATCTTACCTTAAAGTTTTAAATTTTTTTCCCCATTGATTTTTTACGATAGAAAATAGAAGTGAGACGGCTGGATAAAATAGGTAACACTCTAAAGTCTGAGAAAATTGGTTTACCAACTTCCGACTCTCCTCGTCTCGTTTAAATCCAATCGAGTTCATGACGGTTTTCCTGAAAGTTAATTTCCTGTGGGGTGGAAACATGGCAACGCAAAGCTTAAAATACGCTTCATTATCAGGAAAAGGTAACCATTGCTGTTATAGAAACACTTCATCACTTAATAAACTAGAATAGTTCTTAGTAAAAACCGGATTGATATATTTAGGTATTAGGTACGTGGAGTTATTACTAGTTAATATAAAAATATGTAGTTATTTTCTTAAAATACTAAGTTTTTGGCAAACGTTACAATAATAAGGGCTGAATTAAACCAGATGGTTGTTTACAGTTTTCTTGTAATTCTGTGAACATATTATATGAGTAATAGAGGAAAAGGAACTATTATATAAATTGACAGAGATCATTTCCCCCATTCGTCTTTATGTTTCCACAACATTTCCCTTGAGTTGGAGAAAATGGTTACTATCTGTCGCTCTGAGTGGAAACTGCACAACACAAAATAAATTAATCCGAAAAAAAAATCCAGATTCTTGGTCTCCCCTTTATCCGTCTCTTTATTACCTGTCATAACAGCTAATTTTCCCAACATTTTTCTGACTTAGTTTTATTTTTTTCCTGTTTCATGAAGAGTCTTTCTAATTTTTTCACTTGCCTGAGGCTTTTAACTTTTCTTTTTTTTGTTGTTTTTTTTTTTGCTTTAAATTAGCTTTTTGGTATCTTATTTGCCTTAAGCTCTTTCTATTTCAGTTTCTAAAAAAAAGAAGTTGCATTGACTAAATGGTGAATGTCAAAAAGGGCGTCTAAATGTTTAAGAAACATACTCCGTTTCTCCTCAAAATACTTATTTACTAATTAATATTAGACCGCAGTAAAAAATTATCAGCTTTTTGTAATACTTTAAGTAGATAACTAATTTTATTGATCAATTTATATCTTATTTAAAAAACGTTGGTAATGATATAAGCAATCAGTTTTTATCCATTATTAGGCGTTTCAACCCTTTTATAAGGTCAATTTCAACCATGCTATATTTATTGTCACTTCAAAATCAAAATTTTTTTCATCTCTATGAGAGAGTGACATCAATTTTAAAATATTCAACTACTAACAAATTACCATTTAAAAAAAATAACACTGAATAATTGACAATTAACATTTAAATAAAATATAAAATCCATAATTTTAACAGATATATTTAATGTGATCGGATATTCGTTATGGCCTTTCACTATTTTTGTGAACCACCATATCTTAAATACAAATTTTATGAAATGTGGATGGTTGGAGTTAGGCACAGTTAGCCAAATGTTATGTTACTGCATTGTCCTATATTAATTTCAACATTCTACGCTCATTGGTATTTCTTTCACATGCATACAAACTTTGTTTTATAACCACATCTAAAATTACTCATCCAATATTTAATAGAATTTTTTTTTTATTTTTTATTTTTTTTTTTAAGTAGGCGAAGAATGAATAAATAAATAATATAATAACATGCGTCGTTGCTGCAAAACTCCTTTAATGTACTCAATAGGACGCGAGGAAGCTAAGTGCCACGCTGATTGCCAGACTCATTTTTTGGGGGGGTTGTTGTAAAGGATCTGTCCTAATTTATTCATGGGCTAGGAAGTATTAAATTCAGCAAAAGTTCTGTAAGACCGCATTGGAAACGATATCTTTATTCTTAAAGGAACTGTTCATGGTGTTTCTGATCATAAATGGCAGGCTTTGCCTTTTCTGTAAGCAGTTCTCTACTGAATTTTAATCCGGTTTCGACTAAAATCTTTTAAAAATCAAGATGTGCATTCATTCTGTCTAGGACACTCTAGATCTCTTTTAAGGGGTATATCGTTTCATAGACGTACTTAAACAAAGTATATATAGGCCAGGCACTTCCATTCGCCATTCGTATATGAATGAAAGCGCTGATCACGTCTGTTTGAGGAGCTAAGTGGTCTAGGGTAAGGGAGGTTAAAGTGATTTCTCCTCTAAGCTATAATGTTATTGACTAAATTTGCATAGTATACACTTCTAGGTAGCCAAGCAGGGTTGGATAACTGTAATTGGGCTCTGATTATGGAAATTAATTTCCTTCATAGCCATGAGGTACAAGTCATATGCTAATGTAACAATTTAACAGTAGTGATTGTTTAAATTTGTAATAGTGATCAATTCAATAAATGTTGATTCTATTCTCTCATTTTAAAATATGTAATGAAAATATAACCACAATTCGTTTTTTTAAACTTTTGGAAGATCTTGCATTTTCTAAAAATTTTTTAAGACCTCTAAGATTATGCAACTAATATTGTTACCCATTGCTGGTAAAAGAACCATGATTTCTGTAATTCCCTGGAATCGTTGTTTCTAGTGGCTTCTGTCAATCAACTTAAATCATTTCATAAACTCTTGTAACGACTTAATAAATGTTTAAAATAGTTCCGTTATTTATTCGACGATATCCTTTTCCTTCTATAATATATTAGCTTCTAAAGATCTAACCGAAGACGGAATAGAATTATTATTGGTCTAATATTGAGTTCTTCAATGTTGAAAAGACATTACTCTAGTTCAAAGACTTACTAGTTCACCTGGTTACTTCTTTATGAATATAGAGTAGTTAAACTCGTAGAAATCAATAATACTTATCGAGTTGAAATGGTTAACTCTACGACATTTGCAGAAATGTACAGGAGGAAGAAGCTTTAAGGGATTGTAAAGGATCTGTCCTAATTTATTCATGGGCTAGGAAGTGACGTTAGTAACGTAGTAACTAAGGGAGTTAGACTGCTAACCTGGGAATGAGAACACATGTGATATCCACGTTTTACCACTTACACCTTACAGAATAAGGCACTCTGCACTTAAGTATTTCCCAGTTTTAACAAAATCTGTACCAATGTTAAACAATGTTTAAGTCTTTCAAAAATAAACTACTTCCTTTAGATATTACACCTTAAGTAAGATTCGAAGTTAACAATAAAATAAATTGATTGTATCTTCTTAAAATATCAAATATAATAATAACAAATATTAATATTATAATAATCTCATGACATTTCAAAGAAAGTTTCTAAAAATGTATTAACAAATATGTTCTATTCATATTATTAAGAAAGAAAGAAGAGAAAATAATAACAATATTTTTTCTTAATATGTTCTAGAAAAAAATAACGTTAATTGTAGTTTCTACTTTGTAAATCTATTTATCCTTGAATCTCTTAGTTTCTATTTTTCGGGTTCAATAAATTTTTAACAAAAAAATAAATCATACTTAACTTTCATTTGACACAAAGATCAAAAGTTGATGATTTTGAAAAGCCTTTATTATTCACTTTAATAAGTATGGCTTATTGACTGAATTCACTTTAATTCGAGATAATTAAAAAAAAATCTAAAACAATTAAAACCCAATAAAATTTGAGATAGGCCGAAAAAATCCTTTCAATAATAGATATTATATACTTGGTGAAATCAAAAGAACGCTTGAAATAATAGCATCATATGAGATTAGAAAGCAAGGCTAAGGGACTTTTCGTCCCGAGGGAACCTGCGGTCACCTCTCCTCGGGGAGGAGTAGGGTCCTTTAAAAATTTACTGTAAAAGCCTTTCCAGAAGGGAGCGCAATCAGCGGCCCTTTCTTCGCTGGCTCATACAAAATAGATTCATCTGAAGCCTGGGCCTTGAGTCTGGACCTTTCGGTCTGATTCAATCATGGCCATTAGAAGCCCTATACCGCAGGGAATCTTTCATCTTAGAGTTCAAGCACAAGCTATAGTTACTCAACTCCGCCTAATAAAGTGCACAGCTTTCAAAAAGTAGTACGTAGAGGAATAATTGATAGAACATAATATAAAAAAGTAATTAACGGTAAAAAAAAAATATATATTTGAAAGGTGTAGAGATCTTTAATTTGATTTTAACTGTTTATTGTCTTTGTTTTGCATGTTTATAAATGATAGAACCTAAAATGTCCAATGAATACTCTTTAACTTTTTAGCCATTCACTTATTCCGAGTATGTGAATTTGGCTTAAACTTCTTTTAAAGTTCACTGCTATATATTCAAGAATATATTGATTTTTATTAATTGATTGCGCATAAACATATAGGTATAATATCATGAGTAAAGTTATTTTACTTTGAACATCGAATACAATGAAATATCTTGCTAATGTGTAAATGTTCAACAGCTATTGTATTTCAAATGTTCTAACACACCTAGACAGTGTTTTGCTTTTTACATTATGAGTTGACAGAGGTGCACCTGACGAAGGGTTTCCTGTCCTTCCATTTGATATTCATAACCAGACAAAGGGCCCGACGGAGAGCCATCGGGAAGCAAACAACATGAAATTTAGATAAAGGTGACCCTTAAATTAGGGGCTTTGTCCTCTGGGAGTTGACTTGAAGGGCTCCCTTCAGACTCAATCATACAATGACCATTACTTCGGTCTTACTCCATAACCTGTCACGTTATTATCCCTTATCCACACCACTATATTAAACCAAATATTCTCTCTCAACGCTTTAGAAACCTAAATCCACCTCGCTTAACAGTTACGTTTACTTCAAATGTTTTCTTTGACAATAAAAACATTCTATTGGTTATTACTCGTACTGTTAGACTTTTAAATTTGTATTTACTTTAAAATTTAATTCTATTGCTTTAATTATATTACACTAAATTAATAACATCCAAACATAGTGGAAGATTAAAGTTAAGCAACATATACAACAAAAATGAATAATTTATTTTGAAACGGAGAAATAACATCACCAATTTAATAAAAAATTATAAGAATTAGTAGCGTCTTATTTCTAAGAAATTACAGTTGTTGATTTTTTTCAATCAAAAGATTTATGATTATGGATCGTAAATTTTCCACGCAATCTAAGTCTTCACCATATAAAGGCCTTGGTAGGGCATCTCCATCTTCCCGTTTATTTTCCACTTAAAAAGATGCACTGTGATTTTACCGTCTGATGAAATCTCAGCATGTATAACGTTTAGTTTTATCTATTAGAACTTGGCCTTTTGTTAATTAACTGTTCCAATAGACTCACAATCATGCTTTTGTCCAAAAAGGTTTTAATTTTAAATTGTTTCTGAAATTGTTTATTGATTTAAATGGTAAAAGAGATTTCTCGTGCTGAGTACTCGTTGATGGCTAGTACAGACCTTTGGAATCTATTGTTGAGAACAGTATAAGGCTGCCAGGTGAGGGGTTGGCTATTTAATACAGGACGTAAAGAGGGTCGGCTGGCAGGGAACAGTAGCAGCTAAGCCCAGTAGAAAAGAGGAGGTAGCCGTGATTGTCCGAAGTAATAGCCGTGTTAAACCCTTGTAAGTGCTAATTGACCCCTGCTGGCTAGACACTCATTTGGCTTCACTCCTCCTCCCCACAACCCAGCGAAAGATTTATACATCGGAAGGAGGAAAACTCTTAACGCCCTTTAGTAGAAGGCTCTTTAGAGGGCGAGAAGCTCCTAATGAAATTTACTATGAGACAGGGTGGTGGCAAAAACATCGCTATCCCCGGCCCATTACATCAGCCTAGCCTTTCTTCCTTTACCCTGTGCTTCACCACCATCCTCCTCCCCTATTGTTTATTGCTATTCATACCCCTTTGTTTCTCTTCATGGCTATACTGAAGAAAAAAACAGGGTGTCTTACACTGTCAAAACAATATCATGCAATAGAGTTATGACTATAACCCTTGGCTCTGGAAAAATTAAAAATAAAAGTTTATTTGTGAGATAGCACTAACAATATTAATAAAACAGAAGCAAAAGAAAAAATATCTTGTCCATTATTTCATGCTCCTTGTTCCTTTATGAAACTTGAATTATCCCTTCAAACTAAAGAATTGATTTAGATTAGATTAAGGGAGGGATCAATTATCAACTGAGTTCTATAAAAACCAAATTCAATTTAATTTAGTTGATTCGTATGTAATATTTTCTTAACTTACTTAGTAATAAATAAAAATATAATTAATTCGGGCTGATTTAAATTAAAACAATCAGGAAACTGGCAGTAGATCAAATGAAGTACCTCAGTAATTTGAGGTATTATTACGAGTAATAAGCTATAATTCCCAATTTTGAATCATCATTATCCTTCCTCTTTCATTCCCTTAATGTTATTTTTTATCTTTTACTGACTTCGATATAGTTAATGTGAGAAGGAAAGCATGTGGTCTTAAGTAATAAATAAAAAGCACTATCGCTTTTCCATTACAAACCCATTCTACAATTCTCTGTTCGGTTTCTCAAGAATGAAAATGGAATTGTAATTTTAAGAGGAATGGGGGAAAATATATATAGTTGGCATTATAAAATGTATAGAGGAAAGAAGGAAAAGGAAGTCAAAGCGTATAGAAAAGATGTCTTTACTATTTATGTCATAATTGCGTTATTTTGTGTCATGAATCATGTGACATGGAGGATGGAAAAGTTAGCTCCGGTCGTGTTGAGTGCTGCTTATTGTGTTGGTCTGAATGGAAACCATCTTGTCAATGTGCATCGAATAGGAACGTCGATAAAAGATATCTTCGGTCTTTTGTACTGTTCAATATTTCATGTTCACGTGTAATATTTCCTTTTTTAGTTTGTTATGAAAGAAAGGTTTAAAATCTGCAGACCGTCTGACTTCTTCAGACATTAGCTATAAGTGATAGCGTTTCTTACCTCTTGCTAATTCAAGGAACTCTTAGTACGATAAGGTTGAAAGGCGCTTAAGGTGGTAAGGTCTGTAGATCCTAGAGAACCTAAGGATTGGCAACCCCTCCGCTAGACCTACAATAAGTCCATTAGGAGTTAGGAGGTCTTGCCAGATCGATATACTCCTCACCCTTACTCTCTAATCACATTCTCCCTCACTATCCCCTTCTTATCCCATCTCTTAATCTAAACATTCTCCCTTCATACTGTCCCGGACAGCTTCCCTTATAGAGAAGGGTCTTGAAACCTGCCTCAAGTCTCCAGGAGATCCAAGAGATAAACCCGACCTCACAACACACATATTAACACTAAAACATTTCTCTTTCTGTTTTTGGCTCAATGTAACTAACTTTCGTACGCCCTCGTTAATTCTCCTCCATTCTACAAAAAGTACTAAAAGTTTTTGTTCGATCACCAAGATAAACCAGAATCTTGTGATAGTGATTATAGTTATTATTTATTTTTCCTATACCGATCCCTAGTAAATAATTATTGCATTTTTATGTGTGAGGAAAGAGAAACAAATTTTTGCTAATGCCTCTTCCCACTTCAGAATTTCCAATCAGTCTAGTCAGTCTAGTTACTATAACTATTGTTAAATTTTCACCTTATAAACAGGCAAACAAGTTCAACCAGTAATTTGCAATATTTTTTCATTTCAAACTTATTGATTAAATTATAAAACATGTTATAGTCTTCTTTGTAAACGATATTTCAATCAAATTTAGTTTATTTAAAAATTAATTGTGAAATTAGATAATTTTTTAAATATTTGAAGTGTAGTAATTTTTATCAGTATAAGTTCAAATATGTAGTATACATGGATAAAAACTACATTATAACCTAAGTTGTTGGAAATTGTGCCTATTGATTTAATAAATATTTTTGATTGGTTTGTCATTCAGGGCAAGAATCATAGGAGTCAGTTCATTTACTGGCTAAATAAATCATGCCTAGTCTTGAGATGTTTTTATTCAACTAAAATGGTCTTGATAATATTATATTTTATTATTAATATTGCTTTCTCACACAAATAGGAAAATTCATTATTTATTTAAAACTTAAAACTAATACATTTGCAACAAATAAACAGCCTTGAAGCAGTTTCCGCCTAAATGGTTCATATGCTTGAAATTAAGTCATAATATTAGTACCGGTTTGAACAAGAAATGCTTCGATAGGTTGGAAAAGGCAGATTCGAGCAAAGCTTAGGTCAGCAGTGATGCAAGGCAAGCAGACTACCGTAGGAGAGAAAACACGTCTTGCTAATTATTGCTCCTTTCCAGCCCTTGCTCCTATACTAGAGGGTGAGGGGGTTAAGCAAGGAGTATTGTAGGGGGTGGATTCTCCTCCTCATCCCTCATTTAATATCCTCGAGGAAATATCTAACCCTCCTTTACTCCCTTAGAAGAGAAACTTCTTAATGTATAAATCTTGCTCCTGAGCCAAAACACTAGGCCCTAACCCGGATCCCCAACCTCCGCTGTCTATTAAGTTTTTCGAGTCATAAAATGCAAAGTGCGCCCGGCAAAACTTGAAAAATAAAGGGGACATTACCGCCGCCCAGAAATGGTTACTTATTAAATTGTTAAATTGCGTTTGCGCCTTTAAAAAGGGCGGGGGTTAATAAAGTCAGGGCTCAACTATGCGGAATGAAAGGCGACACTTGAAAATCATTTTATTTATATCACTCTTTTATTGGTTCAGGAATAATGTTTTGTTCTGCTTTAATTTTTGCAAAATTAAAAAAAAAAAAAACTTCTAGTTTCTACGATAAAAATGAGAACTATTTTGAAGTGGTTTTTTTTTATTTCTAAAAGGAAGCAATGTGGGCAGAAGCTTTTATTTTATTTTAAATGAAACTTTAAGTTAAAGAAAGAGCCGGTTTGGATGAGAGTTAAATCACGAGAAAATATTTCTCATTTAAAGGAAACTGTTCTAAATGTGTCAGGGGGCCCTTTCAAGGGTTGGTAATAGGACTGTGAAATCACCGTCACTTTGTTAAAATGTGTAAAGAGTCCGGAGGAGAAGCTAAGATAACAGGACGCAGTAAGCACGTACTGCGGCTTTTTGGACTCGAAGTTCCCTGAAGAACCCTCTTTGTTCGTGGCTACCAAAGTAACAGCGGCTTCGGTCCCAACTTCTACTTCGACCCAAGGGTCCAACCCTCTCAACTTCCGACCCCTTCAATCAGTTATTGCCTTCTCTCTATGCTTCCAGCGCTCTATGCCTAAACCAAATATCACTTTAAGTTTGAAAAATAATTTAACAATGTACAATATCACATTCAATTCAGGAAATTGGAATGATTTCGAAATTATCGTTTCTGGAGATCAGAATTAGAACTTTACACCAAAAAAAAACAAAAAAAAAAAAACTAATATTAACTTCTAACCGAAAAAATGAAATAATATTCATTTTTTTCTTCTTATTTACAAAATGACTTCGAATTAACATATGCATTTTATTAACCTTCATAGAATATGTCGTATTTTGTTATTATTATAGAGTTTCATTAAAGTCACATGCTTTATAGGTTTGTAGTCACATAGTTTAGCCTACTTGCCTCTTAAAAAGGTCCATTTACACACATCAGTCACAGTGACAGTGACGGCAAAGTGCCGTCACCGGCCAGTGATTTTTTCACTGTGAAGTTGTTTACACTAATCAGTGACGGGACAGTGACCGTACAGTGCAGTGATCCCAAAGTGTTTTCTATTTGAAGTGATATTCGTCCGTTGTGTCACAGTCCAGTTTAGTAGTCGAGTATGGCGAAGTATTCGGAGAATGACCTTTTGATGATTGCTTTAATATTGGACGAAGAGGAGGAAAATCNCCGTACAGTGCAGTGATCCCAAAGTGTTTTCTATTTGAAGTGATATTCGTCCGTTGTGTCACAGTCCAGTTTAGTAGTCGAGTATGGCGAAGTATTCGGAGAATGACCTTTTGATGATTGCTTTAATATTGGACGAAGAGGAGGAAAATCAAGTGAAAAAATCGGTCCGAGACAACTCAGACAAACTTTCTCATACATGTAAATTTAATTTCTACTGAAATTTTCATCAAAAATTATCATATAAATAACTTCTCCCGGGCGGGGAATCGAACCCGGGCTCTCTCCATCCGCGTTTTAAGCTATTTTCTCAGGAACTAGATTTTTCCCCGGAAAACTGCTTATACCGTTAGATTCTTATTTAAATTGACTACATTTTAGAATTTTTTAATCAAAATCGTCGGAACCGTTTTCGAGAAATAATTTTTTTCTCGTTTTTTCAGAGTTTTTGGAGGTTAGCGCCCCCAAATTTGGTTAACATTCAAAAAGGCCCAAAATTCATTTATCGATTTCGCCTCGGGGTATGATTTTTCTAAACATGTTTCGGCCAAGTAGTTAAGGCTCTAGGCGTCTGCACAGACGACAGACAGACATTTTAAAAAACCACTTTTTTGGACTCAGGGGACCTCAAAACGTGTAAATCCATCTAAATCTCAAAATCGAATTTTCGTGCCATCACAATACTTTCTCTTTATATGAGAAAGTAAAAACGGAAGTGGGTCCATGAGGCATGGAAAAAAAGATAAACAGAAGGGGAGTTTGCAACTCTGTACAAGGAGCTGATGGATGATGGAGCTAAGTTTTACGAGTACTTCAGAATGTCAGAACAATCGTTAAACATACTCCTGAGCAAATTGGAAGTTACCGAAAAGGTCTTTAAGAGTACAGTAATTGTCGTTATGCACATTTAGGGGGAGTAAAATGGAAAAATATATCTATATCTTTGTATGACATGTTATATCTATATTTAAGTTGTGTCTGAACATTTATCTGATTGGCCTCAAATTTTGTATTTCCACTGAATGAGTAGTTCTCACTACGAATTTAAGTTCAAAAAATTTTATATCTATTTTAAAATTTTATATGTGTGGCTGATTAGATTTTGAAGCTTCTTTGGTACAATCTTAAGCTTTTGCTCAATTTTGCGGGTGATATAGGCTACTTTACATGGGGCGGAGGACGGGGCTTCTAAATAGATTTCAAAATTCTAATTTAATTTTTTATAAAAAAAAAGAAAGATGTTTAACCAATAGTGCAGAAGAAACTACTGATAATATTTTGTTTTGTTGAAATTTCATACTCCAAATATATAACATAATATATAATCCATATTATATACAATATAATCCAATACTCCAAATAGCATTCTTGAACTCCGTGTCCATGTTTTTTGCATGCGAAAGATCAAACAACACGGGATAGGTGCTCACTAACACTATTAGTTTTTCGTCATTTATTTCTTTAAACAAACAATACTGAAAACCACTACAATTTTAACCGCAGTGAAAACTATTTTTTTTTTCACCCCGGAAAAATATCGTCCTCATAAAATAACAGAAATTTCACTGTACAGTGTCGGCGACAGTACTTTTTTCACTGTCACTGACACGTGCCGGATGAGTGTAAACAACACCATTCAAATGCCTTAAAGAATATTTTAAATTTGTCTGTGGGATCACGGGCACTGTGCCGTCACTGTGCCGTCACTGATGTGTGTAAATGGACCTTAAGTTTTTAAAATATTTATTTATTTATTTTTATTTTATTTATTTATTTATTTCACCTTTATCTTTTAGCTTGGGAAGTAATTGCGATTCAAACAAATTTGCCACATTTTAAATAAACAGTTAAACATCTTTGTTTCCCTTATTTGCACTTTAACTATTATAAATGAGATCTTGCTAGGTGGACTTATATAGATGGTTCGATTTTATTCAAATAGACAAAACAGTTACTTTTCAATTTAGTATATTATAAAATGATTTAGTATGTTGGAAATACTAAAGTATTTCCTTTTTGCATTGTATTTCCACTGCATTGCATTTTTTATTTCCTTTATTTCTAATGGCGGAGACACACTTGAGCATTCGCCCCGAATGAGCATGCAGTCGCCCCCGAATGAGCATGTGTTCGCCCTGATTTGCTTAGAAATGGCTGGACGAGCCGAATGGAAACGCATGCTCATTCGGGGCGAATGCTCAGGTGTGTCTCCGCCTTAAAGTATTTGCTTGTTGTTACTAAGTTACTCGCATACTTAAGAATACAAATTTAGACTTAAAGGATCTTCCTATTTTTTAAATAAGGCTATTTCTGGGTTACCTTGTTATATGATTTTAAAAATCATGTAATATTAAGCGAGTCGTTAATCACTGTTTTCTTAGTCAGATCAAATGTATTTATCTCCAAGAAAAATCTTAATTTATTTTCATATACCTATGTATTTCATTGTAGTGGAAAATAATTGTGTTTGAAATAACACCTAAAATCCATTTGTTCAAGAAATAGTATTAAAAAAAGAAGAAAGACTAGCAAAAAAAAAGTCAAAGAAAGAAACAGCAAAAAAAATAAACTTTGAAGCTTTCTAAAAGAACGGGGGAAAGATAGAAGGGAGTCCAAATCCAAGACAAAGTAGTTAGGGAAACAAAGGAAATAGATATAGATTTGGATTCGGGGGCTCTAAGGAAGCAACAGCAAAAGCGTGTAATAGGTACGAAGGCAATAGAGTCTTGTCGAAAGGAGAGAAGTTGAAGGCAATAGCTCCAAGAGGACAATAAAGAAGGACAGGTAAGGAGCAAATGGGACAGAAGTGATGGCCCTTCCCAATAGAGATAGGAGTAGAGGCAGACGTAAATTAGGGCGAAGAACAATGGAGACTTGGAGGAGAAACAAGGGCCATTACTGGGCTCTCTCGTGAATCTTCTGCTACTAGCTCCAATACAATTATACTCTCTCTTCAACTAGTCCAATTCTTAGTAACAACACCCATCTTTTTCTGTTTTTTTATATAACAATTCAAAAAAAGTCTAGTAATTTTTTATACCAAATGTACACTCAATTTCCGGGGTTGTGATTATTAAACCATATTTCTATAGGAGTCAGTCGTCGTTTAATCATATACAAATAATCCCTTGTAAAAATTGAAGTTTATGGATAAAATTATTAAGGTTTAATTATTCTGTTGACTTTTTAACCGAAATTTTAGCTTTAAGGGCCGGACTCCATAGGATTTGATCGTATTTTAGTGATTTTCAAATTGAAAGTGGAATGAGAACTCCTTACGACGGGCTGTTTTTTGTTGGTGGTGGGTTGGCGAGTGATTAAAAGGGCTTGGCAGGCGCTAATGGGTTCCGGACGGTGTTTGTCTAATCCCACAGTGCTTTTAGGTCTTCCAGAAGGCAACCGGCGGAAAAACAGGGGGCTCTAAGGCGTTATATGGACTGCTTGTATGGGTGGAGGGGTTTGCTAGCTCCTGAGCACCAAGAATGGGGGCCTGATTGGCGAGCCCTAAGCTGATTATAGGGCCAACCCTTGCGCTTACTTGGCCTTAATCCCGTTGGGGCCTCCACACATTCCCGAGGGTTTCGCGCCTAGCACGTAATCCCCACTCCCTTCCCATTCCCTTTACATGTAAATCGTGACTAATCTGAGGACGTTGCCTCCTCCTTATTGTAATTTCAGCACCTTTATCTATAAAATGTCCAGAAACATAATGCGCTGATTCACCAAGCATTCATAAATTTTAAATTCTAATAACATTTCTTTGTGCATGTAGAGTAGATTATCTAGTTATTAATGTACTAAATATTTAAAATTTAATTTCTTCTTGAATCAAGATAAGCCTTGTTCTGTAACAAATAATAATCATTATTTACATCTATATTTTTTCCTTTTCCTATCCGAAGGCTAATAGTTTGCTTTTGTTATATATGCCTAAAGGTTTCTTATTTTAAGCCCACCATATATCAAAGTTTTAAAATATCTATTGGAGCATAAGTGGAGGTCATCATTAAAAAGGTCATTATTAAAATATTTATTTAAAAAAACAAAGCAGCTTTCGGTATCTGTATGGCCAATGTTCAGTGTCAAAAGAGGTGAAACAAAAATAAACTAAAAGAGCTCATGCAAAGCCAGTCACTGGCACAAAACACGTTTTTGTCGCATCGAATTTTCCTTCTATATTCTTTTATATGGAAATAATTATGGAACTAAAAACTTATATACGAGATTAGTAAATGATCATTTCTAGGGCCGAAACATATTGGATGCTTTTGACAATTATTGTAAAACTTAATATATTATTTCGACACTTGAAAATTCTCAAGCAGGGCCAAATAAGTAGAAAAATGTTGTTGAAAGAGTAAAGTTGAGCACGTTCAAGTTGTCTTGACTGCTAGCTTCGTTACAGGGTTTTGGTTTTCAGGAGCGTGTCCAGTCTGTAGGGTGAGGAGTTGTAGTGTTAAAGCATTCTGCTCATTATCGAGACTGGTTCAAACTAACAAGGACCTCTGAAGGGATTCTCCTTCTAGTGTATACTGTCCTAACGAGAACTTGGTCATCCCTCGCCTCCCCTTCGGTCAAACCCTCTCATTGCTTTCTCGGTCCATCCTCATCCTTCTTCTTTGCATAAACAAATTCGCTGATCTAACACTCCTCCCTCCTGAATCCTTGTGCTTCTTCCGGCTATTCCCTTGCTTTCCACATCCACGGTCACTTCCTTATGTTATTTCCTGGATTCTCTTCTATTGTACACACCCTTACTATTTTATTCCACCCAATAGAAAACTAGATTTACGTTTGCCTTTATATATACACATGTCCCCTTTTTTACAACCCTTCATCCTTTCTCGAAGCATCTCTTTTATTTTATTCTTTACAAGTATAAGAGTTTAAAAAAAATTGCATAGAACTTTAGCTTACAAATAGATAAACTATTCAAATCATCATCCTAATAAATTATTTTTATTTTATAAATGATTAACGAAAAACGGATCCTTAATATTAATATGAATTACACTAAAAATTAAAGTTCTTATAGAGCACGTCATTGCTTATGGCAGATTAAGAGCTACATGTGCATACTCGTAAATTTGTCTACATTTAGACAGAAATTATTTTATGTTAATGTTATGTGTCTTCTTTCAGAGATTTATTAATTTTTCTATTCATACATACTCACATTCAGTAATCATGATGTTACTATTGCGCATTCAAGTGAAAAACTATATATCTGTATTGATTTATGTATATTACATTTTATTGCTATAAATTGTCTTATATTTTACAATTATTGAATGCAAGATATATTTTCAGGTATTTAAGATTCAGTAAATTACTAACGTGTTATAAGATAATAGTCACACTGAAATATTTTGTAAAAACATCAACTAAAAGAAATAAAAAAATATGCTGATTGATAAGGCCGAAAAGTTTACATAAGATCATTCTCTGCAGTTAAAACAGTTAAAGAGAGAGAAAAAAAATCTTAATACTAAAAAGACGGACAAGAATGCAAATCTAGAATCCTCCCTTCCTTTGGTTTCTTAAAAAATAAACTTTTTTCCTTCCGTTTTCTGCTTTTCTGATAAAGAATCGTAATAAATGCAAATGTGGTCCCAGAGCAATACGGACCCCTCTTTCGTTCTTCTTTTTCTTGGCTACTTCTTTTTTTTATTTTCATTGTTGGACTCATTCAGTAGCTAGTGAAGACCGGTTGAAGAAGCTGTACTTTTTTTCTTTCCAGCCACCAACCCCTGGAGAACCCAAATAATGCAATTCATTTCTTTACTTCTTCCCCTCCACATTTTAATGAATCTTTAAACAATTGTCAGTGAGTTGTTGTCTTTATGCTTTCTTTTTTTTTCTTTCGTCCTTCTTTAGAAGTGAAAGACCACCCCTAAGTATACATTCAAGTTAAAGAGTATTCCGATCCCTTTTTGGTAAGAATCTTCCTTAGCTAAACACAAAAAAATCCCTCTCCCCCTATTCCGTTTTTTTTTTTTTTTT
>KZ651135.1:204222-228651 GCA_001010745.2 Gerris buenoi | reverse complement strand
AAAACACAAAAAGCTATATATAAAAATCCTAGAATATATCATTTAATTCAAGTGTTAAATTCGTGTAAAGTCTTTTTGGCTTTTCTTGAAGTGATATCAAGTCGGCAATCTAAGTTTAAGGGAGTTATGAAACCATTTAGAAAGTTTCAGAGAAGTATTTCAAAGTTAATTTCAATTATTATTTTTAAACTTTTTGAATCCTATTTAATAAAACAGTAGGTCAGCGAGAATCGAAGTGTCGCGGCGTCTCGGTGCGAGAAGGAAGTAAGGTCAGTGACTTAGTGGCAAAAGTTCCGTGTGAGACAAGTTTGTTGTTATGCTACTTAAGTCTTTACCAAAGTTCATTGACCCGGTAAGCAGACACAAAACTTAGTTTGATAACTAGTCATCATTTGAGAACAAACTTGTACCGTTAAACTTCCCGAAACTTAACTTTGCCCTGCATTAAATGCCTCCGAGAAAAACTAACTTCCCACTTTATTGTTTGCGAGACCTTTAAACTCAACTTTTCAGATATTAACCTTGAATCCGAAAACGGTGCAAACTCTTTTATGAACAACCTCGTGGCCTAGAAAAACTTAAAATATTGAATGAAGTACACTCTCACTTTATCATCTCTAAATATGAATAAAGTTAATTCCTTCTTTTTAAAACACAAAAAGCTACTTTTTAGAGATGATAGAATATTTTATCTATTTTAAAAAGTTATGACTGAAATTAAGGAATAAATCTTACTTTATATGTCATTAATTATAAAGCCCTATTTCATAAATTAGCATTCAACAGGAGTGTAAGTGTTTATCATAGGTATTGATATAAATATTATATGACCTTATTTATTTGAAAAATATTCTTTATCGATTTTAAACTTTCGTTAAATGTGAAAACATTTAACCTCTAATACTTTTTGTTTAATTTCCGAAATCTGAAATATTTCTTGTGAAGGCTTTTTTTTTTCAAAAGATATTTCCTCAAACTATAATATTATGCTAGGTTTAACTCAATAATTATAGACGTTTCTTAAGATATTCTCTGAAGTAGCTGTGAAACCACTTCCAAGAAGTGGAATCTGTAAGCAATCTTGTCTTTTTTTATTTATTTTTTAATTTTTTTTTCAATTACTATAAAATGAACTGCAAATTAATCGATATAACCATTAATTTAGGATCTTACAAAAAAAAATCTGCCTACAAAATCATACTTAACAAGAAATTTGGAGGAAGAAGTCACTCCTTTAAAAAAACAAAACCTCTGTTTTGTCATTAATAATCCATCGCCAAAGCATCAATGATCTTCTGCCTGCGGCTTAAGGAAGTCAATGGGATGAAGAGAGGCAGACACTGTCAAAAAGTGGATTAGCCGATGGATAAGATGGATGAAGGGAGGGGTAATTATCGATTGAAGGCAAGGAGAAGGGAGCAGGAGAATTCTTTATTAATCTGCTCCGAGAGGCCGGAGCTGGTTGAGAGGCAAGGGGTTGTGCATATGACGGCAGTGCCTTATTGATCAGGCCAAGAGGTTTCCCCTGCCCACCAGGCTATCGATAAGACACTCCATGGCCTCCTTAATTGTCGCCGCACTCCTCCGAGGAATTTCTCCCTTCTTCGAAAGGCCTGAAATATTCAAAACTGATACAGAAATTAGGGATTCCCTCGCTCTCCCGCCGGCGGTTGTGTCTACACAATCCGTGATTAGCTCTTAATAACATCTTCCCCCTTTTTCCTTATCCTGCTTCTTCTTTCTCTCTGGTACTCCAGAGACAAATTTAAATAAGAAAAACCAACCCCTCCCTAATCAAGAGTCTGTTTTATACCGCAAGGATTTCGTTTTTGGAAAAGGCCCTTGGACTAATTCACGCCACACTATTCCCTTAAAATCCTTCTTGCTTTTATTTTCTTATCGTCAAGTCTTTGTCAAGACAATCTTCTGTTTACAAAGAGAAGAAGATATTATTTTAAAAGCTTTTAATCACACTGATGATATTTTATTGCAAGAGAAATCAAAGAGGCTATAAATTAACTTAACTAGTTTAAATCATGGTGCTGCGTTTGGTAAAGAAACATTTATTTTGAAGACCGTTGTTATTAAGAAAACACGTTTAATCCTTTTAATTTTCATTATTTTAGGACCCCCATTTTTAATATTATTTCATTTATCATGAGTCATGAAACATGTATAAAATGTTTTAAATTTGAGTTGTGGTGGTTAATTTTAAAGATTTGAAGTTATATTCCAAGAAAATGTTTAAGTTGAAGGGAAAGCACAAAGGCAATTTTTGTCATCTGGCCAGGTTGAAGGAATTAAGTGCAGGCTGGAAAAGTTTTCTAGTTCAATATCCAACAGATGTAATATTGCTTCTCTCAGCACAAATCCCCTAGCCCTTGCTAATTATGCAACTCGTACCAACCCTCAGCCAGTTCCAATATCTCGCTAATAACTCTAGATATTTCAGCCTTCTTTAATTACTTTCCTGGGTAAAACTAGCCTACCCCTGACTCGATTTCTTCGAGGAGGGAATCGACTAAAAAAATATTTTTCAGCATTTCCCTTTTTAATTTTATCTCCAATTAATTAGTAATTAAAAAGCGTTGTTTCAGCAAGCTTTACTTTTATTTAATAAAAGGTTTTTTATAAAAACTGAATTATACATTCGGGATTATTAGATTAATTATTTAACAATGATTCACAATTTTCTCGTCCCCGCAGGAGAGCAAATGTTTTTTTTAATACAAATAGATTTTTAGTAAACTTAGCTAGTTCATTGTAAAATTTCAACTATTATTTGGTTAATAAAATTAAAAGAAAAATTGCTTGATTTATTGTTGTTAAAAAACTTGTTTCATTGTAGATTTCAAACAGTTGTAGGTCATTATAAGTGAAATCATAATATCTAGGGAAGTAATAAGCAGTAATGACTTAAAACTCACCCATGAAAATCAACGTTGTTAAAATTAAAAGTTTGATTCTAGCCTGATCATTTTATAGATAATTGTTTAAAGAAAAAACAAATGGCATAAGAAAGTTTGCCACTTTTTTATTTTTCTACACTTAATTAATTTTTATTTAAATAATATATCAAAGTATAGTTGGAAAATAAGTTGAGTAGCATGGCTGGAAGCTTTCTGACAGAGTTAATTTTGTTGGAAGGAAGTTGATCAGTTTGGTTGATAATTTATAAAAAGCGACAACCGAAGGGGAGTTGGAAATAAAGACACGGGTAGCTGGGAGAGAGGAGAGGATTTTGTTTGTTATTCCTAACCAGTGCTTGGGGTGAGAGTAAGTTGGCTACAGTACTGCTCGACGGGGAGTAACACTGTCGTGCCAGCTAAAGCCCCCGGCAAACTTAATTTCCTTTTAATATCCTTTTATTTCCTCCTCGTGTGAGTACCAAACCTGTCCTGGCTTTCTACAGAAAGGCTCCCACAAACCTCCCTCCCTTTTCCTAATTGGTTTGGACAGGTGTGCCTGTTGGTTAATATGAACGACCGGATCAGAGGATCTGGCAAACCACAACAGGTGGTTT
The DNA here is from genome assembly GCA_001010745.2 of Gerris buenoi. Classification (NCBI taxonomy): domain Eukaryota; kingdom Metazoa; phylum Arthropoda; class Insecta; order Hemiptera; family Gerridae; genus Gerris; species Gerris buenoi. Next base: position 225,128 of record KZ651135.1, on the reverse strand, counting down.
CCGAGCTCCGGAGTACTCTGGGCGTCGGGTGTCGGCTCAAACCAAACCGCACTTGCCTTCAAACCGCAGCTAACACACATCACCACACACAGCGCCCTTTCAAATCCCTCGTGTGAAAACCAAACCCGTCGGAAGGCCTGCCGTTTCATTTCACACTTAAAAACATCTCTAATCAATCAGCTTGACTACTAATCCACCAACCTAATCATATACACACACTTATAAAAGTATTTCAAAGTAAACTAGACATTACTCTTTTGCGTTGGAAAACTTTACCAAATAGATAAGTTATAAAACAACTACCAGCTTTATAAAANGAACCGTTATTAAATTGGCTTTTAACAAATTAAATGTTATTTTTTATAAGCGCAAGAGAGAAATGAGAAAGCATTATGGTATTATTATTGTAGTGAATATATATATATATATATATATATTGTTAATATGAATAACCAAGATTAATCGTAAAGAAAATAGATTTTCGTTCTGCATAATGTTAGTGATACACTTTTTTCATCAGTTATATAAGCTCACTAAAAGTAATTCAATTAGTAGTGAAGCACCAAAATCTATCTTTTATAACAATATAATATTAATATCCAATGAATTTCGAAAAAATTTAACTTTACATTTAACACTAATTTATCACTGAGTGAATTCGATGCCAAAGAAGAAGTACTGACTAATAAATACTTATCCTTCAGCTATCTTTAATCTATCTAGCCAAATTTTAATTGAAATGTCGATTATTAACTGCAACATTTTATAATTTGTTTGAAAATTTTACATTTTTATTTGGCGGAAATAACCAAAGGTAGAATGGATTTTCAGCAATTAAAATCATTTCTACACATTTTAAGAAAAAAAAAGTCTACCTAAAAAAAATTATCATCAAAGAAAATATCTTCAGAAGGCCATTTCAACCTATAATAGGTCATCATTAGTTCCAAAGTGATGGCCTGAAATGAAATTTTCATTTTCCGACCATATATAATAAGAAAGCCATGCCAAAGTACAATCTTGATTCAATTTCTTCTTTGATATTACTCGACTTTTCAAAAGGTAATTTCCGTTTCTGATGTGGAAGGTTAAATCAGGATGAAATGAAAAGATGTTAAGTTATAATTTCTCTGGGATGTATACAGAAGTTGCTACATCGTTTAAAATGAATGAAGTTTTAGAATAGATATGTAAGTCTCTGATCATGTCACTCCCCAACCAGTGCCATGTTCATGAAGGCTGTTCGTGACATCTCGGTTTTCTCAGCCTTATCATTATGGTTAAACACCCTCCTTCAAAGATATTTATTTTTTGGGGAAAAAAATCACAATTCTTGTATAAACAAAAGATAAATTTCATTTTAAGATAAAATGCATATTGGTTTATGGCACCAACTTACTATTAGTTAGCGGCAGTAAAAATGATAAAGTAGCTTTACATAGCCGCTATTAAACTCATGAATATTTAGTTGGACGGTCAAGCCTAGGCAAGGAACCAGTCAAGAAGGTAATACGAGTTTGATAGGTTCTTATCCCTTTCTAATATGGGTCAAAACGTGCACGGTCCCCTAGGATGATATATAATAGCTAAGTGAGACTTAACTAGCGGGCAACAAGAACAACTTCCTACCCTAAGCACAAGCACGTCTATTTTTGTGTCANTTTTTTTTCTTTTTTTCTTTTTACTTTATTATTTTGAATGGTTCTAATCAAGAACAAAGCTTTATTTGTAACACAATTAGACATTCTAAGCTACATCCATTTTTATAAATATACTTTTTTATGTTTTATTGCTTCCGAGCGTATACCAAAGGTAACGGAAGATATGTGATTGTTCTAAAGAACGAAAATATTTTATGTCTCTGATTTAAAAAATTCCAAGACAGAATGCCCTTTCAGACATCAGGAAAAATGTTTGGTTCCGAGTCTGTCTGTCCGTCGCTCAATTTTTGCGTACCAACATATCTTGTCAAATTTTAATGAATTTGCACGATTGGTCATAATAAGTCCGTTGTTGATCCCATATAAGTTTTAACCATTTGTTTCTCTTTCACATGCACACAAACATAATTTATTTACACCTAAAGCTTCATAACTGTTTATCTGATTTGTATGAACTTTTATAGTTTATTGAAAGTAACCCGCAGATAGCCCCAGATTAATTTGAACTGTCTGCGACCTGTTACTTTTGCTAAATTAATACGTTAATTCAAGTAAATTACATTATTACACACCTAGACATTCTAACCTGCATCCGTTATTTTTAATGTTCTTTTTTTGAAAATATTTATTTATAAGTATAGTGAAATAATGATTACCACTAAAAATCGCTGTAGGGCATGAAAAATCAGAAAAAAGTGAACATCTGAAACAGATTGATATGACGACATCAGCCGAGAAAGTTTAGTGATTCATTTCCCATATATTAATTTTAATGATGATATTTTAATAAAGAATTAAATATCGATATATTTAGTCTGGCCCCCAGAAAGGTGAGAACATCTTCCCACTTATTATGACATCAAGTTGTGTGTACGTACAATAAGTGATTTCTCTAACGCCTTACAAAAAATACAAAATAATAATTCTATGAAAATAATAAAAACAATTAGTTTTTTTTGATAATTCTAAGGTTTATAAAAATGTAACTAATAACATTTTGTTTTAAAAGAGCTTAAAGAATGATGTATGTTCATTACAGATTTGCTCCGTGATGCGTTTCATGATGCGTGCAATCTTATTATACAAGGCATGTCCCACCGTTTCTCGAGATTTGTGTCATTAGTATTCGAATCCAGATGGGTTCCCTTTAAGTATATTCTATTTTAGTCTTATTTCACTCCCTAAACATATGTTTAAACCAAAATTGAGGCATCTGAATGAGCTTCTATTAGGTAAATTAGAGTGGAAGGACTTTAGAAGGAGCGAGTGAGACAGAATATTCCCTACGTCTTCTCCCTATTACCGATAGGGAAGTTGCGTTACCAAGGAGACTGGAAACGTCACATTTTATTAGTGTAATTATTGCTGGTGGGTTGTTGCGGAGCGCGCGTTTCATGGCCTCAAGGCCCCAAGCTTCGCGGCGTTCCCCTAATTGTCAAAGTAACTTCACTCAGATATTCCTTCCTTCCATATGAGAGCGTTTCTCGGCCCCTCGTTCAAACCCGTGCAAAGCCATCAAGCCACCGCATATTTGTGGCGTACCCGAGAATGAGTTTTAATTTATAAACACTGGGAAAATATCAACGGTACTTTCTCTTTGCATATCGTTACTTTTATACCGGGGAAGGGAGTCGACTTTATTTCGGAGAAAACACAACACTGTTAATCACACTTCATTTACTTCAAAGACTTCATCCTCCCCCAGATCAAAACTCTCTAAAGCAAACAAGGCTAACTAGTAACTCAGTTATTTGATGTACAATGACGTTATTCTTTCTCATGTATTTAAAAATATAAATAAAAGAAATTAAATTAAAAATCNTAGAGGGTGGTGACATCCAAGTGTCACTAGAGATATATACGAAAGCCTTCTCAATGCCTTCAAAAATCTCTAACACATCGTCATGACATTACACAACCATCGCTAACATTCCCCAAAACAAACAAAGCTAGTCGACTGGGGAAAAAAAGTACGATTTTTTTTCTTTATCTCTTGGTTTTTCGCAGTTTTTTTTCCACCCTCACGATTCTTCTGTGACGTGTCGAATATGTCTGGGTGGAAAAAAGAGGGTGCAGGAGTAAAAAAAACGACATTTTTTTCTGCTATCTTGACTTCTGACTTCTCGGTTATCGTTATCAATTAGATTGAAGGTTTTCACAACAAAAAATACAGATAAGTAAATATAGAATTGAATGTTATATTTAAATCAGGAATAGATACTTATCAGTAATATCAAATATTTCATAAACCATTTGAAATGATATCATATGGTGTTGTTTCCTTGTCAGTTCATTCGTTCATATACTGACGGATTCTATATAAAGGGTTAAAATACATTGAAAGATAAAAAATGGAAAGAAAAATACATTATATTGATGACCAAAATATTGTATAAAAAAAAGAAATCCCCTTTACAAAGTTGTTATTCTATCAATAAGAGTAGTCGAAACTGGTTTAAATTATACATTTAATAGAACCTAAATAAGTTGCTTAAAAAATGAAATTTAATATAGTAACTTTATACAAACGTAGTATGTATGATCTTAGCTGACTTGACTGATTTAATTCTATATTAAACATTTTTAAGAACAAAATACATTACTCAATACATTTAGAACCATGTAGACACATACCGTATAACATAAGGGAGTTCATGATATAAGTGAACTTCAACATAAAGATTTATGCTTATTAGTTCGATATGTAGCCAATAGCGAAAAAGAACTAATACCTATTAATTCAGACTGTCGAGGTTACAGGTAAAAGGGCATTGCGAGGCAGAGATTATAAAAAACTGTTATCTAGTATATTTAAAAATAGGGATTATAATTATTAATAATGGTCATTTAGATAATATCCTAAAATTAATAAATAATTAATGATTTAATCCCTAGTAATCTCATACCATACTGTCATTTCTTTAACAACAACTCTATTTGGACATTTATATTAATATAATATCGAAATATTTGACTGATTTAATTCTATCTTAAACATTTTTAAGAACAAAATACATTACTCAATACATTTAGAACCATGTAGACACATACCGTGTAACATATTATTACATAGATCTATTGATGAAGTGTCCTATATAATATTAGAAAGTAAGTAAAAAAAAAAAAAAAATTATAAATATAAAGACTTTTTTAATATAAGTTATTTTTTAACTTGAAAGTGTGTTTTTTTTCGGGGTGTGAAAAATATGTGTGAGTTAAAAATAAAAGTGGTTGGGAAGTGTTGATTTTTAACGCTTTTTATTAGTGACAGGAAGACAGGGNAAAAATTATAAATATAAAGACTTTTTTAATATAAGTTATTTTTTAACTTGAAAGTGTGTTTTTTTTCGGGGTGTGAAAAATATGTGTGAGTTAAAAATAAAAGTGGTTGGGAAGTGTTGATTTTTAACGCTTTTTATTAGTGACAGGAAGACAGGGGGTGAAAAAAAAAAATCTCTTGTGTGACGGAAAAAACGCTAAGGGTACCTGATAGCATTAGAGGGTGGTGACATCCAAGTGTCACTAGAGATATATACGAAAGCCTTCTCAATGCCTTCAAAAATCTCTAACACATCGTCATGACATTACACAACCATCGCTAACATTCCCCAAAACAAACAAAGCTAGTCGACTGGGGAAAAAAAGTACGATTTTTTTTCTTTATCTCTTGGTTTTTCGCAGTTTTTTTTCCACCCTCACGATTCTTCTGTGACGTGTCGAATATGTCTGGGTGGAAAAAAGAGGGTGCAGGAGTAAAAAAAACGACATTTTTTTCTGCTATCTTGACTTCTGACTTCTCGGTTATCGTTATCAATTAGATTGAAGGTTTTCACAACAAAAAATACAGATAAGTAAATATAGAATTGAATGTTATATTTAAATCAGGAATAGATACTTATCAGTAATATCAAATATTTCATAAACCATTTGAAATGATATCATATGGTGTTGTTTCCTTGTCAGTTCATTCGTTCATATACTGACGGATTCTATATAAAGGGTTAAAATACATTGAAAGATAAAAAATGGAAAGAAAAATACATTATATTGATGACCAAAATATTGTATAAAAAAAAGAAATCCCCTTTACAAAGTTGTTATTCTATCAATAAGAGTAGTCGAAACTGGTTTAAATTATACATTTAATAGAACCTAAATAAGTTGCTTAAAAAATGAAATTTAATATAGTAACTTTATACAAACGTAGTATGTATGATCTTAGCTGACTCAATATTAAAAGATGCTTCCATTTTCATTTTTTAATAATAAATAATGTAGATGAATTCAAAAAATACTTATTTTGTAGCAAACTTAACCTTTTAGTAATTAAATAGGAATCTTTAATTCGTTGAAAATACTCGTAATTACCAATGAATAATTACGACGAATTGAAAAGTTGTAATAATTTCAAGATGAATAATTATCTAAAGAGGAATGTTTAAGGGAGAGATATAGGGTTGAATTTAGAATATTTAGTTAGGGAGAGAAATGGTTAAGGAGGAGAAGGGGAAGCTAGTAATAAGGGACTAATAATGATATATGAAGCCAATTGGGAAGGAGATGGTGAAATTCTGTTAGCCTCGGGGTTCGACCTCAGAGCTTCTTTGAGCAACCCTACCCACCCTTCCGGTCAATATTAGTTATTCATCATTTTACAAACCTTAACTTGGCTAAGGAAATGTTTACACTCATATTAAATAGAAAACATATGTTAAGATCATTTACCTCTCTCCATGATTTCAAATATGAACGATACAAAATCATAAAAAGAAAAAATACATTTTATAATTTAATAGAATTTATTTTTTCTTAAAAAAGGGAACTCCAAAAAAAAAAAAAAATAAAATTAATTTTAAAAGAAAAACACTCAATTAATAATTAATTCAGAATTATTATTTTACGGTACAGTTCTTATTATTTCATTTTATAATTTGTTTATTCTTTTCTTTAAGTTACCCAACGATAAGAGTAAATAATATTTTAAATTTTACCGGCCATCTTTTATTTTGGTTGATTCATTTATTTACTATCAATATTTGAGTGAGGTAAAAGTGAAAATATTTCCAATCGAATCATAAAAATAATTTCTTATAATATCTGTATTATTGGTGAAAAGCAACTAACTTTGTATATTCCAGAAGATTTCACACATTTAAAATAGAAATACCATTTTAAAGTCAATATATAGCTATACAATCCTGCGCACATATAGGATATTTACTCTTTTATAAATATAGGGTTTTCATCTTAATATATTTAGGTTGCTTATCTTACAGAATGGGTATTATAAATATTTTTTTAGAAAAAATGCATGTACCTATACATTATATGCACTTTATGCATATATACATATACATATTCATTTTATGCATAAAATATTATTTTACAATAAGAATAGGTCACACAACTCCAAATGGATGTGATTTGATATTTTCCTTTCCATTTATTGAGTTATTAAATAATAATGTTAATACTTTAAATATAATTATTCAGCTTAAGTTTATAATTATTTACAGTTGTTCTTTTACTTCTCTTTTTTTATTTTGAAAATGTCACTGAATTAAATGTATTACTATAGTACATTTTCAGTGTAATATAAACCATTTTATTGCTAATTTTATAAAATGGTTGTTCCTTTATCTCAATCACATTGTCTAACCACCTTCTCAACTTCTTACCACTAACCATACCCATGTGGTTGAGATAACAGAATGAACCGTTATTAAATTGGCTTTTAACAAATTAAATGTTATTTTTTATAAGCGCAAGAGAGAAATGAGAAAGCATTATGGTATTATTATTGTAGTGATGTGAATGTTGGCAAAATTCGTTTAACAGTTACATGTTCGTCACTTAAAGAAGACTCCGTAGTCACTTTTTGACATTTATCAATCAAATCCCCAGATTTTCTGAAAGAAATATTGAAGCTCTAATACACGAGCACAAATAACTCAACGGAAATAATACTAGTTTTATTATTTTATTTAATACTTCAGAAGTATGGTGTACACAGTTGAAAACCTTTACTGAACAATTTAGTAGCCTAGTAATTTTGATTATTATTCATGATTATTTAAGTAACGAGATATAGGTTCTTTAATTGTTATGCTTGGTTAGGGAAAGATTTCCTCGGAGTCATTACCCCACTATCTGTAAAGAGGGAATAAACTTAACAACAAGGAAGTTAAGAGACAGTGAGCAAAGAATTGTTACCCTAATAAACTTAACTGCCGCTGATAAGAACTGGAACAAATAAGCCAGATAACATTTTAGGAGCGGCCTCCCGTCATTTAATTCGGATAGAGAACTGAAATTTTTTATATTCTCCCTTTAGTGTAACATTTCGTTAAGTTGCACATGTTTAGCTTATAATTATATACCAGCTTTTATACTTTATTTATTATTACTTGAATTTAATGATCCACATAAAATAGGAGGCATCTAAGTGTGGACATTCTTCCATGTGCTATTATATGTGGTATCATTAAATGCCACTAAATCAGGCCAGCTTTTAATGGACAATTAATTACTTTATTTATCACATATCTATTACAAAATAAAACAATACTTTCTCTTTATATATACAACGTATATGAGAAAGTAATAAAGGATCTTCAAACTTTTATTCTGAAAAATTTGACTTTGTATTTTTTTTTCTTTTTTATTACAATTTTGCTAAAACAACGTATGACAATTAATAAATACCGAATATTATATCAATCTTCAGGAAAGTAACTGTTCAATAAATAACAGTTAAATGTACTAATGATTTTTTGAAATTAATTGTAATTTATGAATTTATTTTTTTGTTAAGACTAATCATTCTCCAAACATGTATGTGAAATTGATGTTTGTAAATATTAAATTTGCATTTTCGCTTTCCCGAATTTAACTGTTTCTTACATGCTGCTTCTCTTACGAATTCAATAAGTTTATAAACAAAGCATCCATTTGCAAAAAGCTTCATATATTATTTTACAAAACCATGAATTATGCATTCCTTTAAGTCGAATTAGACTTTCATTTTATGCAAAAAGCATGAGTATAGAATTTTCTCTGTGAGGAAAAAGCCTTTAGATTTCAATCTTCACCTGTCTTGGGGGAGGGAAAAAAAAGATTGAGGAAGCAAATGGTAAAAACGCATTCTTCTGGTTGTGGATTTCCTTACTTTTACCCACTTTAAGCTTATAGAGAGATTCTGAAGAGGATTCAGGAAGCCAGAAAATAAATTTAAATTAAGTCGAAAGTACGGGGACGTGTCTGGTGGGGTTAAGAGTGTATGGAGCGTTTTCAAAAGCACATGTGTGAAGCCTTGGGTTTCGTTTTCGGTGATTTGAAATGCATATTTGGGTTTCTCCAGTACGGGATGGAAATGTTTAAGAGTTTCTGCCAGGGGATTTAATACACTGTTCATTGTTTTCTCTTCTCTACGGTAGAAAGAGAGAGGGTCCCTTGAAAACCACCTTTAGAGAATAGGGAGCCATCTGGTTCAGTCCTCTCTTTCGAGCAATGCAAATCCTTCAAACTCGGCCCACCACTAACCAACCCTCCGTCTCCATCCTCAGGAAAAAAGCTCAAAAAGAAAGAAAAAACTTTTCAACCAAAACAAGAAACAAATGGAGCCTCACCTCCGACCCTTCCAAACCTTTAGAACTCCCAGGTTGTACCCAAAAAAACAAAAACAAAATGGAAAAAAATCTACTAATATTCTTTATTTTTCCTCTAAACCAAAGAACTTTTTTCCTTCTTTTTTTAAAGCAACACTGATTGTAACTTCCTCCCTTCTCTCATCTCCTTTCAAAATCACTCATGGCTTCCAGGATACGATTAATTTATTTTTTTTAAACAGCAAAAAAACAAACTTTCTCCCTTTTCATTTTAAACAGATCGAGCGAAAAAAGTAAAAGGGAGAAACTTTGTTTCGAACTGTGTATATTCTGTTCGAATTCATTCTACATGGTAAAACATTATCATGAGGAAAAGCTTTCTCCCCGATATTTTATTGTTTGAAAAAAAGAAATAGATACTTATTTTAAAACGATTAGACTTATTACTATTGTATAATCTGCTTCATGTAAATATTAGGGAAAAATTAAAAATTTAGTTAGACTTGCTATGTAGCAAGCATTGCAAATTCCTAACGGACACAGGTTCTAACGGATTTTGTATGCTCTGATAAATAAATTATATTAAAAATTTCACTGAATAGGAGTGATTTTATATTTTAGAGAATATTACAAACTGAAAAATAACAACGTAGTAAATAATAACTTTTGACTCATTATTGTTTATACTAAATGTGTAATTTTGATGTTTATAAATTATTCATTATTATATTTGATCAGGTACACTACATAAATAAGTTAACTTGTTAAATCTGTTTGTTACCATAATCTGATTTCATCATATTATGTCTAATTGGCCTCATTAAATCTTATCATTAAATTTATAAAAAATGAAGAAGTTATTTCACTAATGCTAATCAGTTAAAGTTGTCAAAAAGATTAAAACGTTTTAGGATAACTTATAAATAAGCTGGTAGATTCATTTTTATTTGATTTATTTTGATGACAAAAAAGTCTTGGACTTTAGTTGTCCATTTGGTTAATAAAAGTAGTAGATATTTGTTTACTAAAATTATACGAGTGTTGATTGTATTTATTAATGATATTGTATTGCCTCTATGATTGTATTCAAAAGGGGTTATATAGTATTTGTTATGTTAATTAATTATTAAAGAATGAATGTTCCCCATATTAATTATTTACAATAAGAATAACTATTGCAATTATCATTTTGACATGATATTGCGTTTTGGTTGTCGTGCCTGTTAACTGAGTTTACAAGACGCATTGTTTACGAAGAAACGTGTGAATTGAAATGACACGGAGGCGATCAACACAATAGGAGCCCTACCTGTTGTACGAACTGTTATCTTTGGACCGTCTGTTAACACAGAGTCGAAACAAAGGACCCTTGGGTAAGTTAGCAACAAGGGACACACGGAAGCACAAGATATCTTTCAGAATACTGAAGCACGCTCGGACCCTATACAATCATCTAATAACTTTCAATGAAATAAAATATACAAATAAAAATAATAATATTCTAACATGACATTACCCAACAATGTGTAAGTTAAAATTGCAGTAAATAAAAATAACCTCTGGTATTAAAAAAAAAATGTATATATAAATAGTCCATCAATTAGATTCGAGCAAGTCAAATATTACCACTTTATACACTTAAAGATTTTTGGAAAATTAAGTACATTCTTATAATAATCTCTGTGTCTTGAGTCATTAAAAAAACACGTATTATAACGCAATAATAATGAACTAAATTGTTTTTTTTGTTTTGTTTTTTTTTGGTCAATAAACATTTCTATTTGGTAATTTGAATACTACCCCAATTAGAGTTTTCGTTGTAGACTTTAAAAAAAATCTTATTGAACTCCTAGGTCACCTTCAGCTTCAATTAAACACCAGATGTTATGTTACATTTTTACAATGATTTATTGGGCATTATAATGATTAGTTTTTGTAGCCATTTAGTTTATATTCCCTTCTGCTGCCTTACAGTCTACGACCTCTGTAGATTGCAAACTTTACGGGTATATTAGCTGATTGATAAAATTATTAACCTTGTAAGTAAGAAGAGGATTTGTTCCGGGTCTACATAAAAGTATCTCATAAATAGGCCATCGTAGGAAGGATAACAGCGGCTTTGTGAAAGTAAGTTTAGAGAATGGTACCACTGCTCCACTATAGTACATTCTTACTAGGGTGGAAGCATTTTCCCTCAGGTTTTTTAGCTGAAGTAAGACGTGCTTTAGTGCCTTATAGCCAGTAAAGAAGACACTAAAGTTACGATCCTCCACGCCCCCTCTATAACGTCAAGCCTGTACTATTACACACTCAAGTAACAGTAAACTGCTCTTTTCTCCTAAATACTTCGCCTTTTTGTTTTACAACATATTACATTTACAAAGGATATAGAAGTCAACGTAGAATTATCTTTCAGATTAATGTAATATAAAGCTCTAATAAATAACGCTCTGGTTAAAGGAAAAAGAAAAAAAATCATGATGCAATTAAAATGGCCTTTATCAGGTTTTTTTTATTTTCATTTAAATAATAATTAAATTATGCTAAAATGATAGGTTTACTCATAAATATTAGGTTTTTTACTCATATTAGGAAAAGTCGTCTATTTTAATTTAGTTAAGTAATGAGAATTTATTAATAACACATTGAATGTTTAAAATAAATGTTCATCTATCTCTAATAGATATAAATATAAATGCATATCTAAGGCATTCTAATATCTAAAATCATGTATATCCACCTCGTAATTCGAATTAACAGGGACTAAAATTATTTATTGCTGACTTTTTTCTTTTTTTGCTGGTGCAGATATCTCTTTTGAAGAAGTCTATTACTTAGATTTGCAATATATTTTTAAGATTGACTAGGTTGATGATGATCCTATGAAAGTGTCGTCGGGGTTTTCTGCAAAGTTGATTCCTTTCTCAAAGAGTTGTGGTGTCTGTCGTCCTCTTTGACATTGACAGTAATCAAGGGAATGAGTCTGCGGGTAGGAGTGGTGCTGAGGAAAAGTCCGATTAACGGAAATAATTGAAGGAAACAATGAGGGAGGGGACGAGGCGACGGCTCATCAAACAGATTGTGCTCAGGCTCCAGACAATTATCAAGGACGCTCTTTTCGGATTTTAATCAGTTGCTTCGAAGTCATCAATCAAGACGCCCAAGCTTTATTTTGCGCTCCGTCGAGCTCTTCTCAATTTAAAATTGGCTTCGCTCTTAAAAACCTATCCCGAAGAGAAAGCTTTTGTCAAGGCACAAACTCATCACGGGAAAAAGAGTTTTTGTTTGTCCTCCGAAGGCGAGGAACTCTTCGCTCGAGTTTCTCCTTGGAATTCAAATCCTATGTAAATTACACATTTGATGATACGGTGGAAGTTCTTTCAAACTCGGAAGCATCATCAGTTTCCTTCTTTTCAGACTAGCTAAAGTTAAACAAATATTCTTCCCTCTTTCAAGATCTTTTCAATTGCATATGCAATGTGGTAAGGACAATTTGTTTGATTAACTACTGTTACAAAGTTGTATGTAAAGGAGTAAGATGTTGCTTAGTGACCCCCAGATCCTCTTCTCAGGGTCCTTTTGTCAAGGAAAAATAAGAAAATATCCTTTTCCTTATTTTTGAACTTGGTGGTATAGCATTATTGTAATCTCTTCTTTTTCAATAAGAAGAGCTCTTTAGTTGAGTACATTATTACAGTTAACATAACAATGTATGTAACAGTTTTTTTATTGGACAATCTCTAATTTCATATGTTTTTTAGAATTGTTTCCTATAAAAATTATTAAAAGGTTATTTGATACAGAACGACAACAGACAATAGAGTTTATAACACCCTAGTGTAATAAACATGAGAATCTTAAAATGTTAATAGGTAATTATTTTTTCTTCTAGGGTTAAGGTTAGAGAGTTAATCTTTGTAAACTTTTAAAGTGCCTTTAACCCTTACGCTCTTAATCTAAGGTAACGGCCCTTAAGATAATCTTAAGAAGGTTTCATTAAGGGACCCACTATAATGGGACTCCACTTAATTTCTTTTTTTTCCCTTCCACAGTCCCCAACCCTTTACCCAACTAAATAACCTCTTCGTCCTTGAATAATTTAAAAATAAGGGGAGTAGACGGTTTCTAAAAAAAAGCTGACTATAAAATCGAGGCACCATATCTTGGGAGTCATCCTGATAGGGGAGAGACGAGCTTTAATTAGGCCATGGGATAATCTCCTTCGTCTGTGGCCAAACGCATTTTTCACCACTGTTGCCAGAGAAATTTTATTTTCTCCCAAGTCAGCTAATTGTGATCGGCGCCATTTCCTACTTTTTTTCTTTTTACTCACTTCCCTCCCTTTCTCTTTATACCCTACCAGTGATATTTTGGCGCCGGGAATCGCTAATTATGTGAAGCTGAGTTTGGCCCTGGTCCAGATTCTCCCAGTATTTATTAGACCATTTGCACCGAGTTAAGGGGGAAGGCCATCACGAGTTAACTTTACAACTACCCTGAAGTTAAGTCCCCTGTAAGAAAAATGTTTTCCTTTCAGGAATTTAACTAGAAGATCCGGCCCGCTCGAGAACTCCAACCCCTATACCTGTAGCCTCGACTTTTAAATTAATATCAAAGCCATTAATTAAATCAAAATTTAGCTTTGTATTACTTTTATTAAAAAAACTTTTAATAATACAAATATTATTGAACATTGTCGTAGGAACAGACTAGTAAAGACCGATTTTCACAACTTCAATTGGTTGTAAAAAAAATAAAAAAATAATAATAATAAAATAAAACTATGTTCATTAACTCTTAACTAAAAAAGAGATGTTTAATATATAGATTGGTTTCAATCTACTTAATTAGCATTGATCGGTGAACTAACGATTTCTAATAATACGAATTTTAAAGTTATTATTTTAACTTAGCATAGTTGCTTAAATGTTATAAGCGTGAGATGATTAAATTAAGTTCATTTTTTACACCAAGAGATAGTGGATATTATTAGTTTAATTTTTCAGATCGTGCTGTCTATAAAATAAAATTACCTCAATGATATCATGAACTTAAAGAATCATATTAGCTGAGAGAAATAAATGCTTATTTTAACTGCTTTGTCTCGTTTAAATGATGTAGAAACAGAACAGAGTAAGATGATGAAGAAGAGGGAAATGAACGAGGTGAAGGGGGAGGCAGACTTAATTGCTACGAGTATGTATGTTAGGGTTAGGCACTCAACTCTTACATCCTAATATAGAGGAGGATTCTTCGCCGAGTAAGGGCTGAACCAGTAGATAAGGCCGTTTTACTCCAATAACCAAACCAAACTGAGTCATTTAACTCTCTCTGCAGACTGTAAGAGCTGAACATTTTTTTCCTTCTAAATTACTTAGTACTTACATGTTCCAACTCTTTTAGAAATATTGAACAGTATACAACACTTTCGTTACGTTTTACGAAGGGCTTGAAAGACTACTATAATTCCTTCACCCTAAAAACCTAATAATAACATGATGTTTGATCAGGTTTGTGCAAACATTTTGCGCAAAATTTTTGATCGTGTATGGGGGCCTTTAGGTCATTTTATGCACACATTTAGGCAATCAACTATAAGTGGTATTTAAGTAAAGAAATCAACATTTTGTGAAATAGCAACCATTATTATTTACTCTCTAGATCTTCTAGAAAAAGAGCCCTATAGAAATTAAACCAATAATGACATTCTTAACTTGGATTGCACTATTGTGGCCAATGACGGAAAATCATAATGATATCTACATTTTATTAAAATCAAGTGCAATTTTAATTTTACATTCGCCTTAATGTAAATGGATTTTTATTTCGTTGTTAATTCAACAACGTAATAATGATTTATTAACGTAATAGTAATTAGAGTCTAACAACCCCCATTTACGGTCAAAATGTTTAGGCAAACATTTTGACCGTGTATGGGGCATTTTGATTTTTGCCTAAACATGATGTTTGACGTGTATGGCCTAAATTTGCCCGACATCTGGTTTGCGCAAAATGTTTGATCGTATAATATGCGGAGCTTTAAGAAAACCCCGCTGGTATTTTTAAGAAGATATTCCTTATAAATAGATAGAAGAAAGAAAGAAAATAAAGCTTGTTTATTTCAAATTAAAAACTGAGATAAATGTGACTTTTAGGATATTATTAATATCACGGTTTTGATAACTGTCCATTTTTTGTACAGACTGTTGTTATTGAAGATATTGATTTGAATCATCGTACCAAAGCATCAGAGCATCCGAGGTGCTTCGATGGCTTCAAAAGCCTTAAATGGTGTCAGAAGTGGGATAAAAAGTGTCTTGGCTAGGTTTGGGATAACTACGGAGTTTCGGTGTGACCAGGGGACAACTTTCGTGTTACGAATTCTAGTTTTTAAAATACGAGTTTCATTCTTATTCTCATATTATAATTTCCCGTGTTTCGTTTTTGTGTCTTAAAGAAGAATTGAAGTGTTTAAAATTCTATGGACAGTCTTTACCATAGGTTAATATTGGTCGAAAGGGTCTTATACCCTTTGCCTTACACTCCCCACAATCTTTAACCCTCTCATTCACCCTTAGACTTGCTGGAAGGCAATGTAAGGGGGTTGCTATCAAACCCTTTAGAAGTTGGCTCCCTGTAATTTCCCTTCCAATGTGATGAATAATACTGTCGCATCTTGGAAACGAGGGTCGTGCCACTTTTTTCTTCTCTCTCCGCTTCAATTTAAACCCCTTTCTTCTCTTAAAACGCTCCCCGCCTCTTCGAACGACACTTAATTTGTAGGTTTCGCGAGCAATTTATCTTTTTTTGCGGGGAGTTTAGAGAACACGACGGAATAGTTGTTGCGAGAGGCATCAGAGCTTCCCCGCTATTAATCTTAGCCAACACCTTCGCTGTTCGGTTTTCAGAGAAGAAGCTGTTGCTTAAACCTCTGGAGTTTAGAAAACCGAGTTTTTGCTTCAACTTAAGTTATATTAGAGATTATATTAAAGCTCGTTTTACCTCAGTTCCCTTAAAAGAAGACAAATAATTATTAATAATTATTAGAAGTCTATCAGACAACAAATTTTACAATTTTCAAGGAAAATTTAATTATATTTTAGTTATCACTTCAATGGGGTCTTATGTGAACTTAAGATAACATTATTTAGTACAGAATGCAGTAACAGAAGAATAATTTTTTTTAATTTTTTCTATTCGGTACATTTTGTTATAAGTACTATTGTTTATTTTAAACTTTCAGCTACATGTGGCACAAGTTCATTTATCTAGCATAAGTAGAAGTATTTTTATTTTATTTTTTTAAAGTAAAAGTTTTTTGTGACAACATGCCGCATCAAGGGGCACGTTGTCACTTGGTATGGGGTAAGTTGTCACAAGATATAAATTAATTATAACCACTTTGATTTAACAAAATTTAAATACCTTATAAGCTACAAAATTAGGCTAGTTAAAATAATAATAATTATTTAGGGGGCTATAAGTCTAGTACAGGTAAAATATTTTTCTGATAGGAATCATTTATGTCAATTTTAAGGTTCTGTAATTTGTTAAAAAAGCTTCCGCTGCGTAACGAGTGGAGCAGCCTCTAAATTTTAGAACCCTAACCGCCTCCATGAGTATGAGCACTCCTGGACTCCTGGACCATATCGTCCTCTAGTGGTATTTGCCTTGTAATTCCTTGTAATTGCTTTAAAAGTTAAAATCATTTTGCCTAGAACAGACCAGCTTTGCTGAAATCGATGTTTCGTGCCTATACCCAGCACCTAGCTAAGAGTATGGTAAGGTATTCAACCCCGCGTTTTTAAGTATAAGGGTGGAGAGGGTCTGTTAAAAATAAATTTTTATTTATTGTATTAAAAATGAAAGGGGAAAAGTGTATCATTTGTTTGATTTTTTTATCAATATTTAGCATATTTGTTTAACTCATATTAACTCATCCTTCTTTTTTCTTTATCCGCTTTCCTTATTTATTCCTTTTCGCTTTCCATTTCTATTTAAATATAGAAGAATACTCTTATGTAAATATAGCATTGGGGCAAGTAGTCACAAAAGGTATTGGATTTGGATGTGACTACTTGCCCCTTTTATTTTGTGACAACTAGCCCCAACGCGCCATTTTTAATTATAGTGAAATATTTTTTTCCTGCCGCAATAATATTGANACTACTTGCCCCTTTTATTTTGTGACAACTAGCCCCAACGGGCCATTTTTAATTATAGTGAAATATTTTTTCCTGCCGCAATAATATTGATTTAACGGTTTAGAAAAACAATGCTAAAGCTACTACGTAACAATAATTATCAAATATAGCACCCTAGATAAAAAATACAAAACAGAAAACATAATTTAAAAACACAAAAAAGCAGTGAGTGACTAGCCTAAAAATTATAAATGCCATAGATGACAAACGGTTTGCTACAGTGACACGATTTTTCGTAACGTTTGTCTACATAATAAAGGTTATCTTCAATAGCCACGCGTTTTCCCCTGTCACTCTAACCCCTTCAAACTGACCCTGTGACAACCTGCCCCTGTGACTTCTTGCCCCACTCTCCCCTACTCCACTATTGAATAGCTTGCATAAAATTGATTTACTTTAGTTAACCAATTACATAAGTTTAGAAGTAGGATTTTAGTATTTATTTTTGTGACAAATTTGTTACCCACCTCCGTTTAAAGTAGGTAAGAGTAAGAGATTTAACTATATTGATATTATAATGATGTTTTGAGTTAGTGACTAAGTTGTTGTCATTTATTGTAAAGTTGATTCATATTATCTTAAATTTAGTCCTGAACAGTTTCTCATTACTTATCTGTAACTTGGAAATGAGAATTGTTAACGGTCGAATCAACCGAAGAAATTTCGATTGGATCGAAGGTAAAGAATTGTCAGTGTTAATATGGCGGATGTTACAAGAGGCAGGAAAGGTTTTGAGGAGAATTCTCTCTTCTCTCCGTTGAAAAACAGACCCAAGTTTAATAGAAAATGCGAGTCGAGGCGAAAGCGGAGTGTGCTGTTGGATCGATACGGGAAACTTTGGCGTTTCTACTTAGCAAAGTTTTGAACCCCGAAAGTTTGGGGCCGAGAAACTTGCTCATTGAAATTACCCCCCTGCCGGAGCTCCGGGGCCCCTAACTTTCCTCCGCTTTCCTTCCTCTGCAACTTACCCTCAGACTCTCTCTATACCAACCCACTCACTCACCTTTTTTTTATTTATATTTATATAACTTACAACTGGACCTAAAGATATAGAAAAAAACGTAATGTGATGTTTTTAGTTTGGTCGGGACTTGTATAGCATATATAGAAGAACTCACTATAAGAGATGGGCATTTGAAATCAGCTTTACTCTGACAATATTTTCATGTTACCATAGTAACAGCAAAAAAATCTATAAATGGGTCATGTATGTTGCCGACTTGCTGAACACTTCTTTTGAAATCTCGTTCGTTTAACTTACAGAATGCACTGTGATAACCTTTTAAAGAAGTTCTTAAAACTCCGTAATCGATCAGTATCAACTGTTAATAAACAGAAGAGACTTACAACTTTTCGTGTATTATTATTAACAGGGAGACTTTAGGTATGAAACCTTCTCCGGTATGAAAACATAATATTAAACATCATAAATGCTGTGGCTCAATAGGAAAAGTGTCAACTGGTTAAGGCATGAAAAAAATCCCAAATAACATAAAACATTCAATTTCCAGAGAGGCAGTAGAAAAAAAAAATCGTATCGACAGACATTTGTAATAAGAATGATCGTACTCCTTTTGCTTCAGTTATCAGTTAATATTTTAAAGAAAATAAATCCTATTATAACCTATTATTTCTCAAATTAGACTAAGCGGCTTCATATTCATAAACCCATTTTATATTTGAATCCAAAAATATTAATCATAATAAAAGTAGGAAGAGCATTCTTCCTTCTACGATGCATAATTTGGATATTCAGATTCTATTAATAAAAAATACAATATCTAGTTATAGCAAAGTATTGTTACTACGTATAAGTTGTGCTAGTTATTATTAGCACTCTTTTATTTAAAATGTGCTTTTAATGTTTTATTTCAGTTTCTCACTCTTCTCTAAATTGATTTAAAAATAAAGAAAGGGATAAATACATAAATAAAAAACTGTAGTAGAAATAAAAAAGTTTGCTCTAGTTAGATGTCCAGAGTCCATTTGGCTATTAGTAGTTTAGCCATATTTATCCCACCCTAATACTAAATTGTATTATTTTCCTCTTAAAGAGGCGTGAACCATCGAATTACCGCCAAAACAACAAATCTGCAAAGAATTAAGGAGTTGTTGACTCAGTTAACTTCTGAGAAAAGGAGAGAGAAGTACGAGATAAAATAGTTATTTTGTTTAGTTAACTTTATAGTAGGTGGGTTCTTAAAGAGTTTTAGGAGTGTTTTCAGTTAATAAATCTCAGGGTTTTTTCCCTTTGGACGGCTCTAGAAGTAGTGGAAGGTTTCAGGGTAATCCTTTTAGGAAGAAGAATTCTTTATCCTAAAGAAGTAGGGAAGGATATCACAGAGGTGAGGATTTATAGAAGCTAAAGGAGAGGTTCAAAAGGCTGAAAAACAAGCCCTCCAACTCAAGTGTCATACTGGCCCCTAACCGCCCCTTTCCGCCGGCAAAACAACTGCAAGCCAGGGAAAAAAGGAGCTCATCCTTTTCTAATCTTTTTCACTTTTTCTTCCCCTTGGTGTTTGGCTTTTGCCCCTGAAGATGGGTCTGAGGACCTTTTTTCCTCTTGCCTCCCACCTCTCTTCAATTGTATTATGGCCCGGTGATTAAAAGTTCATCTCATATCAATGCTCTTATACTAAAAGAGGGTCTTCCGCCTTTTGTTTCTTTTCTACAATACTTTCTTCCTTCAGGTCATTTTTTTTCCTTCCTCCACCAACAACAATCTTCTTTTTTTATCCTTATTAAGATCTTCCTCCCCTTCTTCGCTTCTTTCAAACAATATCCTCCAATTTTTTTCCTTCCTTGCTGCCTTGAAGCCTTAGTAAAAAAATACACAGGGTCCTTAATCGTTTCGCAGTTTAGCATCTAAATTTAACACGTTACAACAATAGCTTACGGGTTGCCTGAGGGTTTTTAAAAAAAAAAAAAAAAAAAAAAAAAATTTTTTTAAAAAAAAAAAAAAAAAAAAAAAAATTTCTATGAACAGAGGAAAATGAACTTGTTTAAATTACTCGTTTACACGAGGGGATCTAAAAGAAACGTTGAAATATGGCATCTAATATTCATTAACATTTTGTTTAGAGGTTTATCCCCATAAACAGTCTTATAGCTTTAATAATTCCTCCGACTATTCAACATCATACATACTGTGTGTACATAAAAAGATTTATTATATAATACATTACTTTTAAATTTATATATAGATGGTTGACTAGTTTTTTTACTGGTCTTAAATTACTTTGCTTTGTAAGTTTCATCGCACACCTATTACCCCAATTTTGAACCACTTCCCGTCATTCAATCTTCCCCAAATTTTGCACTTAGAAAAAGCTAAGGTGAAGAATACAGAAACCAAAATAATAATAATAAAAAAACAAATTGGCGTCATATTTCTTTGCTTTTTAAGTTTCATCGCACACCTATTACCCCAATTT
>KZ651135.1:118280-176254 GCA_001010745.2 Gerris buenoi | reverse complement strand
AAAGTACTTTTCAAGCCCTGTAAAATGATATATAATATGATATATTTCGAGTATTTCGATCATTGTACCCATGTACCTCGTATAGGTACCAACATTATATTAAAACAAATTAAATTCACTGAATGGCTATATAAAGCTTACTAAATAAAATCATTACTAATATAATAACACATTGTTTCTCACAACATAAAATCTCAAGTTAAAATAACACATTAGGGTACCGTTTGTACCAAAAGTACACATGCGTACAAATATGTTCAATTATTAATTGTTTCCGAGTTCCAAATATTAAATAAGGCATGCATACAAATTTTAAATCAAATCGAATCAATATTTCTCATATTTTTAATTTTTTATTAATTTCCCTATTTTTGGGGCCAGATTTCGAGCCGGAAAATTTGGGGAAAAAAAAGTTGTCGACAACCCCATACAAACTATACGTCGTTTAAAGCCCCCGTCGAGTAGATTACGAATATGCCATTCTCTTTTCATTTATCATTTTTAAAGCCCAAAAAATGGCCAATCAAAAAGTCCAAAAATTGCCAAATATGAACTTTGAGTGGCTTTTTCTCGAAAACTAAAAGTTGTGGAGAGAAAGTTCCATGAGTACTTTCGTCTTGTATTTTATTATTTTTAAGCATGACTAATTTTATAAAGATCGGACAAACTTTATTTTTTCCCAAAACATCTTCAATCCCATACCCTGCGATTTTTTTACCCGAAAATGTCAAAATGATTATAACAAAATAAATGAGGTATATTCGTAAACGTCTCGAAAAGGAGAGTAAAAAATAATAGCAATGTTTTAAATTTCAACCAAAACCTAAGGAACCATTGTCAAAAAAAACCAGCTATATAAGGACTTTTTTCAATTTTACCCTCCTAAAAATTTTGTAAAAATATCACAAAATACTACATAACTACATTGAAATGCGTATTCAAGAGTTCAAATTTCAAATCTCTAGGTCAATGGGGGTCAATCTCTAGGGTAAGTAGGAGAATTACTGGTGAAAAAATCCAAGATGGCGGCTATAATTCAATATGGCGGACACATATCGAAATCAAAATGGCCGCACTTTTCTATTTAAGGTACATTCCATCTATGTACCAAATTTCAAACCTCTAGGTCAATGGGAAGTAGGAGAATTTTTGATGAGTCAGTCACTGTCACTCTTAGTTTTATATATATAGATAACTACACTATTTTTCATTGCATCCCTAAACATCAAAGCTTTTGTCATTACATTTGCATAGCGTTTCACTTGATCTAATGACTAGAAAGTTTAATCAGAAGCTATTTGCTCGATGCATTATTTTTTTTGTAGTGATTAGGCTGTAGTAACACTTGGTGAAGATATATATTATTACAGAACGTAGGTTAACTCATGACTTAAACATGCCTTATTGTTGTTAAATCGCAATAAAGGGTCCCGTTTATTTGCAATGTTCACTTGATTTACTGTCAAGATTGTTTGTAGTTAAAGGGTAGTAGGCTGGATAGAATCCGAGTTGTCGGGTGTGAAGACCCTGGAATCGCCTTTAAATCCTTGGAATTTCTCTTCTTAGAAAGGGGTGAGTCTTGAGAATCATGTGGTCCTGCAAAGGAATTTTCCTTGGCTCTCCAAGGATCGATAGGTTTTCGGCTGCACCAACCCCTTGGGCATAATTAGCTACTTCTCCCTCGCCCATACACCCTCGGGTGTTTCTGTAATCTTCGTCTTACCCTCAGTCGGTTAAGGGACGCTATCCGACACTTTAGGGTGCATTCCCGAATCAGATATAAGAAGTAGTTGAAGAGCCATCGATGAAACAATATCTTTGTACACATTATCTCCCTTTATTATAATTTGATTTTGTAATAAATACCTTTTGATATCCTGGCATAAGGTTCTACTTTCGCTACTAGTGAACACCATCTTATTTTCATGTATTAAAAAAATATTATAGAATAGCTGCTAGTTGCTGATTTAAATTATTTTTATAACCAATACCTTCCATGTTAACAAATAGTCCGACAAAAATAAAGATTTCGTTCACTATATTTGTTTAACACTATGTATTTATCTAAACCCCAGATCTGATATCTATAGAAATTTCATATTGTTGAAGGCAATTTATGCTATATCATTTCATTTTGTATGATGTCATGAATATTTTTGTTCTGATATCAAATACTGTATCAATATTACGTTACACCTTAATGTACAGTACATCTGGGTGAGGTGTGAGGTGTACCACATGGTAGCGCCCTCGCCAAGTCGAGCAACTCAAGGCACTTTGCCCCCCCCCCCCCCCCTCTATTACCTGATTAATTATTTTAAATTAGAGTTCATTGCAAACTAAACCTGAGATAAAATTTCACACCTCTACCCACATTACTTCATAAGATATACGAGCCTGAAGATTTTTTTATTTTGACACTCACTTATTGATTAAACTGGCTCATCAAAATTCTAAGACACTCCTAGCAATCTTAGAAACTTGAAATTTTGCATATAGGTAATGTTTATGAACAACAAAAAAATTAATAATCCAAAACATTCTAGTTCGTTGTCCCTCTCAAGGCTAAAAAGAACCAGCTATTAAAAATATTTTTGAATTGAAGTTCCTTACACGTTACAGCGCCAGAATCGGAAGCCCGAGAGTGAATCCGGAAAAAAAGACTAGTTGTGAAACCGACTGATGAGGACAACTTGAGTGAAAGTTGACCGATTTAGTTGAAATATGGTGCACAAGTTCGTTTTACCAATGCCCAGGACTAGTTAGTTGGTCCGCAATGCGCAACACACTCGTGGGTAGGGGTAGACTTGGGTAAATGGTTAAATCTATAATATGATCTCACAATTTTTTTTCCGAGAATTGGCTTCTTATTTTACATAACTGTTTTATTTTTCAATCTGATTTACATTGAAGTTTATTTAGTTTTCTAATTTATTATTTTATTAAACTTTAGTTATATATATATTTTTTTTTTTTCTTTGCTTCCGAGCTTACCTAAGGTAACGGAAGCTATTTGCTTTATTATTATTATTTTAACTCCCTCTATTTGCATAAACAGTAATCATAAAGATTAAAATGCCCACTTAAACAAATTATAGAGTTATTCCACTTTTCTGGTTAAGTAAACAATTTACTGTAAACTCGTGAACTGTTCACTTATTAAGGTTCAGATTTAATATTTCAATGGTTTTGAATTATAATAGATATGTAGTTTGTAGTTTATTGCGATTTAAAAGAAATCGTATTGTACCTCCTAGGATTATTTTATCCTTTCATCATTTAGAGTAATATTTTGTTACAATTCGAATATAATGATTATTATTAACAAATGTATTTATTTTGTGTTTCAGAATTGTTCGGGAGGTCGGAGTCCCAGTAATGAGCAAGGTAAACATAATTTATTCTGTTTAGTTTATTTTATCTTACAATTTATATTCAAGGTAATAGTCACCTCCATACCACATTTAGTATTTGTCATAAACCATATTTAACTAAAAATTAAAAGAATAAAATAATGTTCTAACTACTGAACATCTGTGAACTAAAATTTGAGTAATTCCGTGTGTTTGAGTGAAAATTATTGCTTGCAACTATCTTTTATCAATATGCCAGTATGGTCCCAGTGCCCAGGCAGAGATTTTAATTAATAATAAACTCCACCAAGTAAAACTTAATGTTTTTACAGACAATTTAGTACAACACAAGTTTTATAATAGTGTTATTAACACTAAATTATTTTAAACTTTTCTGTTCTTTTTTATAGTAAAATAAAGAACAAACGTTCTATATTACTTACTGTTAAATAGTAAACTAAATGGAAATAAATATTATGGCTGTGCTTTTTTTTATAGTGTTTTATTTATTTTCTTTTAAAATTTAATATCACTACCTAATTTATATTATAATATTAATATTGTCTTAGGGTTCTCTAACAATGATTGTTGTAACAGAAATTAAATTAGAGAGTAGTACAATATTTGTTTATCCGAACATTTCGGATTGGTGTAGTCATGTTTAAATAATTTGATTATTTTATTACAAAATTTAATTAAAAAAAAATGTTATAAGTATTAGTTATTGTAACGGATAAAAAAACGATTGCTAAAACATATAAATTTTAAATTTTATAAGGAAGTTCTTGTCATAGGGGATTTAGCAATATAAGGTAGTTACGATTTACGAAGAAGTGTTATTCTGTAGTGTTCGGGAAACTAAGTTTATCTACCTTTTGTTATGTAAATGCTAGTTGGTATGAAGAAAGACTTTGCTCCCCTAATATTTTATACGAATAAAATGAAAAAGGGCTGGGTGCATTAAAACGTTGTAAATCCACAGTGAATGCGCCAAGCACGTATTCGGCGTATGTTTTTGTACGTTGATGACAGAAAAGTGGTAAATGTGTTTGGTCTTGTAGGAAAGCAAGGGCTCTGAGGTCAGGAGAGGGGAAACAGCTCTTAACAGGTCCCTCGGGCCTCACTTCCGACGGGATTGGGCTCCTATGGAAAGTCTTTATTGCAAATATATACATACGTATAACACACTGTAAACTCCCCTTACAACATAAGGATTCTCTAAAAAACATACACTTGGGACGTCATTCTCAATCTTATCAAACCTTAGATACCTTTATTCACTACATATAGGTAAAAAAAAGTGTCTTTTTTATATAAAGATCTATTCTTAGAGGATAAAAGTGGCCCATGGGCGAAATTTCTTTTTTCCTAGCTTGACGTTGTCTCCTAAGACTAATCAATTCAGAACCCTCGACTCCCTCGAACTGTTCCAACTTTTTCCCATTCTTTAACACCTTCTGATGCATTATTCAAGATATAGAGTCTTGCATTATTCACCTCTTAAACGGTTAAAGTTAATATAACTTGGAGTCATACCTTTTGTCTCATCTCTGCGTAAAGGATAATATAGATAAAAGTGTATCATGTATCATCCATGTTATTAAAAAAGCTATAAACTAAGCAAAAATTACAAATTATAGTGCCATATTTAAAAAAAGTGAGGAAAAAACTAATATATCTTTCATTGATTTTTTTTTAACTAAGAAAAAAAAGTATTTTTTTAAATATTATATTTTATATTATATTATATTTTTTAAGTATTTAAAAAAAGAAAAAAAAGATCTTTTTTGTAAATTTTTATGCTATATTGTTTTAATTATAATAAAATCTCTACATTTATGCATAAAGTTAGTTCAAACGTGCTAGTTACATAGATAATGAAGTGTGTCTAAATATTTTATCTGTATTGCTCAAATGTTTTATTATTATAATGTTGTTCGTTCCATCTTGCTTTTAATAATTTTTTGAATAGGTACTTTCGTTTGTTCGAAGCATTGATGTGGGATCGTACATTGATTAACGATCTTTTCTATATTTCTTTGCTGATGGGATCCACTTGCGCAATTATTCCTTAAATTTGTTTATTAAAATATTTGATGTTATGGAAGTCATGTATTAATAATTTACTTATTTCATTAGAAAATTTATGCAAGAAAGACGTTGCAAATATTCATAGATTTTTTTAAATATATTCTTTTTTGAATAATGAAATTAAATTATTGTCAAGATAGGAGGTGAGAAGAGAAAAGACAATGAGTATACAATGAATATTAATTAAAAGTATTTAGGTGTAGTAGGGTGGTAGGATAGAAGGAAGGTTGTGAATGCGGGAGGTATGTTTGATGTCATTTCACGGTTGACTTATGAGTGTAAATTGGTGAGAGGTGAGGATGCTGGTAGCTAAGCTTCTTAGAGTATGCTTATTAGACAGTCTTGTAGGCATGAAAACATGCACACAGTCTTCATGGTAATCACACCTAGTTAAAGCATCTCTCGCTTCCTGCTACAGTATTACTGTTACTTACATTCCAACACCCTCTTTTCTTATTACCGCTAGCTCCCAAGTAGCTTTTCCTTACTACTAAATGTCAGCAGTAAACATTTAACACACTCCAGAATTTTCATACCGTCTACAATTTCACCTAATTTGTACTAAGCAATAATTATGTGAGAGGTATGTTTCATGAGAGGGGTAATGTATAAAAGGGGAAAAAATTAGGGAAATCCAATATTAAAATAAAGAAATACCACTCTCAATCATTTCTACCTCCAAAGTGTTATAAAGCCTCTCGGAAATTTCTCAATTATTGCTCACTTTAAAGTTGTACTAAAACCAATAGTGATCATTTATACAATAAACACAACGGCTCATTTATTTCTTATCAGTTAGTTCTTTGAAAACGTAAGACAATTTTATATTTATCATTGCTACTGTTAGATACTTAATAAATTTAAAGATGTTACCCAAATAGTTTTACAACGTAGCTTATAAAACAGCCTTTGATTCGCTCCTATAAAGTCAACAAGCTAATATTTGCTAATATTATATACATAGTCAGGCAATAAGTTAATTACTTATACATATAATCAACAAAAACTCAAAAGGTTATAGAAATTTCTTTATTTTCTTAATAATTAAACAATTTTGTATTTAATTCCTTTTAATATATTATACTTTTTCATTCTTAGACCATTTCTATTTTTATCTGGCCTGAATATTGATTTAGTAGGTATATACTATTGTAATTTAACTTTTATTATTATTATTATTATTTTTTTTTTTTTTTAAAAAGAAGAGGTTTTAGGTGTAATATCACAAAATAGAATATGTAAGCCTTAATCTAGCTGTAGGTAAGTATATAAAACGAAAGGGCTATATAAATATGGTGCTGTGCAGGGTGTAGGGGATGCGAGTAAGCTAATGTGTGAAGGTGCGTCCCAGAAGGGCCGCAACTCCTGATCCTTACCTTTATACAGGGTTCCATTAGCTGGCACATTATCTGTCCCATACAACCAGCCACATATTACACAACATAATGAATCTATTGCCTCACTAGCACCACTATAAACACCACCTTATATCACCTCCTTCTCAATAAACAACACTTCTTTAATTAATAATGGTAAGAGACTAGAGTCCCTTGGTCTTTAGTGGCAAATCTTTTCTATTTAACCTTATCTTGGCTCAAATGTAATTGTTTGCTAAAATGGATATTGCAATTAAAGGAATTTATAGAGGTTTTAATACCATTTGTGGATCCGTGTCCATCTGTCGTTCCGTCGGTTTGTCGTTCAATTTTTGCGAACCAACATAATATCTTAAAAACTATGCGTCCGATTTTAATGAAATTTGGTTGGTAGGTCATAATTAGCTTATTGTTGGTCTCATATAAGTTTCCTTCTGTGCTTATTTGTTTCTCTTCCTCATGCGCACTAACATACATTTATTTACACCTATATAGCTTCAAAAGTACTTATCTGATTTGTATGAAACTCTTATGGTTTATTGAATATAATCCCCAGATAGCGTAGATTAATAAGAACCGCGTGCACTCCTTAACTTTTGCTAAAGTCATACTTTAATTTATGAAAAAAAAAAAAATCCAAACAATTTTGGCGTATTAAAAAACGGGGGATACCCCACGATTGGGGATACACCAATTAGTGTAGATAAATTTAGGATTGATGAAATATTTTCTGCACTAACTATTTTAATCAATATATAAGAAAGCACAAACTGGTAGTAACACTTATGGCAATTGCTCGTAAACAAAGAAAGGATGGAAAGAGAAGTAGACAATTTCCTGCTTTGTCCAAATTGTCTCTTATAATAACTGCATGTTTTTTAGATACGACTTTCAATTTCAACGCAAGCAAAAATAGACATCTTCTGTGCCGCAGAAATCACAAAGAAAATGAGTTGTGGTTTATTTAGAATTATACATGTTTGACGTATGAGTTAAGAATTGATATATCTTAGTCAGCTCCTATAACGATACTTCAATAGTACGGAAAACTAATGATTCTATTAAAATACTTACCTTTTTACGCCTTTATATTTATAATATTTCAATGATATTATGTATTTTGATTCTTATCAAATGATATTATGAAAATTGTTTTGGTTTGGAGAGGATGAAATTGCCTGGACTCTCAGCTCCGAAGGACCAAACTCACACTACTTTCTCTCTTTTTTAGCCTTAACTTGGAACTGTTTTCCACATTACATCAAGCTAGGCAATGGTTTCATGTCATTAATGACTCTCTTTTATAGTCTAGTCGTCTTAGTTACATGGACAAGTCATTCCATAATTGTTGTCCATAATTTTCTTGTCCAAGTCGTTCTTCTTCCTTTGCAATATTTGTTCAGCATAACGTGCTACGTTCGTCCATTTAAGCTTCCCGTCTCAGCATATGTCCGTCATTTTGTGGGGGTGAAACCAATTTATCGCAATGTAATTCCATTTGCCACATCGCATCGACCAGACCTGGACAAGCGGAATGAGGTTGGAAATGGAATTGATGAAAACATTTAGGGTTGAATGGTTGTGTTTGAAGAAAAGAATTTGGATGTGACAGAAGTGTTTTCTGTACAAACAGGTAAACAACACACTTGAGAATAGATTGGCAACCGAGGGAAGGATGTGATTTAGAACATGTCGACACAAGCCCTCAGGCTACCTTTAAAAAAAACTCTGGAATACAACTCTCCAAACCCAAACTAGAGTTCACATGGGGGGAGCTCATCACATATAATATATATATATANTATATATATATATATATATATATATATATATGTATATATATACCCATTTTACCATATATACTATTTTCTTAAACTATTATGAAGACAAGAAGTTCGAAATGAGGAGCGGCATATTCATGCAGATACATGCATGAGACATGCATATAAACAAAGTCATGTATAAAATTAGCTGATCAAATACTTTACGATACTCACACTTTCTTATTAGAGTGAAAGCTAGAAAAAGAAATAAGGGCATTTAAAGAATGCAGAAATAAACATATATCTATAAGATTCTGTCATTCTATAACGACTTATTCATTGAAACGAATGTGTTTTTAAATATATCTCAATAAAAAACACGTTATAAAAATAAGATAAAATAAATGGAGAAAGGAAAGGAAACTAATTGTGAAGGGGAGATGAAAGCCCAGCAAAACAACACATCCATATAAATTAAGGCAAGTGTAACTGTTAGGAAGGATCAGTGGGAGAAGGGGGAAAGGATATAAAAGTAATAAATGAGCCTCAAGCTGAGGGAGAAGATGACATATTAGCTATAATAACGAGGCAAGGGGAGGTTAGGTTAGAAGAGCAAGGCAATATGGCGACATATGTAGCCACTCTTCACCAGCTCCGCACGATCCTTACACCGATCCTGTTTCTCTTATCCTAAAGTACTCGGCAAACAATAAATAATCATCTTTATCTAATTACTCTTACTAATCTGCCTGATTCTGAACTGCTTTCTTTCATTCGTCGTCCTCCAGATAAATAATTACTTCTTCTTACGAGTTTTAAATTTCCTCTTGAAACCTCAAAAGTATTAAGACAAAATAAATATTGTTAGAATCTATTACAATATATAAATGATACTGAAATACTTTAGTCATTCATTAAATTGCTGTAAATCAAAATATATAGCTCACACATCTGGAGGAAACTCCTTTTTCTCATCGAAAATAAAATTATTAGATACTATGTACATATTTCTTATACGTTTTACTTCTAGAGTTTAAATTAATTTATCAAACATATCTTCGGAAGATTACAGTAAAAATTCTCAGCTTCTATCTATCCACAATACACAGTCTCTCGAGAGATAATTAATATTAAAACTTAAAAAATAATCAATTATGATACAAAATTACCAATTCTAACTGATTAAATACATATCTTTTTGTGGTTTCGCAGCTACTGATGATCTTATACAATTTGAAATATTATTCTAAGTAAAAGAGTATATAATCTGTTTCATTTTTTATCTCTTATGAGGAATAAAGTGTTAACTTTTTTATCACCATTTTAAAATCGAAATAAACATTTAAGAATGTTATTTATAAAATTTTGGTTGATATTTTTACAGGGAACCCTTGTGGAAACATTTTTAATCTTTTGATTAATTAAATAATAAATTCTCCTCTTCTGGCCTTATCACATAGGATACCTTTGTAAAACTGTGTGTGACTTTCACTGAATATAAAGAAAAAAAACCTGCCTGGCTTGTAAACAAATACCCTACAAATAAGATAATCCAATCAGAGTTTGCATGTTCAGTTCAGTCTTGAAAACTGGATTTTACATGAAGAGGGGGAGAAAAAAGTCTTATTTGCCGAGTAACTCGACTAGATTTCTTGAGAACTGTTTCATCCTACAGTTAGTTTTTTTTTCTCAAGTGTTGCGAAGTGTTGGTTGGCATCGAGCCTCGTGTGGTGTTTTTAATAAAATCACCCTTCCTCTGCTAAAGCTTCCATCCCCTGAATATTCAAAGAGTTCCTCTTTTGTTTTTCTTCGCCTTATTGCTTGAGAAAGTATAAAGGTAAAAGCGGTCCTCTCCCTCCGCCCCTGGGCCCTAAGAAGAAAATTACCGTGAGCATTCACAGCTTCTTTTTACGCATCCCCCCTCTCGGTGAACCTCAAGCGAAAAATATTATTAAATCTTTACAGAATATACTTTTATGAAGGAGCCTTGACGTAGTAGAAAGACAACAAAAAGAAGTTAGCAAAAGAGATCGTCTGACGCACTTTACAGCCGAATAAAAATGAAATATTTCGCCAATATAAGAATCCAGTTTCTTCTTAGCTACTACAACATATTCTTTAACATGGGTAATCCTCCAACAAAAAAATGTAACAATATTTTAGCCATTTGGTAAATTAATATTTATTGCTTATACTATCTTTACATTAGCCATTTAACACTTCAATTTTTTTATCTTTAAAGATTATTATTAGAAATAACGGATTCTTATGGAAATGCAGTTGTCTAAAACTGTTGGAAAAATAGTGACACATATTTTATTCTTTATTGAAATCACTAAAATTCAGTTTTTTCCTTCATGCCACCATAAAAATACTGAATATCCCTGGAAATTCTTTCCATGTTAGGATTAGAACGTATTCTGCTCATTTTTT
The DNA here is from genome assembly GCA_001010745.2 of Gerris buenoi. Taxonomy (NCBI): domain Eukaryota; kingdom Metazoa; phylum Arthropoda; class Insecta; order Hemiptera; family Gerridae; genus Gerris; species Gerris buenoi. The sequence goes on along the minus strand of KZ651135.1, from coordinate 165,238 downwards.
GAGATCCATAGCGACGTATTAATCGTGTTCAACCACTTAGCTTAAAATACTTAGCTTCTTGTTATCTCTTAAGGAAAAGGAAATGTTAGACGACTCTCTCCCTACTTGAATCGAATCTTAATTACATATTTGAGTTCTTTGAAGAGGTGGTTTGGTTGTTTCATAGGCTTGAGATCGTCGACGTTGAGTCACCCTCGTAAAGTGAACGGTGCAAGCTGATTACGGGCTTTACCAACTCATTAAGAACCACTCTACGTCTGAGGAAAGGCCTTTTGGCTCAAAAGCCTCTAATTGGTGCAAAACGTTGCCAACCTTCTTCAGGAGCTCTGTCCTTGTAATCGGCCTCCTTAATAACCAACCCCTTCTCATCGGTTCTTCATCACAACTCAGTTCACTTCGATGGAAAAAATCATCCTATTATTAACAGTGAATGATAAAATAATTATTATACAAATTCTATATTTCTTAAGTACTTACAAGAGAACACAAAAGTTGTACAAAGTAGAAAAGGGGCGAATAAAACTATAACAATCTACATTTTTTGAAAAGGAGCACGTCTTAAAGGACAAAATTGTCTTCCTCTACTGAAACTATTCTTGGGATGATACTAAAAAAATTATCCTTAAAAAAATTATCAATTGAAAACATTTTAATTGTTTTTATGGCTTTAGCTGTAAAAGCCCCCAAGTAAGATTAATAGAAATTAATATAAATCGAATTTAAGTTATACTATAAATCATACTACATTTTATTCTATTAGTACATAATAATAGTACTATGCATTTCTAAAGTCCTTTATTATTGTTCGAGGTTTTTTTTCTTACCGTCTTTTTTGCAGCTTATCACCTTCAGTATTCTAAGAAAATGTAGTTATTTTAATTAAAATTATATTATTTTGGCTTTACAAACCAACAACAATAAATGTAATTTACAAAAATGAAATATCATTTTTCTTAAATTGCCAAAGTTACATGAAATTGAAGTTGTTATGAGAGTGAATAAAATGACAACGCTCACCTTTTGAACGTAGAAGTCAACATAAGAAATGGAATTACTATTGTTCGGAGAGATTAGCTATCGTTAAAAAAAAATACATGGTGGAAGGAGACCCAAGTTTTGAGTGTCGGAAACAAGTTAAATTTTTAAAAAGGTCTTTCCCCTTTCCCCTCCCGCTTCCTTGTCACTTGTCCCAACTCTCGTTCTCGGCAAGTTAATTTTTTTCTCCTCTTCTCCCTGTCCCATTTCTTTATCTTCTTACTTTCTTCAAAGTATGAAGGGAAAAAATAAGGGGGAAAAAATCCGCGGGAATAATATTGTGCCACTAATCTCGTTTGTCCGAGGGATTGAAAAAAATAAATGAAAAATTATGTCTCTCCTGAGAGTTAGACGAGATGATGAGGAAAGCTTTTCAAGGAAGGAGCAAGTCCAGGATGGAAAAGGATAAAAGTTAGACAGAGAAACCAATTTAATTTGGTGAGGGAAGGGGGGTGAGTATTGCCTCTCTACATCTGTGACAGGGGGAGTGAGGTGAATTCTCTCAGACGCAATGGAATACATTAGCGGTTAAAACTGAGCCCTCCTCAGTCCAACCCCACACTTTTGGTTGGGGATTTAAAATTTTGAATATGAATGTGAAGGAAGGTTTAGCATAAGACGCCAAACGGGATCTCATAACATATGCATCCCTTCACCGACCTTCTAAACGAAACCCGTCTGTTTTCCTAATAAAAGTTCCAACTCCCTACTTTAAGAGCCCTCATTTCTCCTACACATTCCAAACAATCACATTTGATTACAATGCGGGTTTTCTTAAACATACCTTTATTCTTACTCTTAAGAAATTATTAATAATATAAGAAACTACTAAAAAAATAAAAATAAAATAAAAATTCAACATTGTAATGAGCTACAATGTTGAATATTGATAAGCAATAATTTTGCAGTGGCTATTTCTTTACTTCTTTAAAAAAGGATTTTATACCAAATATCAACCATTCATTATGTTACAATATTATCATTGCCGTCAAATTGTACGATTCTAGTTATGACGTATCAAATACTTCATAGAACTAAATGGACCCTTTCAACAGGTCATTCAAACTAGTTGAATGGTTACTGTTACAAAATTAAAAATGTAACAAAAGTTCTTGATGTCTAAGGACAGTTGCCTTTAAGTTAAATCCATACGGGACTTCGATGGTTCTATATGAAGATGAGGCTGTAAGGGAGGGTAGCATAGCCAAGGAATAGGGTTCTTTTTCTTGGCACAATGGTCTTCTGCTTCGAGCTCTTCCAAGCTTGTAATGAAATATTCCTTAGCCTTCTCCCCAGCTCTAAGACAACCCGCTGATTAGAATTCCTAAGACCCTGAGATCTTTACAAAAGAGCAGTAATGAACCCGTGGCCGGGCTCCCAGACTCTTTAATTGCATCGGGCCTCCAGGCCACAAAGGGCTTCACTTACACATGACCCTAATCGTGTTATCTTCCACCCCTGTCTTCTGACTCCCTGCAAAATTTCAAAAGCTTCCTTTCTAATTTGATTGATCAGCGTGGTACCTATCGAGGAAAGTTCCTGTACTGAAAGAAAAGTCTGTCTTCTTTGTGAGAATTGTTCCTTCTTTCTTAATGATCTCTACCATTGAAACTCGGGTGTAAATGAGACTTTAAGTGATCCACAACTTAAATACGGGTATCTTCGTACTTTTTCATAAAACTCCACTCAATCTGAAATAAAGATGAAGAGAAAATAGTCAATAATTGGTAAACATTTATTTATTTATTTTTATTTATTTATTTATTTTTTTGTAAATTACAAACTAAACTGTAAAAATAGTATTATTGTAAATATTATAGCTTAAGAATTTAATTTGTATAAACATCCTGGGGAACTTTAATTAAGTGAGTTTTTTTTTATTTTTATGTGAAATTAATCTACTAGTTTATACACCGAGATATTATAATTTAAAACATACACATATTTCAAAATGAGGTTAGATATTGATGATCGTAAGTAAATGATAAATAGAAACAAAATAAGTCTGTGGTCCTCTTCATTAAATTAAAAACGTTAGGACAAAGTAAATGATTTCATCTTTCACTCTCTGATAAATAACGAAACAAAAAACTAAATTGATCAAGGATTCTGGACCTGATGTTTTTACAAAATAGATGATATCTTTCTTTGGTTTCTATAATGGACCAACTTTAAACGATATATTACTCCTTTTCTCATCTTCTCAGGTCATTTAATAAAATAAACTAGGTAATTTTCACAATCAAAAATAAGAATGCCTTGAGAAAAAACATTTTTTTCATCTATTTTTTGCTCACAAAACCCCTTCTTTAATTGGTTCAATGAAACGAGAAATTTTATCAAAACAAATAGGCTGGGATGCAGTAGGACAGTGTCTGTATCTTGGTTTTCTTTTGAGCAGTAGAAGATGTCGCATCTGGAGCCAATGATTCGTGTAACTGACGATTACTCTTCTTTCCATTTCTTTCCTCCCCAACTTGCGAAAGAAAAGTAATACAAAAAGGCTCAGTTAGAATGAGTAGAAAAAACTTAAGTTATTCCTTCCTTTTTCAATTCTTTTGATAAGATTTTTCTTTCCTTTATCTTCTACCCAGATAAAGAAACTCTTGGTGAGCGACAGAAGACGGTATCCACGTACAGTTTCGTCTTCAAACTTGCTATTCTTTTCTTTGAAGACAGCCACGATAATAAATTCTCGGTTTTTTGGGGTAGGAAGACCTTCAAGAAAAAGGGCGAATACTGAATTATGAATGGACCATTTACTTTGATAGGCGTTCTACCGATAGACAGTCGCCTGAGAAGTCTGTCAAAGAATGCAGAAGAAAAAAATGTTGTCGAATCATCATTACCGTGGTTTCGTCCACTCCTAAAAGTTACTTTTAAAATAACTTTAAGATTGACTTTTTCACAACTCTCCGAAGTTGGTAACGTATAATTACAATCCCTCACCTTTATTTGAAAAGCTATAATGAATAAACCCTTATTTAATAAATCAATAATTTTGGCCTGTCGTCCCTCCAAGAAAAAACACATAACTCTCAATGACATTTTTATAATACAAAGTATGATAAGTTTTATAATATTTTCATATCATTAATTTAATATAATATTATTTAATATAAGTTAATAATCATTAATTCTTGAGCCTGGCACTAAGAATAAGCAAGTATGAATTTGAACTTTTTTTTATTTATTTATGATGAAAAACATGATTAAGATAGCTTATATTTTAGTTTACTTATATTTTAAAATGCTTAAAGTTATAAGTTGACAATTAAATTAACCTTCTGATAGTTTTATGTAGGCGTTCGCGGTTGAATCATAATGAAGCTCTTGGTTTTTCGGTGATGCCGTAGGTCCTGATGTTTTGCACCCATTGATTGGAGGAGCTTCTGGAAAGTGAATACTATTCTAAGGAAGATACAAAAATAACTGGAGGACCAGTCAATGTTTGAGGTTATCCCATGTCCGGGGTAGTTGTTGTTTAAGATTAACACCTGATAATTAGGTAGATTTTTCGCGGTCAAAACGATGTCAAAAAACAATAGGAAGAACTGTTTCATTAGTTTTTTTTTCAATTTTTATCATGAATATTTCTTTTAGAGTACTTTTTTTTACAGATAAAAATGTGATTGAATAAGCATAAAATCTCCCCCTAAAATAATGGTCAATACAAAGAGTGAAATGGGGATGACATTTGAGGATTAACTTCCTCAAATCTTGCTCTGTCTGATACTTCAGAAATTGTTTCTCCTTGGTTGTTTCGGGAATATGAAAAACAGGATGGGTTAAAAGCATTGCATTGTATCTGTTTTAGGAAGACAATGGCAAACAGCAGAGCACTAAGAGTGATGTACGCCCTAACCCTGACCAGGGGTAAGTCTTTCAATGTCCGCTTTTTTCCTTCTTGTTTTTTTAGAGTTAGCTTAAAAGTTTCCTTATATAAAAAGACAGATTATTTAGAGTATGTAGATAAGCGGGGGAAAAAATCACTATTTCATTTGGGATATATTCTTCCGTCAAATTATGCAAGTTATAGAGTATCAGACAAAGCTAGTACTGTTTTATAACTAGAAGACAAGACATGTATTCTGTTTAATGTTGTGAAATTATGTAATACACACTATTAATACTTCATATTGGATGTATGAAACATACTTCAAGAGATATATCTAACATTAGCAAAAACCTACTTACCTATTTCTAATTTTGTCAAACATTGGTGCATATAGTAGAAATGAGAACTCTATTATTCCTACTTTCTTAATTTAATAACACTGTTTAATTTCCCTCATTGGGTTTAATTTACCCACATTTACACACAAATATAGAGCTTTAACATAAGAAGAAATAAGTAATAATAATAGTAATTATTTGTTATTTAAAAGGTGAATTACATTACAATATTAGGTCTGTTTCTTTGGCATCTTCAAATTTCATAAAGAATTTCTTTATACTTTTCTATGAAATTTGAAGATGCCAGTTTCATTTTAGGCGATAACTTAATGGGTCAGTCTTGCTTTGTTTCAGAAGAAGTTATTTTATTTATTTTTATTTTCTTTTCAAGAATATAAGCTAAGTTATTTCTGTCATTAATCCTTTATTAAAGGAAGTAAGAAATTATCGAAATTGCTTTTCCTAAAGTTAAAGACCCAAATAGAAAGAGGTCTTAATGTAATGATCCAAAATTGATAGCTCACAATAAATGGATTTCAACTTCCTATAGAGCCCATGTTATTGCACAATATAAAACACATGAACATTTTTGTATAACTTGTTTTATTACATACAAATCAACAACTTTTTGTAGGATATAATTGTGTGTAATTGTCGCCTATTTATCTCACCTAAATGTGTGGTTATTGCAAAATCTAAATCTAGTAGGAATAAAAACGTACTTCAATTTTTATTTATTATAGTTAACAAAATCTTTTTACAGGTAAATTCGGTGCAATAAATAATAGATCTAATAATAAAAATATTCTATTAATTTATAATAAGAGGTTAATGAAATCAGTTTGCCTAGTTGATAAATTACTGCTATTTGCAGATTTTAAATTCCTCTGAAAGGAATGCTATAAGTATTTTTCTCTTCATTTAAATGTCTAAAGGATAAAATCTCATCTTGCCTCAGCAGTTTAATCTGATCCCCTTTCCTTTCTGAGAATCTTCATTTAAAGATCTAATCAATCATTGCTCACCCCTTCCTTCACCTAAACCTTCATACAACCCCCCTTACACAACGCAATCTCTACCGTCAACCCTCGTGAATGATTCCCTTCTCGATATTTATGTGGAAATAGAAATCTATATCTCTTTCCAGGTTTGCACTGAAGCACTTTCAAATTTCCGTATTAATCTCGGATTCTCATTGTCTGTTATGTTAGTAAGGGCCAATAAATAAACGTATGTCGCTTTATGGATATAATCATAATTACGAAGATTATTACTGTACTGTCATTGCTTAGCTTTCTTACATATCTTTTTAAACAGTATCCTAACCTATTCCTTTGAATTATTTAATGTTGAATAAATATTGATTATTAGATGAATATTAATTATTAGACGAAAGTAGAGGCACAACATAGCCCTACGTATCCTACTCATTGTTTTTAAATATTTCCAACTTTTTTCAACTAACTTGAACTTTAAACTTTTTCCACGTCGTTCTTTTTTCCTTGTCGTTATTTATTAGTTTTGTTGTTTAGTGTAATATTGACGATAATATTGTTTTATGTTAATTTTTTAATAATTTATGAAATTTTGAAGAATATCAAGAATTAAACAACATTTTCGACGAACTGAAAGAACCTAGTGCAGTTTAAATGTATTTTATTATTTCTATTGTTTGGGTTAAACGATTCCAATTTCCAATATGTAAACTAAAATCTATAAGAGGAACGGTTGCTTAATTAGTTATTCCAGGATTAACAGTTTCCGAGATTTAGTGATTAATTTAGCCCTAAAATCAGCACGTAAATGCCCATCTTGAAAATAAGTGAGGAATTGAAATTAAAACCACTCCAGTAATTGTACCTGGGGAGTGACGAATATATGTGGTCTAGAGTCTAGATATCTCAAGCAATAAACTAGTAATATAAAAACATACACAAGTACGCCAACGTTGACTTTTACATCATAGTTAAAGAACGCAATATAAATATAAAAATTGGACAGACCTCGATATCTCAATATAATCAAGTCTGCAAAGAAAGTGCAGTAAGAGTAATTTTAGAATATACTTTTTTCATTGAACAAAAAGCCCTTCCCAGATGTATTTTGACTGCCTTCCTCTTTCAAAACATTGATGAGGTATTTATAATAGCTGAGTAGAAGGCTGTAAAGGTGAATATTTCAAGGCAAAAGCAGTTGTTAGTGGGAGTCAACATGACGTACAGGTTTTTCTACTGGCGCCGAACCCTTCCCTGTAAAGTTTCCTCGTCCTTCTCCCGCGTATCTTTATTATTTTCTCCTTCTTTTACTTGCTCACGCATTCACACGCCAGCTCGGATGTTCACACGGGCATGATTACACGAAGCATTTCCCCTTCAGTCTCGCAACTCCCTCGTTCCTCCCGCCGAGCATCTCCGATTTATAATTCCAGTTAATTATCAAGCTCTGATAAGAATTAGCTGCTGGGGGTGGAGAAACCCCCTTTTGCTGCCTACGCCGTCTGCCCTCCTCGAAGAACCTTACTCCGTCGGAGTGGAGAGGAAACTGGATTTATCAACCATCTTACCCCCAGCCACAATAATTACCCGACAAAACACTATTCCCCAACTTAATTAAACTCGAAAGGATTTTGAAGGCTTCCGCCCTTTGCCTTGTTCAACTCGAGACTGAGTTCTTTACAAGGTTTCAAACATTTCTCATGTTATCAGTATAATAATCATAATCCTCCCGTCATTAATTAGGATTGTCCAATCTATAAAGTTTAAATAAATTTACTATGCCTAAAACTAAACGAAAAGAAAGTGTTGAATTTTATAACTATTTAGGCCTAACATGTGGGGAACTTATTGAATAATACATATTATGAAAGATTTTAGTTGAAAGACTTCGCCTCTACAGAACTATTTTAATTCTGAAGAATTTAACTCAGACAGAGTAGAGATTTAAAGTTAGAAATTCTGGATCATGATTGCTGATACATGATCATAGGGCAGAGTAAGATTTGTTGGCTTGGTCCGCAGGGTGAAAGACACAGATAGAGCTGATAAGAGCATTGGGAATTAGAGTGGTAGGGTCAGTTCTCATAGCGTTTATCTGTTCCTTTCCTTTACTTGGTTGTTCTGTTTATCTACAAGTAGTAAATCCTTCATAGTCAAACAACTGGATTACTTTCCTCGCTTCTCCCCCGGTGTGTAAATCAAGTGCCTCGAGCGCTACATATCGCCGAGACATATCTCAATAAATCTAGAAACCGGGAAAAACCAATATCGGCCACTGCTTATACACTCTGAATAAAGAGGGAGCTTATAACGCCTGAACTCCAAGGACCAAGTTATATATTACACAGTCTGAAGGGGTAGAGTGGCTAAGGTTACCGAAAAATAAGGTGACACGGTAGAGAATATAGGGGTTCCAGGATTTACAGACGGAATCCAGTAAAACGAAATATTTACAACGGTCCACCTACTCTTAAACCGATCAAACAAATGTGAAATATTGTTGAATCAGCGATATTCTCTTAAATTTACAACTCAAATCCATACCTACGCACAATATAAATACAAACGTAATCTCTCCTTCAAAAAGTGATGTAGCATTTCTAACAGAGTATACTGCTTATTCAGTTATTTTTTGTTTTTACATGTTATTACATAGTTAAATTTTATTAAACCAGTCTTCTAGTTTTTATTCATTAAAAACTTCGATTATATGCCTTATTTTATTTAAATATCATTTAACAAGCCACTTAAAAATTCTAATCAAAATTCATTATAATAAAAACAAAAGAAAAAAAGTCGCATATTATTAAGAAATCTTAACAAAACTTTTTGAGTTACTGCCAAAACGAAATGAGTTTCTTTTGCTTTCTTTCTTTTAGCTACTGAGGAGGGAGGAAAAAAGGATAAATTACAGCGAGTAACTTTTTTTTCAAAAGGCAAGATACTTAGAAAACGAGGGTTGCTTGGAAGGCGAGAGAAAAAGGTGGAATGTTCTTACAAGAGGACCTTAGGAAAAACCTTGGGATTGTTTTCTTATCCCCAGACTGTTCGTGAAGGGGTCGCAAGGGACACACAAAAAAAGCTCCGGTTAATTTTGATTTATGTAGCATTAGAGAGGGTGGTTCCGATATAAATTAGCACGGGTGAGGTGAGGCCTGGATATCGGCGAGGCAAGTACGTGATCCAGCCAGTTGTTTCAACCACCTGGGTCGAGAAAACAGTACTCTGGCTTCAACTGATGCGTTTTAGAACACCATAACCCTTCTCTAAAAACCTAGAGCAATTTAGCGTTTCTTGCTTAAACTCCATGTATGGGTATTACTGATAAAAGCATACGTGCTTGACCCCTGAGCCTCCCAATTATACATGTCTGATAAGAGAGCATCTCTTGTTATGTTTAAACGACACTTAAGCTTAAAACATCTCCGAATTATGTGTATACTATTAGGATATACGGAATTGCTTGAATTTTTTTTAATTTCTACCTTAATAAAGATCTTTCAGGGTTGCAATTAAGGGGGAGTTTAGTTATCCTGTAATGAAAAACAAGGCATTTATAGTATATCTATATACTTAATACTAAAACACTTATATTATTATCTTCAATTGTTATCAAAGACTTCTTCCTTAAATTTTGTTTCATTTTAAAATAAATATAGATAGACTATCTATTCTAGTTATAACTCTTGTCATTTATTGATGAGAATCTATAATTAACTAAAATATAAACTGTTTATACTCTGATATTTTACTACAAAATACTTTAATATAAAGGGACAAAACCTATTTATAATATTATTAGAGCATAGTTTGATACAAATCCTGCATTTAATATCCGCTATCTAGAATTTTTTACTTAAATTAACATTTTGGAAGAACTTACAGTTTAGTTTTAATGTTAAATAAAGTGTATTAGATTTGTAGTTAGATGTTACAAAAACAAAATAATAATACCTACTTTTTTTTTTTACAAACGCGAATATATATTTATTTGCATGTTTTTTTTTTTGGTTCTTCTTTTTTTGAAAGTGAAAATAAAAATGCAAAAGAAATAAAATATTAGGAGTAAACTCCTTGCGTGTTTCATATACTACCACAACTACAATTGTTCTTTCTACTATACTGTTAATGATCATTTCGGGTTAAAAGGCTCTATAAAATACGCTTTTTTTAAGTGAAAATATTACTTTTATTAATAAAAGAGAAAAGCTATAGAGTAAACTTAAACTCTGGAAAAATACCGAAACAAGAAATCGCTGAAAGGATGTTTTTTTTTAATTATTATTATTTTTTTTTTTCTGAATACTTAATATTTTGTTTTCTTAAGGTTCTTTAGTGAAAGAAGAAATAATTGTTAAATTCTTTCTTGTTTTAAATATCTTGATTCAATGGAAGTTCAAAAATATTTATTTACATTTTACGTGCTTTAAATTCATTAAAAAAAAAAACATAACCAAGAATAATTAAAAATTACATTGGTAACATTTACATAAACGACTGACTAACAATTATTAAATGTATACTTTACAAATTTAATTGTTATCCTTCGACTAACTGACTAAAATTAAATTTATTTGCTACCGAAAAGTTTAATTACATAATATTACATTTTTACAATATTAACATATACATACTATAATTTATAATACATATATAATACGTATCATAATTTTACGAATGCTAAGTATAAAATTATATCAATATTAGAAGTTTGAACTAAATTGATCGACGTCTGACTCTTTACCATCAACCTAATCTTCTTAATTAATCGTCACCATTCGGTCGGCTCCAAGAAGATTATTGAAATTTAACCTCTTTTCAGCACCTAAAATTGCGTGGGTGATGACAATGAGTCATTTTTCAGTCATGAGATTTTTTACAATATATTATATATTTTCTCATAGTTTCTCCATCATGCAGTCTAGAATGAAGGATTTAAAAATAATGAATATTGTTTTTAGTCCTCCCACCCTTCACCCAAAAAGCAAAGGGCGGTTGTAGAAAATCCCACCTTCCTATTCATTATCCATAATAAAAAATATCCCGTGGGAGGCTTGAACTGAGGGTTTCAGCCTAATAAAAACCTGGCAGGTCCTTTTTTGAAAAATTACCACCTCATATGTCCTTGTCCATCTTATCGTTGGAAGGGGTTACGCTTTTCATTTTGAGAGACCTTGAGAGAGAGGATGGGGGACTTTCCAGAAAATGAATGGTTTGATAAGTGGAACGGGACCTCGGAGGTCCTCCCCGACCCCTTACCGAAAACTGGGGAAAAATTAATGCATTAATTACCATTTCCGCCTCTAGGGTTGGAAGCGGGGAGCCGCTGCGAAATTGGAATGTCGTGTCTCGAAGGGTGCCCTAACGCTACCCTTTCTATTTTATTCTTTTTTTTTTTAATTGTTAAAAACTTCCTATGGTTATGCAAGGGCTGTTATTTTTTCCCTTCTATAGCCAACAACCGATTTATGATTCTAACAACTTTAACTCCTCCAGAAAAAAAAATCGTTTCCATTTTCAATTTGTACATTATTGTTTTATTTATTTAGTTCTTTTTATGTGTTTTCTAGAAAAAGCTACAGAATGCGAAACAAAAATATTTTTAAAAAAAAACTTTAAAAAAAGTTTGAAGCGAAATAAATTCTACTTTAGTAAAGAATCCCGCCCTAACAAACAAGTTTTGAATTGACTTAAAGAGTTTTTAAGTAAAAGTTTTTTTTACGACTATCGTCACCTGGTTCCGGGTAGACGTCTGGAGACTTATTATTCATTAACTTTGGCCTTCTTCCTGAAACTTCTGAATTCAACAACATTCCTTTCTTAAAAACTTTCAAATAAACTTCATGTTAATAATCACTTGAAAAGAATCGTTTCCCACGACTTAACACTTCTACAACAGACTTTATTTTAATTATTTAATAAAAAATTGTTTTATAATTTTGTTAAAGGTACTTAAAAAAACAATTATTTAACTATGGATTCTTTTGAGAACAATTAAGAAAGATTTCCTACATAATTTTTTGTCTGTTTTTTTTTTATTAAAATTAAATAAAGTTTTTACATTTTCAAGGACAACCTTATTTACTACAAGAGAAAGTCTGTCACGAAAGGTTAATGTTAATAGCATTTATTTATTTATGCTTAAGTAAATGTTGATCTTTAAAGTTTACTTATTCTTAAGCTTTTAAATAATAGTTATTTTAAAGTAGTTTTGTTATTTGCCAAATTATTTAAGGAGTTAGATAGAAAGATTTTGTAGGCTGTTCATGCAGGAATAATCACATATAAAAGAACTAAGCAAACTGTTACACGAAAACAATCATTTATTTCTTCTTGAAGTCAAAGCAAAGCTTTGCACTATCGCTTCCTTAGCCGTTATCAGAAAAAGAGAAAATTACAGGCTCTGCCCAGATGAAAAACATTACAACATGCTTACAAAAGCGGGTAAACAAAATCTACTAGTAGATGCATGTTTTAGGTTTTTTCCTTTTCAATAATTATACATCGTACAACAGGGAAAATTATCTTCTAATTTTAATACCATAAAAGTAAATTGTTCCTCAGTTTAAGCTCAAATTTACCCTTGGTTGAAATCGTCTGCAGATTGTAAAGATTGAGGAATGGTAGGCGTTTCTAGATCGTAAAGTTTAGAGGAGGCTAATTCGGCATATTGAATGGCGCTGTCTCAGGTGCTGATGTTGCAATATAGCCCTGGATGGTTAAGGATAAAGTTTGGTACTTGTCTAGTGCAGGCCCACCCCGTCCTGGGATTTAGGACGGGGCTATTAATACCCTCCAAAGACTGCCTTGACACCTGATATCCCTTCAAATCCAGGCAAATTAGCCCAAGCCAAAGTTAGTCACCTTCTACACCCCCTTCCCAACTTACTTACCTTTATTAGAGGCGACACTAAAATCTGAGGCGAAGACTGCCCTCACTCTCTCAAATTATAACCCTTTTCCAAGTTTCTTCAAAATTTCAATAACGATTAATTTTAAGGGATGGGGTTAAACAGTTTATTAATTTATTTAAAATACCTACAATCTATTTATCTAGAAAACAGTGTTCTGATGCAACCCGTAATTTAAATACTAGTATTCAGAAATCATTGATTTTGATTAAACAATAATATTAATTATATATAAATCAAAAATCTTTCCGATACAACTCGTACTAAACATTTTCGTATACGGGAGACATAATTACTTAGTCCAGTGTTTTTCATTTGTTACTTCTTTGAGTTATCGTGGTTCGAACATTATAACAAATTTACAATAACTCCTCTCCGGCGGGGAATCAAACACGGCCTCTCCCCGTCTGCGTTTAGATATATTTTCTCAGGAACTAGATTTTTCCCAGGTTACTTAAAGGTTTGATTAGAATTTAAACAGACTACAGTTTACAATTTTTGAATCAAAATCGTTCGAACCGTTTTCTGGAAATATTTTTCTCAAATGTTGGGAAAAAATCTCAAATTTGAGTTTTTTGGTGTTAGTGTCCCCAAATTTGGATAAAATTTCTCGATTTCACCTCGGGGTATGATTTTTCTGAACCTTTATGGCAAATTTCATCGATTGGCAAAATCAATTCGCTATTGGGCCATTCCGTGTAGGCTCCACGCGTCTGCACAGATGAACGACCGAAGTTTAAAAAAAAAAAAAAAAATAGTAATAATACTTGATTCCTTAAAAAGTGTAAAACCACCGAAATAGAATTTTAGCGCTGACACCATACTTTATCTTTAAATATATACTACATGTTTGTGAAAGGAATAACATCCACAATATGTACCTTTATAATTGAAATTGATTTCAAGTAAACAATATTTTAATCTAAAGAACAATTTAGAAAAAATGCAGTCTTTAAATTATTCCTTACATTATTTAACCTTAAGATTTGACCTCAGATCTAACGATAAATTATTTTTATTAAGGATATATTTTCATATTATATAAATTTATCTCTGTATTCGTTGTCTTAATAATCAATTAACCATAAATGTATTAGCTCTATCATATTTCAAGAATACAAACCTTAAAAATTAATCTCTTCACAAATGCATCTATGAAATAGCCTAATGCTAATGGAAATGCCAATTCATGGATTAAGTAACTAAAGACAATATCATTCAAAGATGATGACAATAGTGTTCACTGAAGCAAGTAACTGCCCCTTACAAGATCAAGACGATTACTACCTCTTCGTCGTTACTTACGACGCTCTAAAAAGCGAGTGACTGATGTACTGTTGGGTTTTGTGGTGTACCCCATCTTGAGCGATGGGCTAACAGGTCAGGATGATTTGTCCAATTGCCCGGAGTTAGACAAGTGTAATGGAGTTGTAAGAAGCTCCTGCCAAGCACCCTTGATAAATGGAACTATAATGGCTTCCATTCCGTCGAGGGTCCAGGTTCGGGGAGTTCCTCAAATTTTTGCCCCCCTTTAGACAAATAGGTCTAAAACTGGCTGATCCCTCTGAAGGTCGGTTCTAGTCTCCTTCCAAAGCTACTTTATAACTGACTAGATGTTTGGGTTAGATTCCTTCTTTGCTAACACCATCTTCCACAATTAAGGTGGCGTCATATTTCAAGATTTTAGAATAGGTTTATTTCGAAGAAATTTCAGGCGATTCTCTTAATGAGAAGAGATCAATCAGATCCCTTTCTAAATTCGGGTCATTCATCTGCCTGTCTCGTAATAATTTATTATAGTTTTAAAACAACCATTCTTCAACTGACATCTTACAGCATTCAGTTACTTATTACTTTACACTTTATATTTGAAAAATGCAGTAAAGAATGCGGTTCACCTTACATATTATTATATTTAAATAAGCTTAACAACTTTGGATTTACGAATTTAGTTTAACTAAATTAAAGTAAGTTCTTTAAGCATTAGAAAATGTATTAAGCTATCGTAAAATAGGTATAAAAGCTAATAATATATATATATATATCTTTAAATTTATGTACGAGTATAAATAAATCTCTCCAGCTTAGGAATGTTATAGAGAATTTGATGCTCAAGAAAAAAGTTCCTATGACCAGCTTTTTTTCTCGAAATATTCGCTATTAAACATTATAAATTATCATTTTTTACGTTTATATATTCCAATTCTACAAAAACTATACTTTTCTTACCGTAAAACACCTTAACACAAACCTTGCAGAAAGACGAATTCTGCGTTGAATGAGATTAATCTTAGCTCTGTAAAACGAAAGTCTCAGACTTTGTAAAGGTTTTATTGATCTTTATACTGTGATTTTTTTTTTATATAAAATCTAATAAACCTACAGAATTCTGCTCAGTTTCAACAAATTTGATTAGAACTGTATAAAAGTTCAATATACTCAGCTCAGGTGTTCTGCGGATAAACCCAACGTTTGCCCTGTATAAGAATATATTGAGTGAACCTGGATTTGTGAGAGTTAATACTAGAAGGAAGGGGTTGGAAGTAAAGCCTTAGCCCAGCGTCTGGGAGCTGGATTAACTAGGATCTTAACCAAGGGGAAGGAGAAAGCCTTAGAGTAATTAAAACTGAGGTAAAGCTTTCTGAAAGCTTTATACCGCGGCTTGGTCACGCAGAGCCTTCGTACCAGCCAATACACTGGCACCACACGCTCCAATATCACTCTCATATTATTATACTGACGAGAAATGTTAACCTAACATCTTGAAACATGTCACAACATCTACATAATTCTACACTATTTACCAGACCAACTTCTAAAGGTGAACCTGGCTTATTTATTAGTTAGATTTGTAATTTTTTATGTCAAAGTATCTCAGCTTACAATATTCAACTTACCATGCACTATTACAAAAAATACAGGTTTCAGAGAGATTCTGGGGTGAAAATAAAAAACAAAAACTTTTCACTGCCAACTTTACTTTAAATAAGTTTTTAAAGACTAGACTAATTGACTTGAGTGAATAAACTATTAATTTTAGCTAAATTGCCTCTAAAACAATAGTGAGTGACATAAACTTCATAGCCTTGCTGCTATGCTAAGAAGCTTAAAAGTCACATGTAATGCTAATTTATCTTATTAGTAATAAAATAGTCTAACAAAATTTGTGTTGTAAAAAGGTTGATTTAATTTATTATCCTTTGGTTAAAATATCCATGAATTACTAATAAGTGAAAATTAACTGTTAACAATTATTAAGTTAATTTTTATTTATGTTGAAGAGTTGAATTTTGACGTGTTTATATCTGTGTTTATTTAATATCGACACGAGAATGTTTTGAAAGCCGCAGATGGTTTTCGATATGGTATGCTCTGTTAGTTGTATGCTAATATTGACTTGTAAACCCGTCGATGCGATAGATTGAATTATCTGTTAGCGACCGCGAAGGGGAGGGGGGAGCTATGTTGAGGTGCGGCGAGAAACGTTTTGCCACTAATTGCACTCCCACACACAACCGATAGGTTTTGGCATAGGGGGAAGAGACACTGCCTCCCCGTGTTTCCACACACTAAATGAAGAGGCCTTTAAAGTGGTACCTGCATCCACTCCACCAGATACAACCTCGTGAGCAATAAAGCTCCCAACCCTTCTATAATCTAACTCTTGCATCGGAAGCATCTAGGATTCAATGAGCAGGTCTCATCATATATAATCCTCCAACCACACAGACCTCCTACGCACTCGATCCAGCCATTAATTGATTCGAATCAATTGTCTCTCACGAGAAGTAGACTTGATCCCGCATAATACATTTATGCTATAGACTTCGAGACCATCTAAAGAGTAGGTTGCAATCTCTTGAACCCATGCATACCTGTATTCTGAATCCACCCCTCATCCAATTGAATCCTTTAAGCCAGAAAAGCCTTGGATCCTCTTTAATTCCTCTAAGAGCAGCCCGCTTACTCAATGACAACCCTTCCTCTAGAGAAATTATCGTCGTTAAACTTTCAGCTACCACTGCCCCACGTTTATTTTTCACAAAACTTATAATGATCGAGAAATGCCCTATAGCACTCGAACTATTTTTTCCCCGCATTTTTTTTTTTTTTTTTTTTTTTTTTTTGTATAAAGTCAGAAGCCTCTCTCAAATTGTTACCTTTATATATACATTTAAACCCATCTAATTGTATTCAAATAATTTTCCCCCGACTGAATTAGACCAGAAATTAACAAATACATATAATAAAATAATAAAACGTATTCTAAATAGGAATGTAAAAAAAATAAAAAATAAAAAAATTACCAAATTGGGAGAAAGAATTCACCTATTTATAAAAATTAATTAATATAGCTAAAACTAAATTATTATTTGCTTTTATAACTCTTTGGGCTTTGAATTGAATATCCTCAACAAAGAGGACATAACAGCAAATAAAATAAATAAAAAACTCAAAAATAAATAATGTGCTTACTTAAATCGAGTAAACGTTCTCTCTGTCTACGGATGTTATTTGTGTTGAGCTGGAAGTAAGACGTGTGCTAAATGCAAGATTTCAGTCCAGGCGCCCCACCAACCTTTTTGGCAGAATTAGATAAAGAGGACTTCAATCTACAACTCAGTCAAGGGGGGAAGACCTTCAATTTAAAGAAACTTGGTTTATCTTTGGAACAACAGTCCAAGGGCTTAGTGGCGACTTAGCTCCAACCCTCTCTCAAATACACACACACAATCTAGGAAATAACTACTTGAAATTTTTGTAATCCCTTCATCCTTCTGAGCTCTTAAGATTGTTCTTTCGGACTTTTTTACACTTCTTCTTTTTCTTATTACACTTTTTAAGAAATTGTGCTTGTTTGTTGGGTAGTAGATTAACAAAGAACAATGCTTTTTTGTGTGATTAATCAACCTGTTTTAGCTATCGAACATGTTAAAGTATAACATATCTTTAAAACTAGAGCTTTTTTAAATATAATTTTGAATTGGCAATCGAGTTTACTTAAGGTTTAAGATTTTCAGTTGAAGTGTTAAATCATCAAGTTAGATATTGCTAACTATTGGTAAATAATATTTTCTACCATTGACTTTATAAAGATTATACCTTCTTTTCAGAGTCCATAGGCAAAACCAAGGATTCTTATAGTCTGTCTGTCGTTAACGCACCTGAATCCCACGAAAGTATCAACTCTATAAATTTGTATGATTCCCTAAGCATAGGAAAAATATAGAAACATTTTTAACGAAATCGTCAAAACATATTTTTCGTCTTCCTTTATTCTTTTATCAACACAACGTCTCTTAGAGAAAACAAGTTTTTCCTTCTCCCTCAAATGTTTTAACAAAATCGCGATGTTCCTTCTCAAAGTTAGAAACCTACGAATATAAATATGAATTGGTACCTTTTAGCACTACGTTATTACCCATAAGGTGTAAAATAGAGTAGATTAGGGAAGAATATTTTTATAACGTGTCAAGAACATAAGCTAATGAAAGGTCCAATCCGAACAATAAAAACAGTATAACGTATTTCATTAAAAAGAACCCAACAAAAAAAATAATAATAAATTAATGAATATCTCCTTTTTCCGATTTTTTTGTTTAAAGAAAAAAATCAACTAGAGGAGTGATATTACGTGAAGCGATTATAAAGTCGTTTTACGAGGTTTTCACCTTTGCCTTTAATAATTTAAAGAACTGGCCAGGTGCTCTGTTGTTTCACTGAGGAAAGGTTATGCAAAAGTTATTAGCATATACACCAAGAGGAAAGGGGGGCGCCTTCACCAGGGGTCCAGATTAATTTCCATGATTAAATTTCATAGAGAAATTGGGCCGCGTTGTGGGGGTTCTGAGCCCCCTTGGGTCCTCCTACCAGAACCCATTACAACAACCATTCACATTCTAATAACATAAAACACTTTTATATTCTCATCTCAAACCCTCCTCAAACCTCCCCCCCCCCCCTTCCCTCTTGGCTTTCATTCATTTTTAATTATTCAAATTTCAATTTCCAGCCATTTCAGTAAAACTGCTTATTTATTAAGAGAAGTAAAAAGACCTAAGGCTACTTGATTGTTTTCTCAAGAAATTTTACGGTTTTATTATGACATATTGTTTAAATAATTATAGTTTTATCACTTTTAAAAAGTCATACTTCACACAATGTGTTAATAGGTTATATTTTTAAAACACTTTGTTTTGTTTGATAATATTAGTCAATTTAAAAAAGGTATTTAAGAAAATTTTAAGTATATTTCTTTGAGTACCTAGATTTTTTTCGAATTTAATCCTCCTTTATATATTTTAGGCTTTTTAATCAAACATTTGATTTAATTAAAACTTAAATAGGAACTTGGACTAAATAGGAAATTGGAATTTTGACTATAAGGCGTTTACTTCAATTTGATAGAGTTTGAGAAAAAGTTATTAAATTAAAACGAGAGGTCAGCGATACATTCTGGTTATTATTGTATAATTTGTTTCAGGCATTTCCAACCTTCCATGATCGGACCTCAGAATTCTAAAAAGAAGAGTGAGAACAGTCAAATGAAAAGAATCGACGATATTTTCAATAAAAAGACATTGTGTATAAAAAAAGAAGATAAAGAAATGGAAGACGTCGGACCAAAGAGAAAAAGGAAAGCTTTGAAACCTTTCGAGACAAATGGAGAAATTAAAGTTGAAGACGGTGATCAAAGGATTCTGCCTCAGAAGAAGAGAGCTCTTCTGTCCTCTCCAAGCAAGAAACAAGATGAACCGGACGACGAAGCTTTGATAAGGGAAACGGAAGCCGCACTTAAGAGCCTGTCGGGTAGTTGGCCTGGACCTAGAGAAGATAAAATCCAAGATGAAAACCCGGGATTCGAAAATCTCTTCGAAGAGAGGAAAAAGTTCGGCGGAGAGTGTCCGCTAAAGGACGTTATTACTCTGAGACCTGGTTGTGAAGGAGGAAGAAGGATATCCTCACCCAAACCCCAACCGGTACAAGTTAAGAAAGAAGAGCCTGCATCTCCAACACCAAGAGAACAGCCTGTGTCTCAACCTCAACCACAAGGAAACGATTTGGAAAACCTTCTTAAGATTGAAAACGAGTGCGCCACATTACAGTCTCAAGTTAAAGGATCTAAAGACCGGTATGGACCTGATTTTAACGAATTAGTCGAGGAAGAAGGTGGTAATAACGGCCTTGAAATGGACATGGACAAAGAAGAGAAAAAGAAGCCTTCAGACGAGGAGAAAAAGTATTTAGGATCAGCATTCAGGCCAGTGGAAGGGAGCAAAGAACTACCAGTTCTAGGTCCGTTTCCAGCTGCAGCAACCTTTGTAGGTTACCCTGGCAGAGTGGTTAAACAGGAGCCAAAGGAAAGACCGTCAGAATCTCCAGAGAAGCAATATACCATTCTCCAACCAGCTGGTACAAGGCATGCTAACTCACCTTCTCCCAATAGCTTCTCTCCCAAAGGTAAGACAACATACATAATAGATTTCAGTTTAATATTTAAATAATAAACTAGAGGAGTGTCTAAATAGATTCAATACCGTCCAAATAAACATTATACATAATTATAACTCATATAATTATTACATCACAAATATTATTTAATCAATTATTGATAGGTTGTTAAAGCTAGATTAAATTATAGGGTAACACTTATTTGTTATTTTCATTAATTATAAATTATAATACATATATGAATATAGTTTATCGTATCATTATTTACTCAAGTAAAATTTGGAACTGTTTTTCCCCTAAGGACAAATCGTTGAATTCTTGCATCCACTCTCCTTTCCAATCCGACTTCTTGCTTTTTCTCCTTCTCAAGCCTCTCTCCTTTTTTTCGTCTCTTAAAGTTCTTTTGAAAGGTGAAGGTTTGTAGCTGTGTACCAACCAGACGCAGAGGGATTCGATTCGTTAGTTAGAGGGGTCGAAGCAAGGCGAGCGTGTCGAGCAAACAGGCCTCGTAATTAGGAAGTCTTCTTGGAGAGGCCCCCTCTCCTTCTCCTCCTTGGTTGGACCTCTTAATAAGAAACTGAGCTTAAGCATACAGTCCCACCCTTTTTCCCTTCTACTTTCAGGAGCACTAATTATTAAAGCACTCTTTTAAAAGAGGCACGGGGCAAAGCTTGGAAAAGAAGGCGCGGGAGGAAACTTAAACTTTTTTCGTTCCTTAATAACTGACAGGAAACAGAGTGTTTACTCCTAGCAAACCTTGCAAAAACCTTCCCCTCCACTTGTTCCTTGGAGGGAGTAAATCAGACTACTAAACGTCCCTTTAGAAGAAATTCCCTAATAGGTTTCTTTTTAGGTCATACATTTAGCCTGATTAATTTACTCTTTCTAAATTCACTGCATTATCACACCGCACCATCTTTTCCTAGAGACTTTTATACATGTTTATAATTTAATCAATTCTTTTAAATCTATTTCAATCCCTAACATTTTTTAAAACATAAGCTACTTGGTTAGTTAGTTCTACGGCCTAACAAAGCTACTTCAACATTTGCTTATTTCTTCTGATAATCATATTTTCTAACGTTGGCCTAAAAGGCTGAGGCCACCAGGAATATATATCTAAAAGGGGGTGTCGGTTGGTCTAATATGTGTATCACTTTTTTTTAATTAATTCACTATTTAAAATGGAGAATATTACTAATCGATTTCACTCATGCGTCTTTTCCAAAATGCACGCACATATTATTCGGCATTATATATTTTATTAAAATGATTACTCTTTTCCTTTATATACAATTTGTTTCAATTCTAATAACAAAATAATAATCCGCGGAGGCTTACTACTGGATAATCTAATAACATATAGCTCAATAAACAATTAGATGGGTAAATTTAATTTTTTGTTTGCATTACTAAGCGTTAATTCTTGATTCTCTGCAATTAACTTCTTGTAATTGGAGTACATGTATTGAAACTTAAAACCTTAGTTTTAGGTTAAGGCTGATTATCGACATTTTACCAAAAATTACAATTTAATTTTTCTCACAAGTGCACATATGGTCCCCTAACTTGTATGGGGTTGACGTATGTCTCGCTGATGTGATGGTCCATACCTGACTGTTTTACTTTATAACCTTCCTCTTTCCCCTTTGTGTTGCATCTCCCACTCTCTTTCAATTTAACGCTAGAGGGACGTCTTTAAAAAAATATCACACATTTACCGTAGGATGACATCCTGTTAGCACCCGGTGCCAATACCAACGAGGGGAGTGAGCCTTCAACACCCTCCCTTCGTGTATAAAAAACACATCAGGCTTTATGGATTGCTTTGTAGGGGTTTTCTTAAAGTCAAGTGGAAGTAACAATTCAACTGTAACACTCACGCAAGCTTTTAAGGTTTGATAATAGACAAATTGTTCTTTGATTTGATCATTAAATCAAGAATAAGACTTTAGGCTTAGAGATGGGAATTATACCAAGAGTAACATTTATATATTTTTTTTTTAATTTATGATTATTGTATCTCCGAGATATAAACATTAACAGCTCATGAATGGTCATATTTCATAGATGGTCTCTACAATTTTTAAGTTTAAATTACACTATGGTCCTTATCGTCCTTATTACACTATGGCCTTATCGTGGAAACGATAAGGCAAGTGTTATGGATAAAAAAGCGGCCAGATAAATTTATTTTTAATCTCTTTTGTTTTAACTTCTTTTTTTTTAATTGTAGTTATGCCTAGTTAGGTTTCTTATGTATGCTATTTAAAAGAGAGGATAAGTAAAAATTCAGACTAAGTTTTCCTTCAACTACTTTATTTTCACACATGAAAACTTTTGACTCGGGTGGAAACCCGCAGTCTAGCAAGTGTATTTAATAAGGAAGCTTGGCAGTCAACATATGACATTATTTTATTAGTAGAACAGTGTAGTAATGTTTGCAGTGAATATTATTAGGAATGAAACTAAAATTATTGTCCTTACACCTATCGATAAATTTCGTGATTATTTTTCAAAACAGCTTGCGGACAATTAGAAAGTTTCAAAACCTACTTTTCAAGTTATAGATATCGTCTTAAGTTATGTGAAACCGCGATCAGATTCCTCAAGTTAGACATTTTCGAACGTTGATCGCAGGGTGGCTTCTGCTCACTAGAAATTAATTTATATTATTATTAACTGTAGATCAATGGAGATCTCAAGACTGGGTTTATTATTTATTTACTAAATAATATTATTATCCGATCTTTCCTCTTGATTGCTATTACTTACTATTATTCATTACATTAACCCTAATAAGATTAAGAGTATGAACGCGTTAGTACATTAAGATTGCTACTGTATATGCATGTGAAACTCATGTTGAAAGAAAGATAACTCATGCATATAAGACGCGTAGATCTGGGTCTTATTATTAAGGGGGTTGGGGGTTGTAGATTTACAGTACTGTAAGGGGAGGAGTGTGAAAGCAACCATGCATAGTTAACTCTCTATGCATAGCTACGCAAAGACCTCATCCTGCTCTCAGCTTTCCTTAACCAACCTCTTTAACATCATAATGCCAAATTATTATTTTAAAACCGGATTATTCCAATCGATTTTAAGCTTTGGAATCCAGAGATTATTACAATCACCGTCCTCATTGTACAATTGATAACCACATCATCTTATTTAAACAAAGTTAATAAAAACAATTAACGAAACATTTCTGTAATAGGATAATAATAAATTAGAGACTATGTCGATTACATTTAGAAAACCTTAATTTTATATCTTATTATAAGTTAAATACGAAAAATGGGCAAACTTGTTAATACAGGAACTAGGTTAAAATACCTTTTCAATAGATTCAAGAATTTATAAATTCAATATTACACATTCATTATGATTAAATTTAAATTATATACTCGTATCTAGGACAACGAATTAATACAAAGTGTATTTATCATCTAGGATTTCAATGAATGCATGCATTAGGAAGGACTATAGAACACAATAAATCACTGTCATTAAAGTCAATCGATAATATTGTCGTTTAGTTTCCCTGCAATTTTAATTAATGTATATGACCTTATGAACGAATGCTTTTGGTATAATACGAAACGAATGCTATATGTGTATTTTTAGAACATGTGTTTTTGCTTCCGAGCTTACCGAAGGTAACGGAAATATTGTGTTCACTTTTGAGAACGAAAAACTTTTGTCTCCGATTTTAAAAATTCCAAGACAAAAATCCGTTTTAGACATCAGGGAACATTTTTGGTCTCGTGTCTGTCTGTCGGTCTGTGTGTCCACGAATTTTGAAACGTCCGACGATAACTTGAGTAATTATTGACCTTTTTTGATGAAATTTGGTATCGTTTTACTAATGCTCAGGACGAGTTCGTTGGACAATGTTATCCGGCTAAGCGTTCACGCGTAACGCTCACGTAAATTTGAACTTCAAATTTAAAATTGGAAATTTAGGCTGGGGAAAAAATCAAACTTCATCTTTTTAATAAGACAAACATTTTTTTCAAATACAATTTTTTTGTAATACCAACAGCGACACCGCTATAAAGTGTTAAAGATCGCTAAAACTATTAATAGTTTTTAGACAATATCCAATATAACAATAAAGTAATATAACAATAATGTTAATGTTAATCCAGCAATAAAGTACATGATTGGATGCGAGGAAGCTATGTGCACACTAATTGGCAGTCTATTTTATATTAAAGATATAAATTTATTTCGGATTTGAAATAAAAAAAAAAAGTGTAGGATCATACATTGCAAAGTTGTTGGTTGTTTGAGATGCAGACGATGTGACATTTTATTCGTTCTTATTTAGTAAGCTTTCGTGTAAAAATAAGGCAATATCTTATTTAGGGCTTACTCTCTTTGTAGCAATATAGTGCTTCAGTGAAGACTGAGTCTTAGTAGTTTTCACTTTTTTTTATTCAACTTCATGGTGCCGAAACATCAGGATTTACATTACATCCTTCAAGACGTGGACTTCATCGGAATACCTAGGTTGTTATTAAGACTCTAGCTAAGAGAATACCTCTTTGTACCTCTTTGTTCTTTCTAGTTAAGGTTGCCTATATTGTTTACAATTGTAAATACTGAATATGAATGTCTTTAAAACGCATCTTAACCAAAAGGTTAAAGTTGCCTACGATAGAAGTTATTTTGTTTTGGTTAAGGTTGTCATAATAAGTATTATTTATTTATGAGTGACATAAGAAAGAAGGAAGTGAATATGAGGGAAAAGCAAAAGGATGCTATTGAATAAGAGGATGCTTGAGAAGCAATGTGTAGGGGAAGAGTAGTCAAGTTAACGACGTTTCACATCAGTCATCTTGACATGCACCCTGACACCGATTTAACTGAAAAAAATTCCACACGATGCCTTACCTATCAGTTGCTTCCTCCAAACACTGACTTCACTCAGATAGCCCACCTTTTAATAACATCGGGTAACAACATGTGCATTATGTTAAACCTAACTTCGTCTTCTGGATGAATAATGCTGTTCTTTAAAAGATACAATATGGAAATTCGATTAAATGTTAGTCAAGTATACAGGGGATACAATATCGAGCATGAAGCACAAGGTCTTCTAAGTAACAATAACTAAACACTAAACAACATACTTGCAAAAACTCACTTCACCTAAAAATATCTCAATATACTCTAGCTATCTATAACCCCTTCCTTCTTATTTCTTTTATGTTTTACGACACTATAATTTCTAGAAGCAATCAAATTTTGTAAAATTTTCATATATTATTGACAGAACGGTGTTTTATTTCTATAAGTTTGGTTACTCTGTTCTAACTTCATATACAAAAAAACAAACTTTTACCTAGAATTTTCTCATTATTCAAAATAAATAACAACACCTAATAAAAATCAAAGAGCAAGATTTATTAGTTTGTTGTAAAAAAAAATAAAATAAAAGAAAGAAATTTACTTGCGTACTTTAATGATTATTTTACGATCGTCATTTTACTCTTTGTTCTACTAAAATACATATGTATTATACAGGTTTGTCAATTGACTAATTAAAATTTATCTTAGGGTTTTATCCAAGTTGTTAAATACTTCATATCCCGTGAAAACAACTAATTTGTTTGTAATTATTTGCTATGTGATAATGTCCAATTAAAGTCGAAACTGGCGTTTATTGAATTTTGCTACTGTAAATGGTAATAAGATTATTTTTGCCTTAATTGATCGTCAGTTTGATTAAAATAATTATGTTTTTGACAAAAGTTTATGATTATTTACGATTTAAAGACCCCTTTTTGAATATAATAAAAGTTTGAATTTTTTTCAAATATATCAATAGCATACCTTATTCTAATTAGTCTATTTATTTAGTTTAATAAAATTTTATTTAATAATAATTATTATATATTATTTTTATTTTCAGAGGGAAGTAAATGCCCAGCCCCAGGTTGTGATGGACAAGGACATGTAACTGGACTTTACTCACATCATAGAAGGTAATAATACTTGCATCAGTAACAATATTTATTTATTTATTTATTTTTAATTGTTAAGTAGATAAGTTATTGGGAATTTATTCCTCATGAATGTGTTAGCAAGTTGTTTTATTTTTATTTAATTTTATGTTATTGCAGTCTCTCTGGATGTCCGAGGAAAGATAAAGTTACGCCTGAAAGTAAGTGCTTCACCGTCATGTAATTTTCAGTGTTTGTTAGATTTTTTGTAGTGTATCTATTAAATAAAAAATCCTTAGTCCCATATAACCGGTGGGGTAGAGAGCCTTCGCCATACCGTCCCTATACCGTTTCAATTTATCTTCCCTACACTCTGTTAAAAAACAAATTCGTTTTATAGCCTCAATTATATATTTATTTTACATTTTGTTTCAATTGAAAATAGTAGATTAAAATACACGGTAGATTTTTCTCTGGGTTTGACACTTCACCTACAGATAGGTTTAACTTCGCCAGTTAAGTGGACAGCAGTAAGTGGTAATAAAAAAAAAAAGTTGTATGTTGGCCGGTATTTCGTGGGAGGTTCTCTACCTTGCCAGTTGATGGAATTATATTTTTAAAAATTGGAAAAAAGCAATTTCTACTGAAATTAAATACAAAAGTAAAGTTGAAAATGATCGAAAGTTTGCTTACTGCTGTCCATTTTATATAGTACTGGCGATGCACGAGACGATTCTCAAGTGCCCTACACCCGGGTGCAATGGAAGGGGACATGTCTCATCCAACAGAAACACCCACAGGAGCCTGTCGGGCTGTCCAGTGGCGGCTGCCAACAAGCATGCACAGAAGCATCAGAAGCACGCTTTCACTCATCATACTAGTACGCCAATTTCTCCTAATAGTATTCATTACTAAAATTTACCCAACAATCATTTGGAACAAAGGCTCTTACTTCGCTTAACATTTTTTTAGAGTTAACACGGGATTTTAAGGGAAAGAGGCAAAGCAATTGGTCAAGAGAGAATAACTCTGACGTGTTTTACTAATATATAAAACGAAGACTGATGCGTTGCCATAAAATATAAGGTAGCGATATCAATAGATTAAAATAAGTTTGAAAAATATAAGTTAGACTTGGAAACTTGATTGAAAAAAGAAACGATTTTACTCTTTGTTTGAAGAGATTGCAGCCTAAACCTATTTAAGAAATAGAATCGGTTTTAACGTCATTTAAAATAACTTGATTTGGAAGGAGGAATGGGTGTTTGGTTTAACGCCCATTTCTTAAATTCGTCTCTTTTGCATGTAACCCAATTAATTTTAAGAATTGTTAGGGCAAAATGAATGGAAATTATCTGTTCGTGAAGTTTTGTAGCCAATTCCACGTGAAAATCCCTTATTTTTGCCTTAATAATTGCCGGAATAACTGCTCTTGCTCATTTATTTACAATAATTGAACTGTAGTTCATCGGCTATAGCCTTTTCAACTCCATCTCAGAAAGGCTAAAATTATTATTTCAATAAGTAGTAAGTGAATTATTATGTTATCGAATTTTATATTAAGATGTTAACTAAATCTATAAATGAGAAATATTTCGATTTCCTCTTGTCTATAGTCGCTGTCCTTAATGGTACAACCTGCAACGTAGGAGCGTTTAAAAGCACTTCAAGTAATCCTCCAGTTCCTACTGTACCGACCAGTCAGCCACAAAGTACCCAGAGTACTAACACCACTTCGAACGGCGGAGTG
This sequence comes from Gerris buenoi, assembly GCA_001010745.2. NCBI lineage: Eukaryota > Metazoa > Arthropoda > Insecta > Hemiptera > Gerridae > Gerris > Gerris buenoi. The sequence goes on along the minus strand of KZ651135.1, from coordinate 136,965 downwards.
TCTCCAGTCACAGCACCTGCGGCACCGGCTGCCCCTACGCCTGACGTTAAACCTTGCTATTATCCAGAGACACCGGCTCCTAGGCCGGCAGAGTTCCCTCCATACTACCCACCTAAACCTCAAATCAAACCTACAAGAATACTTCATCAGGAGGAAGATAAACCTCAAGTTAAACTTAAACCGGAATCCCCAGCAAGGTTATTAGAGTTTTTATGCGATTAAAAGTTCTGTCTGCTTTTCTATTCATTCGCCTAATTTATTAAACTCAAATTAAACTTAATATAAATATTTAATGTTTTTAGATACGACAGTTACGATTCTAATTCTTCATCGATGGACGGAGGAGGAGTACACGCCATGGGCCTCCATCAGATGCCCTACTCTGCACCCGGAGGACAGACATTCGAGCAGAATTCTGAAGAGCTCTACTCTAGGCCTCTTCCATACGAACCTCGACCCTATCCCTATGATCCACCATACGAGCACACGCGGTACGATCAGCAACCCTGCCAGCAGCCAAGATATCCTCCGGATTATCCGGACCCACCTCCACCTGCTCCTTACGATCAACCTCCTAGCATGCAACCTCTCATGAAGGAACAAGGAACTGAAGCTGAACCCACTGAAACTCCTGTCTATCCAAGGTAAAAATAAATATATTTATATATAATAGGTCAATTAGAAAATGGTAGTAAACTACCCATACATTTTTCACATCCATATCTTGTTAAAAATGTAAAACTTCCAATTTTCTATCGAATGCCTCTGCAAATAACTATTTCGATAGCATCATTATAGGCAATTTAGAGTACTTAGTTTGATTACCCCTAATTTCAAGAAATTTACATAAATCATCGATTAAAGAAAGCCACCAAGGCACGATAGCTATTATTTATTTTATAAAGTGAGATATATTTGAGTAAGCATTGAAGCAATATGATTTTTTTCTTCTTTGTAATAATTTGGTTGAGGAAGTCTAAACGAATATTAAAGATGACATTAATATCATTTAAAAAATCTTTAAAATAAAATCAATACTTAAATTTAAAAATGTTTTATTAATTAATAAATAAAATTTTGTTAGAATTTTAATTACATCATAATTATTTATTTGTTTTAGGCCTATGTATCATTATGAAAGTAACTCTAGCGTACCTCCTGGTTTCTCACCAGGATCAGCTATCAACCTTTCGGTCAAATGTATGTCTGGCCTTAAACCCACTGCAGAGCCAAGATCACCCACGACATCCGTCATGGATCTTTCTACATCAAGCGTGACCTCTACCAGCCCTCAGGTATGGAATACCATAACGCGTCCATAATTTATGATTAATTTATTACGAATCCATTAAATGATGTGATTTTCTTTGTTATGTATACTTATTTATTGTTTGATATTGTTAATAAACAGGCAGGTGGATATGGATCAGCAAGCCTCAGTCCTCACCACTATCCCAACGGTGGTACCAGGGGAAGTCCTCAAAGTGCTACTAGTCCACATGTATCTGCATCTCCTCAAATACCAAGCCCTCAAGGACAGACACTGGATCTTTCGTTGAACAGGTACATTAGTCGTATATTATAGGAGTTCAGTTAGTTCGTCGTGTCTCTTTTACCTCTAAGGAATTTTGCAATCAATTATACAGGGTGACCCGCGATAAAATGCCATAACGAAACTGGCGCATTCTATGGGTCAAATGCAACAAAAAATGTTGATTAAGAAGTAAGCATATGCCCATTTCTCAATAGTTTTCGAGATATCGATGTATCTTGATCTTAAACTTTAATTATACCAGTTGAAAGCGTATGAAAAGCAGAAGTTTTTCCTGAAATCGCCCCACTTCTAGCATCCCTCAATTAAAAGTAGAAAGCTTGGGAATTTCTTTGTCGAATTTTATAAAATCCAAATTTTCAAATTTAACAGGACTTAAAAGATGCTGAGCAGCTAATAATTTGGAAATAAATGAGTGATTCTGAAAGTTTTTTGTATGCAATTAAAATTGTTCCTTAGCCTAATTTCTCTATCTCATTTAGTTTTTGAAATATTAGGCATTTAAAAAAAAAAAAAAATCGTAAAAATCTAGAAAAAAAAAAATAATAAATCGGTATCTCGTGAACTATTGAGAAATGGGCATATGCTTACTCGACTTTTTTTTGCATTTGACCCATAGAATCCGCCAGTTTTATTATGACATTTTATCCCGGGTTACGGGGTATTATGAAGTAGTGTCCCGACGACGCACCTCGGAATGATTTGTTCTATCTATCTAATCTAAGGCAACCACATTTATTCAAACAAAAATAAAAGTTTGTTTTGATTTATTGGTCTTCAAATAGATAGTATCTTATCTAAATTAATTTATTTAATTTAACTTTTTTTCTAAAATTAAGCCCGTTGCCACAGGCTTAACGGCTCGTAATATTTAAATGGACAAATCTCTGAACAAAGGATCTCGCCAAAACTGAATCTAAACCGTGCCATCGATATGCTCCCGTGTAGGGGGAAATGAGGGAAGAGAAATTATCCCGAGATCGAGAGGGGATGTTAAGTTTTTTTCTCTCCCTTTTGAGCGTCATGGGCGATCGGTCCCCGTCCCCGGTACTATATTTTCATATAAGTAAAAATAAAGAGGATTTTCAAAACATCTAAAGATTGGTGTATCTTAAGAGTATATAATTATTGTATTGTTTATGTTTCCTTAGTACTTAACATTATCTTTTTCGATTCATTAAAGCATTCACTCTTTATACTGTTGCAGATCTGGTTGGTGTGTGTTTCGGGGAGGAGGGAGAACTGTTTTCCCGCCGGGATATTCAAGGGAATCAACCCCGGATTCGACTCCTGCTACACATCACTATCTCGATACATACAGGGATGTAAATGGTAATTTTTTTACTGCTTTAATAGTATAAATTAGAAATAGTCAATCAAATCTATATAACTGATTATCAATCAATATGATATTAATGGTATCTTAATGCATAGGATACGGGGGAAGTCTTGGAGGAGGAACTTATGCCACCGGTCTAGCCGGTAGCGAATACCCTGGTAATTACCCCGGAAGCGGTTACCCGGCATATTCTTGTGGATATACATCATACCCTGCATCAGGTTATACTCCAACCTCATGCTACGCTATGGCTCCTCCTCAGCACGATAAGGTCAACCCATCCAGTAAGGATCAGAGGTAAAGCATTTTAAAAAAAATCTACAGTTTTAAGTATGCTTACCTTGGATGAATTAATTGATGTTGAAAAAAAATGGAAACAATGAATTAAATTAAATTTTACAAATATGTTTCGTCTAAACAAGATACATCGAAATGCTTGTGAAGTAATTTACGAAATAAATCTTATTCAAAACGAGAATGTTATTTATAAGATGATATTTTCTATAATGTTATCTTTTCTAAAGATAACATAAAATATATATTTTTAAAAGGATTTTTAAAAACACTATTAAATTAACATGACAAGAAGCTGTGTAAAATAATTGATATTATAAATTGTTGCTTCGAGTTTATATCATGATCATGATATACAGGGTGGTCCAAAAGTCTCCCCCCCCCCTCTTAACTTTTGAACGGTTTGAGATAAATTAATGAAACTTGGGGGATCTCTACCATGCCAAGGGAAGTTTGTTTTCATGCTATCACCCACCAGGGGCAACCACCCAATTTGCCCCCAGGCCACCTCACTTCAAAATTTTGACGTGAAGTGTATATTTTTGATAGCAGATTTAGATTCTACGGCAAAAAATAAGAATATTTTACTTCAAACTTTTTTTTCTATCTCCAATATTTTGCCCCCTATAGGGGGGCAAAGGCATAAAAATGGTAGATTTCAGCGCCTGGGGGCAAAATGGTGGTTGCCCCTAGTACGCGAGTGGTTGAATACATACTTCCCTTTACATGGTACAGATCCCCCAAGTTTCATTACTTTATTTCTAACCGTTTAGATTTTATAACGATTTAAGTGTTATTTTTTACTATTTCGGAAGGGTTATTTTGCTATCTTTGCCCCCCTGTAGGGGGCAAAATATTGGTGATAGAAAAAATAGTTTCGAGTAAAAGTTTATTATTTTTCACCGTAGAATCCAAATATGCTATCAAAAATATACGTTCCAATTTGAAATTTTGAAGTTGGGTAGCCTAGGGGCAAAGTGGGTGGTTGCCCCTAGTGGGTGATAGCATGAAAACAAACTTCCCTTGGCATGGTAGAGATCCCCCAAGTTTCATTAATTTATCTCAAACCGTTCAAAAGTTAAGAGGGGGGGGGAGACTTTTGGACCACCCTGTATAACATCCTTATGTAAAATGCTGAAAGCATAGTGTTTCCAGTATTAGATACATCGCCACGCCAAGGATGTTCTGTTCAGTATTGAACTGGACGCAACTATAGAATTAATATGTTAAACTCAAGTTATTATTATGACTAAATTAATATTAGTATGAACAATTATAATTAACATTTATCATGATCGTGGATTCGATACAGAAAATCTTGATTACGTTTTTGTGTAAATGCTTTTATAAATCAATCAATTAATCATAATTATAAATTTATAAATAATAATTATATTAATGTTGTTAATCAATAATTATATTTGTAAGCTAATATAGGGTCAAATTTATCAGCCTAAATAATTCAGGGATAATGATGCCGCCTACCATGGTTAACCCAGATAGGTGTTAAGACTAAAAGATGAAGAGTTTCTGTTTTTACAATTTTCAAAGAAAGTTAGGATTAAAATATGCCTTAGCAATATTCTGTAAAAAGTATTGGATCTTTGGGTAAAAAAATAGTTGTGAAAACGTGTTCTATTAGTTTCTAACTATGACTGCTTTGAGTGATACACTCTGGAATATTTAATGGTGCACTTTTTTTACTTACGGCAAGTAAATAACTTCACATTGTGTACAGAAAGGACGGAAGGGGCAGTTTTATTGAAGTAAAGGCTGTGTAAGATGGTCAGATTTAAAAAGAATATTGTGTAAATATTGTGAAAGGGAAAATTAATAAAGGTACTGGGGAGGCTTAATATCGAGACTATCCTACTCAGAGTGCACTGTAAATAGATCTTCACTCAATAACTCTCAGCTTCCCTTCTCCGCATTTTATAAAATATAAGATACGCATAATCGAAGTAAGAAATATGAATACGCTTTTGCTCAGAGGCCAGAGGCAGGTAAAATAAAAAGAGCCAACTCGATAACTTTAACTAACCATCCATGTTGAGTCTATTGAACTACGAAGTGTTTATTGAGTAAAATTATGGAAATCATACATGTATAAATTATGCTTTGTATAGGTATCACCGAAGGATATATACGTTTTAGTTACTGCTAAAAAAATAGCTGTGAAAATGTTTATGTAAATTTTTGAATTCTTGAGTCTCTTTTTTTGGTACATGACTATCTTCTTTTAAGTACGACAACTTAAAACCCATTTTAGCGAATTTTTGTTGTTCTTTATTAACTTATTATTAGGTTATTCAACTATCTAGTTTCCTAATAGTTCTTCAAGAAAATAAAAGTAGGTAATTTGATCCATTTTAAAAATGAATGTAAAATCTTCTTTATATACTTGAATTAATAGAGGCTCATTTTCCGTATATCTTAGCCCGTTTTCTATATTAGTTTAAAACTTGTACAAAAAAATTGTAAAACCATATGATTTTATTTTATATGGTGCTACCTTGAATACCTAAATTGCCTCTTACCTTATTTTAATGGTGTTACGATTGGTTTGAGCAATAATTCCTCAAAATTAAACTTAGATTACTATAACTAGACCGATTTTTGCCTTTTATGAGATTTATCTTTAGATCTACCGCCGCTAATCATGGCTAAGAGACTGAAACTATTTTCTTCTCACTAGAGTTTTTCTTTCAAGTATGCATCATTTTTACATTATCCTTATTTAGAAAAAAAGGAGTTACAATATGTTACATAATGCAGACAAGACATACTACATAAATTGATTGACAAAAAATTGGACTTCTGAGATATTCTTAGATAAAACTGTCGCGGCGTTTTTGGGGCCATATATTAAGAAATTATAAAATTTTAAATGTGTATTACGGGTCCCATTATTAATTAACCTAAAATTAACTGGTTTAAAAGACACACTATAGCAACTGATCCACCTATACATAAACTTGGTTTATTAATGGGACTGTCATATTTTTAGATTAGTTCATTTTCGGCTGGAAACTTGACCCGCAATACACTGCTTTTGTGTTTTAGCATTTTTTCTCCCATAATACACATAGCTATTATTAACAATACCTCGACCAATAAAATTTCATATTATTTTTCTCATATTCCCCTACTTCCTATTGTTTTCTACTGAATATTACTACATGCTTGTATGAATATTTTTTTTAAGTTTGAGCGTCTGTGGAAGGACAGATAGGTCCGGTATTCAACCTCACAGTCAAGAATTAAAATGTCCGACTCCAGGTTGCGATGGTTCAGGTCATGTTACTGGCAACTACTCTTCACATCGCTCCCTCTCGGGCTGTCCAAGAGCCAACAAGCCTAAATCTAAACCGAGGGACGGTCAAGACTCAGAACCTCTCAGGTACGGACAACACAACAAGTTAGTTGAATTATAAAGTTTACAAATGTAGCAAATAAATTCGTATAAATAATCTATTTTTAGTTAGCTACTATATTAATACATATATTATTAGCTATTGAATTAAAAAGTAATAGTAAATATAATTATTCATATTTAACTAGTAATACATTAATTTGTAGGAATTAAAACTAACTTTTTCAGAATTATTTAATAAGAAAGATGGTATACAAGTATTTATTCTTTCTAAAAAAACTTCCTATACAAGGAAGTATAATGTATAAAACAATTTTTTTGAATAATTAATAATAGATAATATACGTTTTTAATTTGTTACTGTAAAACTTTTTTGTGCCCCCCCCCCCCCCTCATAATAACTTTTGTTGTGATCTCAACTATAATTAGTTATTGTTCTGAAATCTTCAATGTTTATACCTATTTGTTATGAACTGTGCTAACGTAAAGTGCTACAAGCTGGCTTGTAGCACTTTACTGTCTTTGAAGATTTCTATTAAAAGCATTATGCATCCATGATGATGAGATTAGTTTGATAATTGCATTGGACTGATCTTTCCTGTAATGTCAACAATAGTTTTGGTTCCCCATAATCTGATGATCAGCTACACTAATGATTCCATTACATAAATCGATAAGTAAAGGGACTCATTATTCTATCCTTTAATAATCTAATATTTTTTTAAAACGGACTTAAAGTAATTTTATTTCACATTTTACTTCTAATTATCTTTAAAAGGTCTATATAGGGAGTATTAAATAAAACACGTTTCCTCCTTATGCAATAGTTCACCTCCTCTTGAGGCATCATAATAATAATATTTATTTATTTAATCGCCCTATAGAACTTTTAAAGATAATTACAAACATTTATTTGTCTTTAATTTAAATTTATTTATTTGTCGTTTAAATGCATTTCATTCATAAGTGAACATTTTTGGTCTTGTGTCGTAGCTCGTTTTACTCTGTCAATTTGTACGTTAACATTTTTTCACAGGCTAATATTTTGAAATCTATATATTTGTCTGATTTTGATAAAATTTGAATAGGATGTCAAAATTAGCCGATAATTGGACTCTTATTAATTTTAACACTCTGGGCAAGTCGCTTTCTTGTGCATAGGTACAAGCTAATAATTTAGCAACAGTTTTATTTTAAAATTCATATTAACAACATTCTTTAATTTTATTTAAACTCATCTGACCATTTATCCAGTGATAGGATACGTGGAAGCTACGTGTCACATTAATGGCAGATGTTTTTATAAAAAGGAGATTTTCCTGTTTTTTTTTTAAATTTATTTTCTCTTTAAAAGAAAATTTAATATTATAATATTTAAGACAATTCAATTTCAGTTTAGCTAGAATCTAATATCTAATTAAATCCAAATAATAATTATTTGCATCAGATAAAAGAAAGAGGTTAACAATGCTTTTTATATAATTTATTTAAAGCTCTACTATTTTAAAGGACGACGATCTATATAAGTACATGGAAAACATTTTATGATGCGCATGCAAACACAGATGTCCTATACCTGGATGTGATGGATCTGGCCATGCTACGGGGAAATTCCTATCACACAGAAGGTAAGGTTTTTTTAAATTGGTTTTACATTTTGAACAATTCACCTCCATTATTTATATTTCTATATAGTTGAGCTTCAAGTCTCTTAATACAGGAAATTAGTTTTACAAGAAAAACTTACATGATTTTTATTTCAATATTGTTAAAAAACTTACCTTGGTAGACTCAATTATAGAGAAGTAAAATAATTTTATCGAATTAATTGTACATTAAATGTTATTAGTCAGTAAATATTTGTGATATTCTTAATTTGAAGTAAGTGTTGAGATCAAATTTCCAGAAGTTTAATAAAAATAAAACATTTACCAGTAAATTATATGTTACAGGGTATCATGTTATTTTCATTGACAACTATTTAATCTCAAAAAAGCATTTAACAAACAGGGAATTCTAAATTTAATTTTACAATAAAATATTATAAAAATATATTTGTGCTACCTACAAGTGAAACATTGTAATTTTACTGGCAGTGTGGCAAATAAGATATGTTACACTTTTTTTGTAGTGCGTCAGGATGTCCAATTGCCAATCGAAATAAAATGCGAGTTCTTGAGAGTGGAGGTACTGTAGAACAACACAAGGCAGCGATTGCAGCAGTCACTGCAGCTGCTAAATTCAGAAGTAGTGGAGGAACTGGTGCAGAATGCCTGGGTCCTACAGACTGTGGTGGATTCCTAGGACGGCCGCCACCTGGACTTTGCCCTCCACCTACACCTCATCACACACAGCACCCTCCACCTCCTATCCACGACAAACCTGTTTACCCTACTCAGAAACTACAGCCTTCCACAAACAGTCAGTATTAACGCTATATCACCATCAATAATTAACTTTTTTCTGATTAAGAACTTATTGCGGCAACCTTCAGTAAATTTGCCATTAATTTCCCACTTACTTCCCACAACTTTTAACTTTTCAAATGTTAAACATTCATCTAACAATTTTCTAAGATCCAAAGAATGCTGTAAGGACTTATAAGGGGAATAACTAAATTTGGATTTCAATTTTATCCTAAAAAGTATAACAAAGATTAAAAAAGACAGCGGAAAAGTTCTTTCTGAAATATAAGAACATTTAACACCATATTTTCGTAATGTACTTAGTATCAACTTAACTGAGAAAATGGAAGTGGGACATTAACAGCATAAAGGATACACAAAGTAAAGTTTTTTAGAAGATAGAAAATGAAGTTAAAAAGTTTTTTAAAATTTGATACATTATCTTTGAATACATTTTTAATAATGACCTACTCTAAAGAAGACAAAGTAACTAAAGCTATCAATTTATAGCTATAAGTTAGGAATGTTGATTGATATAACTCTTCAAGAAATATTTTACAGAAATGTCTATTGCTTTTTTAATATTATATATTTTTCTAGTCATGTAAAACTATTAAACATCACAATTACCGCCACACTTATTATAGGGGGAAATATACATGTTTATTAAACTCATTTGCCAATATTAGGAAGTTTAATAATGAATGTTGATCTGAGAGACTAATGTTGTATTGTTGACTGTTAGGTGTGTGCCAGAGCGCGTACGCTATTTGGACGGGTGTTGAAGTCGCGCAATAGCTACCACTCCTAGATACTGTTCACCCTACAAGTCCCCAACCACCCCTCTATTATCGTTTGGCCAATGAAATGAGGCAGCCATCCAAGTTCAGGTCGGTGGCTCAATCATTTTAATTTCTTTTTAATATTATTTAAGAATTTGAGTTAGTAAAGGGTGGACTGTGTTTTATTGCCTTTATATATTTTTATAGACACTAAGAATTAAAAATATTAAATTAAAAAAATATACATAAAAGATACTTTATTCAGTAAAATGTTGAAATAATTGTTTTAATTAATGATAATCGTAAGGAAAATGAAAGTATATAGAATTTAAACTCTAAGAAAAAGTTAAAAAATTATAAGAATGAAATGAAAAGAAAAGAAAACAGAACGAGAACAGTACAGTGACATATCTAGTTGAAATTTTGGTACTTTGGATACTTTAATTATCTCTGGCAACACCAACAGGATATAACTACAAAATCAACAATTAAATTATCCTAAAAATATCTAATATATTTTGAACCAGATCTTAAAAGTACATTATAGCATTCAGAGAAATACAGTAGATTTACATATCTAGACGTATTCACATGAAAAACCATGTCATATGACTCATTGTCCACTTTAGCTTTGGCATATTGGTGTGACATTGTAGCTCTAAAATTTGGAGAAATAGAGAAAATAAATATTAAAAAAAAATTGTTGGTAAATATACAATTTTTGTCACTCATTTAGATCAAAGAAACAGTAATTTAAGAAACACATGTAGACAATAAAAATATTTCTTTAGTATAACATTGCTCGAAAGTGAAAAGATGTCTTTAAAAAAGTAAAACTAATTTTAAAAAAAATAAATAAATAAAAAATAAAAATAAAAACAATATAAATTTTTCACGATAAACTAGATCATTATTTTGGATAATTTTGAAGTTAAATCAATCATCTAATGAGTCGAAAAAACTAAATGGTCAATAATTTATCAATTTAATTGTTGTTATTATGCAAAAAGTGTGCTTTTTTACTATAAAATTGCATATGTTTTATGTTATAATGATTGTCAGTTGCAGGTGTTGATGGCAATGGGGGAGGGGAGGATCTGTATACACTAGAGGCGGAGATATCAGAACTTCAGAAGGAGAATGCCAGGGTCGAATCACAGATGTTGAGGCTCAAGACAGATATTTCAGCGATGGAGGCTCATCTCAGGCATGGAAATGAAAAAGTAATAAATTACTTATATCATCAGTCAAATGGAGTTAAAATGGACTAGATTCTTTTTTTTATAGTTTTCTAAAATTATATATTAATAAATCATTAAGCAGTATTAATAAAAAAAAAATCAGTTATGGTTCAATTACCTAGATGCTTAATTGTCAGTCCTGCCTTTTTAATGAGTAAAGTAATTAAGGAAAACATTATTTCTTGTCCATTGTATCTCTAAAACTGTTTATATTGAATAACTATATCAACCATTAGCTTTCACCTCACACAGGGCTCATGCTAGAAATCAGTGGCTGTTTCCTATTATCATGTAGGCCAAGCAACTAAATAAAGTACCTAAATCGTTTCTTTTCTAAAGCCTTCATAGAAAAAAATCAAAACTATTAATATACATCAGTCATTTCAGTTTAAAGAATAAAATACCCTGTGCATCACAGTTTGGAGGCTATAATTTATTATATGCAAATATTCCTCCATTTTATTATTAGGCACGATAAAATAACCATGATTTTATTAATATTGAATTTAATCTCAAAATGATCTTAATTGTGCATATAAAAATATTTAAAACCTAAGATTCTGATGAGTAAAAAAAATAAATAAATGCAGTCAAATTAGTTCAGAATTAAAGAAAAACCCATGAAAAGGTAACCATTACACATATTACAACAATAACTGAACAAATGTAAAGAAAGCAAGTGATAGAATAGAGTTTTTGTTTCGGTGTAAAAAATCAATAAGTAACTGATGTGGTTATGAAAATTTTCAAATATCATTTTAATAACTCTGGTTTATCTCAATATTTTTGCTGCAACCAATCCTAGTGTTGGCACACTCTTCTGCTTAAAATTTAATCAATTTCATTCAGCCAGTTTTGGGCCTATAAAGTTAGACCGATGGCGACAGAGAGTATATTCCTTTCAGACTGACTGGAAAAATGTTAATGCCAGATTCGGGTTTTGTAATACATAAAATAAAAATCTTCAATTTTTTGAGCTATGTACAGACAAAACTTTATTTATTATGTAGATGTACAGACAATTTTATATATACTGATAAATCAAAAAGAAAATTAAATTGAGCTTGGTAAAAGGTGAAGGTTAAGTGTTTTGAACATACTTTTTGCTATTGTTGACAAATCAGATTTCCTATTGATTCAAAGTATCTTCTTCATTAACAAAATGGTTAATCATAACATACATAAAGTCACCCCTGTTATTTCAGATATTGATGAAAAAATTATGAATTACTGCAGGGAGTCAACTTACTTGTCCCATATTCTTAAAAAATTAACTTGCACTTACTCTCATATGAGTTAGCTTATGTGATTAGTCTCATTAGAAAGTGCCAGGCTTTCATAATAATGATGAGAATAGTCCTAGTGGTGATCACTTATCAGTGAGTATAGCTCCTTGCAATTTGCCCCCAATCCCCCCCCCCCTTATTAGTATTAAACATTATTATGCAAACCTTTGAATCCAATACACTGTTCAATGATAAACAGTGTAACACTGTTAAAGGCATTTAGAGTTAAGTGTCAGGGTTTGATGTATAGCCTCTGTGGTACAGGATGGACAGGCAGTGGCCCAGAGGAACAATTTGAATGATTACTACGAGTCTCTTCGCAACAATATGCTGAGCCTGTTAGAACAGGTTAGGTTGCCAGGCGGAGCCCCCCCTCCGCAAGATCCTACCATGCCTCCACCTACAGGTCCCTTTGATTCTTATATCACCAAGCTACAAACCCTAGCTGATGGACAGCCTCCGACATACTGCGATCTACCTGGCCTAGATCCAAATAGACCTCTCTATGAAACCGTCAAATCCGCTCTCCAAGATTTCACTGTTCTACCCACTCCCATTTAAAAAACCGGTGAAAACATAAAAATTCTATAAAATTTTCCCAGCCTTGGATATTAATTACAAATGTTTCAGTAGACAATTACAATTACAGATCATTTATCACAAATAACTTAAAAACTTTTGGATCACTATCATGTTAAAAGGACAAAAAAATATTCATCCCTTAAGCTAGTATTTAAATGTTCCTTAAACTACCACGAAGACAATACTTACAAAGTGAATAAAAAATAAAACAGTTGAATGTAAGCAATTCTTAGTTAATAATTATATAATAAATAAATCCTAAATAGACAGTTATTTGAGAGAAATGGTCAATGAAATGTAATATGTATGGTAATATTTTTTTAATTTAACAATTAATTATTTCATCAACTATGTTTGCCAATTATCGATCAAACATTATATTATTCATTTCTATCGGTAACCTTAGTAAGATTGTCTTAGATTGATTTAATCAATCATATATCGTTAAGTGAGGCAATTTCATGGATTGAGTGTCATAGAAGTTTCATTTGATTAATTGGCAGGTTTAAAGAAAAAATATGGTAAATAAATCAATTAACAATCAACTATTGAAGAATATAGTCAAAAGGCATTGATGTTATTATTTTATTACTAATTTAATTTTACTTAAACCTTTTTAACGCCAGGGCTGTGTGTATTTCATATAATTAATTAATATTTTAAAAAAGGATTAATGTTTAAAACGGTATTGTTAAATAAATTTGTTAAATGTCAGTGCTTTAAAAAACTTTGTAAATAATTATTAGCCTAATTACAGGGGTGCGGCCAAACTATAATACTTTTATAAAAAGTCCTATTCCCAATTCTAAATATTGTAAATAAAATTTTAAAAATATTAACAGATGCTTAAAAATAATTGATCAAATATAAAAATATAATTTAGTTAAACAAAACTAATGCAGGAGGATCTGTAAGAAGGCCTTATTGGCTCGTAAAGTTGATTAAAATTAGGCTGACTTCTACACATTCTCTCACAATAATCTTGCATACCGTTAACTATTATAGAATTAAGATCACAGAATAAATTTTTTTTCTCAGGAGAATCGATAATTTGTTTTACAGCTTGTACTCGATCTTTAAAAAATATATTTGCCGTAAACAAGTAAGAAACAATCGTAACAGCCATTGAAGAGGAGAAGGGAAGTTTATAACCGGTGTTAACACTCCAGGAGTAAATCTCAGGGGATGTCTCGAAGGTAAGGACCCTTTGAACAATGTGTGATATAAGATTTTCTGCCAAAACTGGAGAAAGGAAACGATCGGATGCTGAGACCATTTCTAAAAGAGTTGTGAGAGAGGAGGGTAACATAGATGGGCTAGGATTTGATGAATCCAAACCAACAAGAGCCTGAAGGCAAGGAGCCGATATACCAGGCAAGCGAACCGTTGCAGCATCTGCTTCTCTAAAGCCTCCCCGAAACATAGCTTCAAACATAGGATAGTTAAGAGCCAATCTTTCTTTACAGGCAGCTACATATGAACCATCATCTAACTCAAACTTAACATTTTCTTCTCCAGTTTCCTCTTCAACACTATCATCGTCCGATTCATCTACTATGCACTGGTGCTAAAACACATATTCAAAACTTGAAACAACCCTGTCTGAAGAATAATAGAAATATAACAAACATGCAATTTAGCTAACAAGGATCAGTATTATAATAATTAAATGGGATATTTTAGGTTGTGGGTAATTTTGCTAAACTGTTAAAAGAAAGAAGCTTCCACTTTTATTAGATTTAAGTTAAATTTATTTAACCAACTTAAATTATAATTAAACCAAAATTTAATTTAAAAAATTTTAAATAATATCATCATACTCTCTTAATCAAGAGTAAATATAATTTTATTTAGAATATATTAATATTTATGTCATGGAGTTAGGACAATTACCTAAAAACTTCTAATGCCAACCTTTCATCTTGTTGGTAAGAAATAAGGAGTTCATAATAATTCAAATTTGATTAATGTGTCTTTTTGGGGCAGAAATGGTCAGTTAGCTTATCTAGTAAGAAACGAATCAAATTGTTCGCCTCATTAAGGTATAAATACAATATATAATCCAAGATATATTAAAGATAAACTCACCATGAGTGCATTTTCTTTAGGGTCTGTAATCCCTACTGTTTTCATCAACGAATAAAGGGCAGGGACAGCATCATCTATGTGAGACTCCAATGAATTTAAAAGACATTCCAATCCACGATGCATTACAAGTAAAGTTCCAAGTAACTTAGGCTGCCTAAAAATAAAATAATAATAGCAAATTCACATCTAATATTCCAGAAATATTGATAATAAAGAAAAGACATAAATCCACCAGAAGTAACTTTATTTACAATTAAAGATCAAGACCAATTTCAGTCAGTGTCATCCATTGTTCAGTGCCCAGTGAGAATAAATTTATTGACATTTAAAAATGACCACTTTTTAATAGAAACCAGATTTGAGGATGAAGTAGTTCTTAGTGGAGAGAGGTCATTCTATGTTCCTGTTTTTTTCACATTTAAGTATTTCTGCTAACATCAGTTAAGTGTTAATACCAATTTGATTGGTAAAAAATAGTCACCAAATATAGTGTAAATATATATTTACTCCATGAATTTTATTAATCACAATCCAAAACGAAATTATAAGGCTTTATAAAGTCCCTAAACTCAAAACGCTAGGACAGAACATTTTTGATATATTTGAGTTAAGACCTTTGCAGCTTCGTAACATTAATTTGTGGGAAAAAAATATGACAGTATAGCACAAAATTGTCAAAATATTGATTATTGTAGAAATATTGAACACAGTTTTTAGTTGTGAAATATTAACACAAAAATATAAATGAAATAAAACGGTAACTAACTTGATTATTAGTGGAATGGTAAGAGCTACATTGGTTTTCATAAGGGAGGTTCCTGATATAAGTCTATGACTTAATTCACCTTCTCCAAGAGCAGATTCAGAACACTCAGCCATTTCATTAAGTATTGCCTGACCTGCTTCGTAGAGTCTTTCACAGTAAACACAGTTCCAATGCTTCCTTAAACACAGCTCTCTATGAATTGACATTACAGTCTTGTCATCAAGTAAGTTGTTGAAGTGATGTTTACAACTATAAAATAATCACAAAAAGTTTTTAATCAAATAAAAAAGTAAAAAGATAATGAGTACAATATTTTTAAATAATCAAGGAAAGACTTACCTAACAATTGCACGTAAAGTCCTTGTGGCTCTACAAAAATTAGTTTCTTGCCTTGAAAAATCTATTGTAGTCATGTAACGTAGAATGGTATTTATATTTTCACGTAGGGCAAGTGTTTTTAACTTAGTGTGATGGTATGTTAACTGCAGTAAGACTTCTATAATGCAACTATCTTGACTTCTTGAATTATTATAGTCATTCTGAAAAATAAATATAATATACTTTAACATACATGAATAAAGCGAACCAAGTTTTTTTAGATGAAGCATACACTACGATTGAATGTAAGTAACGATAACTGAATGATGTAGTAAGGAAAACGAGAAAAGGCTTAAATTTAGGAAAATAGGTTTCTTTAATCAATTTCTTCATCAAATTTTTGAAAATACGTTTGAACTTTATACAGTTGACTTATACTACTGGCTCACCCAGTTATCTCTTTTATTTTTGAAGATAGAGAAAAAATGTAAATGGTAACTCCCCTTGGATTTTCTTTTCACGTAGTTTTATAAAATAATTTCCAAACATTTTTTTATCTCATAGTTTCGGCGGTATCTCTCTCAACTTTGTAATTTTGAATGGTAACCTATATTTTTTATATTTTTTCTAAAATTAGATTGTTTTTTAATAAAAATGAGCTTTGAATCAACCAAATCGGTTGAGAATTGACAGAGATATTCATCTTTCAATATAACAAAAAACGCTATCTAAGTATGTAAAATACCACATCTAAAAAAAATGAAAAATAAAAAGAAGGTCCTAATTCTGTTTATTTTACTTCGTTTTTCACTTATTTAAGTTATTTGAATGAATTTACTGATCAAAAGTCAAACATTTTTTCCATTCCATCAAGGATCATCCTTAGCTTGACCTCTTTTGATCAGTGTGTCAACAATCTTCCTTTTCTCTACAGTTTATGAAAGGAATGGAAAAAAGGGTTTGACTTTTGATCACTAAATGCATTTAACTAACAAAAATGAGTGAAATAAACAGAATTAATACATTTTTTATTTTTTTTATTTTTCATTTTTTTAGATTTGGTATTTTACAACTTAGATAAGATAATGTTAAGACTATGTCAAAGAAAAGAGTAGAGAAGTTGTTCGAGGGAAAACTAAATAGAAGGAGGAAAAAGGGGAGATCAAGACTGTGTTAGATCGATGGTGTGGAGGAAGATTCCCATCCTCCTTCTTTGATGTGACATACACATTCAACAGATCACAGACTTTAGTGCTGTAGGAAGAGTAAGTAAATAAGTAAGCCCAAGTTTGTTGGACCAAGGCTCGTGAAAATGGTAAAAGTTCAAATTTTAGGAGGAGAAGAAATCCTATCTGTCTACTTATAAAGAAGGGAATAAATTAAAAAAAAAAAAATAGTTTTCTAATTTTAAATCATATTAAAATTCAATAAAAAGAGAACAACCTCATTAACTTAATTTTATGAGTTAATGTTGTTAAGTTGTTAGTTTTAAGTTTCTAAATTAATCAATTTAATCAGAAATATTTTCTAGAATAATTTACGTTAATTTTGCTTGACAATTCTGAAACTTTTATAGTGAAGGGAGAGGGAACCAACCATGAGGAAAAATAACTAAGGGAAATTAATAAAGTTAAGTTTTAGGAAGAATTGTTAAAGGGCTGAAGATGCCTCAAAGGAGGTAAAATTAAAAAAAAAACAAAAAAAAAAACATTGAATTGAAGCTATCAATACCCTACAGACACCTAAATTAGAATAAGCATAGAATATTATACAGTGTGTCCCCGGATTGAGTTGCCTATACGTGTAAATGCAAAAAAAAGTACAAGAGTAAACCGGTTCAAATTTCGACTATTGGTCAATCAATACGAAGTGGTCCAAAAATAAAATAAAACTTGAATACTTTTATTTATATAAATTTTTGAAAATTTGCCATTTTTGGGCCTCTATATCTCCGATGGGGCTGAATCGAAAATTCTGAAATTTGTACAACTTACAGGGCTCTTGTATTAGGTCAACCGAAATAAAAAATCATTTTGTATATTTGGGTAGCAAAAAAGTTATGCAAGCTCAAAAATGCAGAAAAAAGTTACGTGATAAAGTCGTTTTTGCACGCTTTATGGCTGATCGACATTTATTTTTTTGATGTAAATTTGTTTTATTTCCATTATTCAATTGGTTTGACATAGCCTGGATTCGTTAAATTCAAAAATATCTTTTTTAAAAATGTTATAGCCCTGCTATTAAAAATACAAACATTGCAGTGTGCCTCTAAGACTCAGTCTGTTACTTTTGAATAGGGCAGTTGTTATCATTGGGGTTAATTTTTAATTAATTTGTGTAAAGGGAATAACACTCTTAAATCTGTTGTATTTTCATATAGTATAAAAATTAGTTTACAGCACTACCTAGTTATTTAAATTAACAGCAACTGACTGAGACTTAAAAACGTTTTCCATTGTTTTGTTATCTTCACCATCTGTTGATCCAAACTTTGGACTTAAGTTAGCATTTTTATTAATAATCACTTTGAAAAAAATTGTAAAATAGGCCTGCGGTTGCACAAGATAAGAATTAACATATTTTTAATCAATGTTACTATATAATTACGATAAGAATGTGATTATTACACATCTGCAATGTTTTTTTCAAATTGGTATTT
>KZ651135.1:42446-59084 GCA_001010745.2 Gerris buenoi | reverse complement strand
GGGGGGGGGGGGAGAAGAAAAATACCTCCTCATTTCAAGAAGGTTCATTTTTAAAACTGTTTCCCCAGTGGTTGGAAAATTACTAATTAGGGATTAATGCAAATTATTTTATCTAAGAGAGGGTATAGAAATAAGAGGGAGAGATTTAGGAAACTCTATGACAGCTAGATATTCAATCTTAGTAAAATAATATTGAAAATAAAATTAATAATTACATTACAAATAAAATGATAAATTACATTGAATAAAGCAGACTCAGTAGCGAGCTAGGGAAAATCCAGCTAATCTTTTATATAATCATGTAGTGTCCCAACGACGGGCGACGGCGACAAACTAACTTCTAAACAATTTATAACGTTAAAAATTGATGTGCCATAAGCTGGGATTGAACCAGCGACCTCCTGTGCATCAGTCGGAAACACTAGCCATTACGTCATGCTATTGTAATGAAACTCCCTGCATAAAACTTACTATTTAAACAGTAAATATCTATTTAAATATGTATTTTAATTATAACTTTTTTTAACCATATTTATTCTGCCCGTTACCACGGGCCTAATGGCTAGTTACTTATAATTAAAAGAATAAGAAAACAAAACAAATTGTATAACAATTGAATAGACCTAAAAGGAAAACTAGAATATCACCCCTTAACACTATTGGGAGAAACAAATAAAAAATACAAGTGCAAAAAACAAAAAAGTGACTAAATACCAATTAATAAATATACAGGGATTGGTAAAGATGACCGTGTAGACTAGCTTAATTGCCAATCCTCATTGGTAATTTAGTTCCAGTAGTGGTCAGTATTTACAGACCAGTAGAGTAATAAGTATTTTGTTGTAAATTTGAACACTCTGGTTAACTTTTTTAATAGAGTTAAATAATAATAAAAAAATAATTAAGAGGCTATTAAGAAAAGGGAACTCATAGGATAATGAGAGTTTAAAATTTTAGCCCACCAAAAAGGAATACCTCAGGAAAAAAAAAATGTAACGGATCATATTTTGAAAGGAAAAATCCTATTTAAAAATGTATGGTCCCTGTAAGTGAAATAAATTACTTCGCAAGATAAGTTTTTATCTTTATCAATAACATATTTTAAGAATCATTTGGCCTAATGATAATTGAAAATAACAATGCTCTTAATTCGGAGCGGAGAAAATTAGACATTGTATGAAACTCTATTCCTAGTTATGTGAAACATTTTAAAACCTCACAACCTTAAGGAAACTTTTGACAAGACAAAAAGTCTTAAAAATAAAACACTGCGAGACATTTACTGGTTGGAATATCTATATCTACCCTATCAATAACAGTAATGGTCCCCTGCCTCCAACCACTCAACTACCTATACAGGTTCAACCTTTTATTACTACCCTATATCAAATACCATCTTTGTTACTTCCAACCACCTCTTCATATCCTAAGCCATATCTATCTTATGGGCCTAATACTCTCTATACCTTCATACCCTAAGAATATTTGTGTGGAGACAGATTTTATTTGTTCCTTAGTAGTGTGATATTTTTTATAACAGATAAAGCAAAGTTTCTTTATGCCTCTATGAGCATGTGTTCAGTTATACTTTTTTAATGTAATAAGTAATAAGGTAAAAGAGAATATAACAAGTAAAAGTAAAATAAAAATTAAATTAACAGGGAAAATTAAAGCATAGAAATTTCACAAATTTTCAATCCTTTAAAGCCATTACAGAGTAGTGCGACTAACTAAAGAGAAATAGATTAAAAGGAGGGAAGAAATATGTCACAACGTGCGTGTTAAAGGAAAAAGGAATAAGTTCCCGGGATGGGATTATGGTACCTGTCCTCTTCATTAGATTCACTGCACCTGTGGCGTACGTTGGACTTGAGTGGTCCACGTCTATATGTGATAAAATGACCATTATCAACAGTCCCTCGGTGCTCCACTACTGCTTTCACTCGGTACAACTGTTTACTACAGTACATATCCAAGCCACTGAAAATTATAAACATAAGAAGTAAAGATTATAGTCAGATGTAAAAGCAAAAGATTAGGCTTTAAACCTTTTCACTCTTAATCATACCAGGAAAATAAAAATTTATAACAGTTTATATGACTAAGATACCTACTAAAATGTACCAAGATTAATATTTAATGAACAACTGTTGAAACTAAAAGCATATTACACTCTTATCATACCAAACTTAACCGGTACAAGTACAAGTTAATACCTAAATGGTACAATTTTTAATTGATCATTAGAAAATGTTTCACATTTTTTAAAGCTAATGTAAACTACTGAACTTACTTAATGTAAGCAGAATAGTTGATGTGTGATGGAGTATGAGTAGGTTCTATGGTTGACTCGACTGGTGATCCAACAGGAGTTACCCAGGAGTTACTTTCAGAAGAAGCATTTGGAGCTTGCCTGTAAGACTCGGTGGTAGTAGTAGGACTAGCAGTATAGGGACTAGTCCTGTATTGAGGAGTATCTAAACTGATTGGGCTTGTAATTCCTGAAGCACTCATAGCCCCTTCAATAATTTGCGCACTAGACAGATCTGTTAAACTAGAGCCAAGGGATTGAGGGTAAGCTGTAGGGGTTGTACTTCCACTGTCATTCAACGAAGCATCGTTTCCACTCTGGCCATTCTCTGCACCACTTTGATTTGTACTACTGCTCGCGGTAGGTCGAACTGGGATTGTAAGTTTGTGTAGAGGACTGGAACCTAATGGGTCATCTATCCACTTCTTACTCTCTTCACTTCCTAAATTCACCTTCAGTCTTTTAACAAGCTCCTCTAATTTCCTTCTCCTTGTCAAAGTCATCTAAATCAATCAATCATTAAAATATCTAAGATCAATCATTAAAAAAATATATAAATATCTTTAAAAGTAAAATATGTTTAATTTTTTACACTGCCCTCAAAAAGCATAATTTCTATTAGCCTCAAATATTTATGGGTTTTCCCATACATTTGCTGTTTATGGGACTGTAAAGTATAAACGGAATATTTTGAGTCAAGTTCAAAGCTCTAACACACTATTTACTAGTTCCACTTTGATTCCATTCTGTCTGGTGTTTCAGAGTTCGCTGTAAAAAACAGGGTTTGCCTCAAAAATTAATTGCGGAGTGACTGAGTGTTATTTCATTACCTCAGCCTCAAGGCTAATTTATCACCAACATACGTGAATATAGCTATTCCTTTAACTCCACAAAGTAAGGAAGGAAACAACAAAAAATTTACAGTAATTATTAATCCCTAATAATAAGTGTTAAATATAAATAAATAAAAATGTTAACCTTTGCCTCTTTCATATAACTATTTTGAGTGTAAGGACCCATAGCGAGATATTCAGGGAAATCTACATAGTTTTCTCTCTTGTAGGCTAATCCCTCAGGGGTTATATCAGTTCTTGAAATGTGAAGGCACAAGCATTTTGGTAACTAAAAATAATGAAAATAAAACAATTAACTAAAAATAATGAAAATAAAACAATTAACTAAAAATAATGAAAATAAAACAATATCTATTAAACATAATCAACAAAAAAAAAAGCACAAACAAATTTAACAAATGAGAAGAAGTTAATATAGCCAACAAATATTTATTTTTAATATAAAAAAAAGTACAACTAGTAATTAAATATCACCTTTCCGATTCGGACGGTACGGGTAGCTTTCGAGGTTTTGGCTGGCTTCGGTTTATCCTTATTGCAAAATTCGCAGACAAAATCATCAATTATTTCAGTTTTGACAAAATTATCTAGTAGCTGTTTAAGGGTAACACCCTGCTGCCTAGAGGAAAGAGCTGGCAAAACAAGTGACAAAGTGTCAAACTTGTCATACCTCATTGGAGACTGAAAACACCAAGAATATATAAAAGGAATAAGACAAACAACAAATAATAATAATAAGATAAAATAAAAACATTTATATTGAGAAAATAATAGTCTAGTACAGTAATGGAACAACTAGACTTAGTGCGTTGACAGCGTGGGAAATTGAGTGACACACAGATTGGCCAACCTCTCTGGGGGAAAAAATAAAGCCACTGGGTCTGTGGATAGGGGTGGGGCAGCGTCTATCCAGATGGCCTCTCCCCTCCACTAGAGACATTTATCTTTGCCTAGTTGGCCCGACCTTTTGTCCGGGAAAATCTCAAGCTCTCATTGGCTCGTCCCCCCATTTGCTATTTTTTCCCGCGCTGTCAACGCACTAAGTCTAGTTGTTCCATTACTGTAGATAGCATTTATAAATAAGTATTCATAAAGTGGCACAAGAACATCCAGCTAGAATTTTTGGTATAAGTTAATTTTTTGGTTTCCTCAAATAATAGTGGTCAACAAAGTTTGCCTGTGGGACATAGGTAGGCCAAAAGCTGTTAAAAACAGACTAGTGGAGAAAAACCATGTCCCGAAAATCAAGCTGATGTAATTCTGTCATTTGATTGTTAGTTATTCAATTTTTTTATATTTTTCAAATCAAAATGGTCACCAAAGTGGCAGATGAACTTTTTTTGAGGACAGCAAAAAATTAACTTATACAAAAAAAATTCTAGCTCAATGTTAGTCAGTTACTTTTATGCATGCTATCTCCTCGACTAAAAGCATTCTTGTTCTGGTAGCGTAAAATTTGATTAAGCCAAAGTAGTGACCAAATGAAAAAAGTAATAGTTTCAAAAGCTCATAAATTGATTAAAATACTCACTTTTGAACAGCATGCAAGACATTGCATCTGACTAGCATAATAACCCCTAAATGGAGGAGCAATAGACTTTATCTCGCCACAGAGGGACCTAAAAATAAAAAATAAAAAAAACAATTATAATTATTTTGATGCTTTTAATAAAATCAAAATGTAATAATAATAAAATCCATAAAATTTTGGTCCTCAAAATGAATATTTAAAACAATATAATACCTTGTGGGTGATGTAAAATCATTTTTGTTGATGGCGATTGGACTGTCCCCAGCAGATTTATCTTCACTTTTGTTTTCGCCATCAAGTAAAGTTAAGTCTCTTAAAGACTCCGATAGCATCCCCAACCCCTAAAAATTATAAATAAATAAAATTAATAATGTATAAACAATAAAACCATTAAGTATATGTATATTCTTAAGCTTTTAGAATTTACTAAGATTAAAAATCTAGGTAAAATAGTGAAGACAATGTCTTGAAAGATGAGAAGTCCAGTGTTTCACTTTACTAGCATCTTGGGAGTACATATGGTAACAACAATCATAACTAAAT
Source organism: Gerris buenoi (assembly GCA_001010745.2). Lineage (NCBI taxonomy): Eukaryota > Metazoa > Arthropoda > Insecta > Hemiptera > Gerridae > Gerris > Gerris buenoi. The sequence goes on along the minus strand of KZ651135.1, from coordinate 53,845 downwards.
AAGTTATGCAATAAATAAATTCATGGGGATGTTTCCTGTAGTAAGAGTAATTATTGAAATTTACACATTTTAAGAAGCTCTCTTTGCTGGAAACCTAGACTATTATGTTATCAAAGTTTTTTGATAAATAAATTAAGATTGTTAAAATGAAATCCAGTTTTAAACCAAGGCTTAATTTCTTCCTTATGTTTATAATAATAGACCTAAAAACATAATAACTTAAGGGATATGGACTACAGTGCCCACTATTCATTAAGCTATCATTGTAAAAAATAAATAAATAAAACAACTGACCACTTTAGCAGCTTTGTGTTCTTCCTCCTCCAGTGTAGTAACAAGAAGTAAGAACAATTCATGAGCATCCTGCTCCTGAGGCGCAATGGACCATCCATGATTGGATAAGGATGCAATTAATTCACCTGGAGAGACTGCTGGAGATAAAGTATCTTTTCTTTCATAGCATAACAATTTAAGAAGGGAAAGCAGAGAGTCAGTCACTCGACCATTTCCTTTATGACATTCCAGCCATTCAATAAAGTAAGGGCATGATGCAAGAGCCTGAAGAAGAGAGTTTAAAAAACATGTCAGGCCTAAGTTCTGAAGACCTAATAGAGAACCTGCAAAAAATATAATAAGACAAAAGTTATTTTTATTTCTACATTATATTACTCCACCCCCTGATGCAGTTTTAAAAAATTAAGTTATGAAATTTAGAATTAATACCATCTATACATAATGAATCTAAATCTCTTTAAACTAGTTCATGTAAAATGTCAAGATCAGCGGAGTAATGTGGTGCTCTAAGTAAATTCAAGGAGTTACTAAGCAAGTTAAGAACTTCTTACTTAAGTAAGTTTAAGAAGTCTTTATGGTGAAGTGAAGAAGAGAAAAGAGGTAGAATAAATGTGGGCAGTCTGTATACGTTTCAAAGTTAAATAATAATTAAAATGGTTGCTTCAAAGTACTCTCCCCTGGAAGCTAGGCACTTGTGCCACCTCCATTTCCACTGTTGGTAGCATCCCTGGAAGTCCTCTAAAGTAAGGCTTTGTCTTGCCTGGAGGGATAAATTCATGATGCACGACAAAATGCAGTAGTTATAATATTCTGTATCATTGCAGTGATTTTTGGGGTGTTGAATCTGATATCCTTAGAAAGTCTTAACTAAACAGTACTGAGAAAATATATAGTTTAATTAATAGGCCAATATATAAGATACATTCGAGCTTGCATTAATTAGGGTAAACGATTTTATTTTTTAGGATTGTTTTGCATTGTAAGGGGAGCATGAAACCAAGTTTGCATTTTGTAGGGAATTTTGTCTACTTTAATTTCAAAGAGGACACAATATTCTGATTTTGAAGTCGTTAATAAGTTAAGGCCCCCATACACGGTCCAACATTTTACGCAAACATCATGTTTGTGCAAACATTTTGACTATGTATGGTATGGGGCTGCTTGATGTTTGCGCAAACATGATTTTTAACTAAATTTCCCCGACATCAAGTTTGCGCAACCATTTTCCTCAAAATGTTTGATCGTGTATGGGGGCCTTTATATTATAAAAAATGAAAAATGTGCCATATTTTTTAGGTTTTTCGCCAACCAAAAGTTGTCCTCAGGGTTTTTGAGGTCGCAAACTTCGTTTCATGCTCCTCTTACTATGCAAAACAATCCTAAAAAATAAAATCGTTTACCCTAATTAATGCAAGCTGGACCCCTCTCAGGCTACCTAAATACTGGTCTATAAACAAAGCCCTTAATTTTATGACCTAAATTAAAAATAATAAACTTTTTAGCCTAACCCTTAATAAAATAAAATTATTGAATGAAGGATACTAGTGAAAATATGTTTGAAGTTCTATCCAGATTAAATTATAGGTTGCTTTTCTTAAAGGATGTTTCCTAGTTATCATTAAAAGTGTTACACATAATAAATTTTGAATCTATAAAAACAATACAAATGGATCTGATCATTTTCTGCTTGCTGCAACAGAATTAACCATTTTAAATAGTTTGACACAACTACTCTTATGTGATTGGTGGAAAAAATAAATATGTGGCTTTTTGGTGTTGTCCCTTTTAATAAATTATGTGTTCAATACGGGGGATGTTAAGGGTTTAATAAAAAAATTGACATGGTTATTTTATGTCATCTTATCGGCTATATTTCGCCCCTCTCAGAGGCATGGGATTGCCTGAAGGCAAGACGTGCCTGAAACATCATTTGGTGTTGTCCCCTTATGTCAATTTAGAAAAAAAACATCATAATAGTACATTACACGTCGAGTGCGGAAAGTAGCATTTTGCATACGAGGGTGGAGTTTCCACCTGAGCGACAGCGAGGGTAGTAAAACCACAAGAACAATGCAAAATGCTGTTTTCGCACTAGTTGTGTACCGTACTTTATCTACAATTGTTAGATTTTAATAATTCATACAAAAAAAAAATAATAAAATTCCTGTATGTAAGTTCGTATTTCTCTTTTGATAAAGATGACATTAATTCATTAGTTGTATTTTGTGCCGAATTAATTATTTTGGGAGGCGTATTATTCTCCTCATATTCGTCTTAATCACTTAACCTTCTGCCGGGCGCGCGACGGCACTCAGTACCGCAAACATAGATTTTTTAATATAAAACGCAACTGGTAGGTTCAAGGTCGAGGAGGCTTATCAGTATTCCTTTGTTAAACCCTTCTAGGGAGTAAGAGATAGCTAGCAGGTGTTTATCAGGGCTTTTTATTGTGATATCGGGAATTAATTTGTCCTACCTCTACATTGCGGAACTCAGTGCCGTTTGCGCCCAGAAATGAAAGTATTTTTTATTCCTATAGACCAACAATTATTTGCAATTTTCTTATATAAGCGTTGATTTAATATTAGTTTTCATTATTATTTAGACCCCCCCCCCTTGTAAAAGGGAGAGGGTACCAAGGGGATGGGGGTTTATTATTTAGCTATAACATTTTTTATTCAAAATGTATCTTCTAGGGGTCAAGAGAAAAAAATACACTAATCCTGAAGATTGGATCAGAATTTTTAAATTCTTTATTTTTTTTATTTTAAAATAGTAATGTCTTAAATTTTTAAATAATGTAAATGTCTTAAATTTAAATTATTTTTTATTCTTAAATTATGTAAATGTCTTAAATTTGAATTTTTATATTAAAAAAAGTATAATTTTTGTATTAAAGAAGGGCAATTAGTTGTAAGTTATTGTTATTTTACCTCTAAATAAAAAATATACTGCTTTAAAGAGAGTTAAAGAAAGTCAGAACTGAGTACCGCACGCGCCCGGTATTGAGACTCTAGATGGCGTGCCCACCAGAAGATTAAATCACTAATTTATTTTCACTAAAAAACTCAATATAAACAGTTACTTTTATTAAACAAACATCAAATTAGTTTTTGTTAAATGGAAACAAACTTGCTAATCGTGAGTAAAGGAGAAGAATTTTTCTTCATTACCTCCCTAGGGTAATGAAGAAAAATTCTTCAGAACTATGAGACGCACATGCATAATGAATACAAGTATGTAAAGAATCACTTTCTACACATCTAAACAGAGATAAAATGTTTATATTTTGTATCAATCGTAGATAACAGATTTTAACCTTATATAAAATAATGATGTTTCAGGCACGTCTATGTCTCAGAGGGGCGAAATATAGCCGATAAGGTGACATGAAATAACTGTATCAATTTTTTATTAAACCCTTAATGATCCCGCAATCGAACACTAAAAAATAAATAGGTTTAAGTAAATTTAATAAAAGCTGGCATAGAATATATTATTTAAATTATTTGATTTTTAAATGTCCACATTATGTACAGTGTCTGTTACATGTTTGGCTCCAAACGAATAGACAAAGAAATTCTAAATTATTCCAGATTTGGAATTATTCCAGAAAATATTTGCACTGTTAAAATATTACTGACATAATCAACTACTACCAGCTGGGGAAGTTGCTCTATTCAGATAACTAATGCTACTCCAAAAAGAGCAATGCAATTTTTATTACTGCTACTGCTGAAAAAATTTAATATTTTAATAAGTTAGGTACAGTTGGAGATTAATTTTCTTTGTTTTAAATTAAGAAGTAGTAAACAATATTCCTTATTTGAATTAGTAACAATACAAACTCTATATCTTTTAAAGAAATATATATTTTAAGGAAGCACAAACTCGTATGTTAATAAGATGACCATACCCAGAAAAAAAACTAGGCACATTCTTAAAACCATACAAGGATTGTATAGGGGATGGACCAAAATAATTTACACTCATAGTTTGATACATCATACCAAAATTTAAGATGCATAAAAGCAAGTCTTAAATTAATTAAAGTGGAGAGAATAATTTAGATGAAATCAGCTTTTTTTAGCCTGACTTAAAAATATGTTGGGGGAACAATCTATCTTTTTACTCCGAAGTTTGTCAGTATTTGAATATCAAAATGTAACCTATTCAAAATTATCCATGTAACATGTAACCAACATCAACCAAAAATTCCATTTAACTAAATGACCCTATACGAATGAACCAAGTTCATCACAAATTAGGCTTGTTAACCTCCACATATTATCAAACTTGACTTGAGATCAGGGAACCAAGTTCCCATGTGTGTACCCTACTTGACTTAAGAGAGAGCCCATGGTAAATTAGACATGTAATTTCAATTTTTTTTTAAATATTCAACCCCAAGTAGGTTATAGTCTAATCTTACATGTTTCTTTTCGAGTATAAAATGCCAGATCGATCCTAAGGGCATTTTAAAATGCACTTATTGTTCAAGGACACTTAGGTATTTTAATGTCATAGTGTAAATTAAATAATCAAATTACCTTGATAGCCACCACCAGTAAAATTAGTAGGTGCTATGGTTATATTAATAGGGATAATGTTCCTTACTCATGAAGTCCTTTCATACAATAGAGCTTAACACTATCCCTAGCCATTTGAACGTACAAATCTCGTAAAATGGCTCAGTCCACTGATCCAAAACTTTGTAAATGATACAATATAATTAAATCTATCTAGTGAACAAAGAAGTGAATTCTGAAAACTATGTTCTGAAGCTTATTGAAACGTGAGTTCACAGTGTTCTGTCGCTAAATTACCTATTGCAAAATCGTGATGTTTAAATAAATAAGTCTAAATAAAACAATATGCAATAAAAACAAAACAAATATAACTTACTTCCAAATCTAGGTCTTCTCGCACCAGGTTTAGGACCCCAAAATATGAAAAAACTCACACCCAACGCAAAGGCGGTGATACCTAGCTTTATTATACTTTCCCGATCCATTGTTAAATCAGCCAAAAGGAACATAGCACCACAATAAAGATTCAAACGAATTCAATAAAGCCAAGCAAAATAAAATCATATTTTTTTCGAGAGATAAAACAACAAAAATTTAAACAAACAAAAAACGAGATAGGGAAAATTCAATATAATCAAAATCGAGCAACACAGAACAGAAAAGCATAGAATTCGCGAAAAAAGGTGATTCAATGATGGACTCAGATTCATTCATAAATACATGGCATGAAGGTTAGTTTATTAGTCATAACATTTTTAGTATCTTAATTTTAAAAATTAAAAATAAGAAGCCCTCTTTAATTAATTGGAGGCTGAATAAGGTCGAATATATGAAAATAAATATTATCTTAAATAAAGATAATCTGTGAAACCATTAAAATTCAGTATATGAAATATGTACAACATAAATACTTGAACCTACATAACAGTTTCTGTAAAGTAACCTGGATTAAATTGCCTATTTAAAATGTATTTTTTAATCCATCAACTATTTGGATATATTTTAACATCAACATCTGAACGATCTGTCGAATCAGCTGATTGCCGTTTGTGATTTATGTTCTGCTTGAAATTGAAATAGTTTCATCATTTGAAAATTTAAAATCTGTAAATGCGACATTCATTATGATGCATTAAAATCTGATATGATAGAAAGAGGTCAACAATAATATTTACTATCTATTTGCGGCAGCAAAATTATGCCTTTTTGAAATTATTGAACTGATGTCGGGAGGGAAATGTAATTTTAATGGCTAGGGCTAGACACTAAAACCAGGAAATATTTTTCTGCCTAGGCAGCAAAATTCTTTTGTTGCCTTTGCCTTCGCATCAAAACTTTTACTGTTGTAATGTTGGCAACAACAGTTAATAGTCCAGGCAACGCAGGAAAAATCATATAAAAGTGAAATGTGTTGTAGATGTAGAGAGCTACAACATAATACAACATAACAAAGTTCTAATGGGCGGAGGGCTATGTAAGGTGGAGAGAGGGCCGGAAAGGTCCCATTTTTTGGTTTTTTTTTGTGAATAACTCAAAAACTAAAGCCTCCAGTCAAAAAAAGTTAGAGTAAAAATTCTCTGAAGCATGAATTTTGTACTATTATGATTCTGTAGGGATGCCCCCCCCCCCCAAGGCTCATGAGGTAAATGCCCCCATAAACTACTTAAATCACTTGGAATATTTACAAATCCCCTCCAATCTCTGAAATATTTCCCCAAAATTGATCCCCCCCCCTAAAAAAAATATTGCCCAGTCAGATAAAACTCCATCTACTTTAGTAACTTGATTTTATCTATTACCTAGCTATGATGTTGTTTAAGCAATTGCATAATCCATAATCCAACAGATTATATTTTTTATTAAAATATTTTTGATTCTACAATCGAATGCCTTTGTTAAGTCTATGAAAGTAGAATAATATGGTGTAGTCCTTCGAAGCTGATGAGCATTTCTTGTTTCAAAGAGCCATATCCATCAACAGTACTCATGCTTTTGTAAAATTTAACTGGCAGTCCATAGAAAGATATTTTTTGATTCAAAAAGAAATTCCTTCCATGGTCTAATGGGTGATAACAGTGAAACCTTTAAATGCTTACTATCATATTTTAAGGCAATATTACAAACCCTCTTGGGTCATTATCAAGCTAAATAAAAAAAATCGGTCCTAGACAACTCAGACAAACTTTCTCATATACGAGTTCATATTCACTTAGCCCAGTGTTTCCCTTTTATTAGTTTTCGTATGTGCATTTAATTATTACTGAGCATTTCATCAAAATAAACCATAAAAATAACTTCTCCCGGGCGGGAAATCGAACCCGGGCTCTCTCCGTCCACGTTTTAAGCTATTTCCTCCGGAACTAGATTTTTCCCGGGAAAACAGCTTATATCGTTAGATTCGTATTTAAATGGGCTATATTTTAGAAATTTTTAATCAAAATCGTCGGAACCGTTTTTAAAAAATATTTTTTTTTTCACATTTTTTCAGAGTTTTTGGGGGTAGCGCCCCCAAATTTGAAGCTAAAATTCATTTCTTGATTTCACCTAGGGGTATGATTTTTCTGAACATGTATGCCAAATTTCGTCAAAATCGGCCCAGTAGTTTAGGCTCCAGGCGTCTGCACAGACAGACGACGGACAGACATTTTTTAAAACCACTTTTTTGGACTCAGGGGACCTCAAAACATGTAAATCCATCAAAATCTCAAAATCGAATTTTCGCGCCATCACAATACTTCCTCTTTATATGAGAAAGTAAAAACGTGTACACAATTAATTACAATAATTCATACATGCTTTACAACATTTATACAACACCTACAAAAGCATGTAGTAGTATTAGGGGCAGGAAGGCCTAGCCTAGCAAACTGACAACATTTGGATCCTTTTTACCAACCCCAAGCGTTCCCACACCCATCAAACCCCCACCACCTCACTCTCGAACCTCTTTGTTTGGATTATGATAACCTGAGGGAGAGGATATTTTGCTACTTCAGAGTAACAAGTTACTCTACCCCAATTTCTCCCTTGCTTAAGATGTGAAAGCACAATCTCCCATATCCTTAACACACTCCCAAGTTAGGGTAAGCTATTTCCTCTTCCTCTCCCCACACTGGACATATAGGGTCCTCTACCCTCTGCTAACTTTAGTACTGCCAGATGTCTCCTGAGCTTATAGTGTCCAGTTTCCAGTTAGCACTCCAACCAGATTTCTCAGGTTGGTCCTGCTCAGTCCTAACTCTGGGTTTCCCTACCAAATGATACTTGTAACATATAATTATGTCTGGTTTCTTCCTTGTACATTATTTAATTAATTAAAACAAAGTACAGCCAAGCCATTCAAGAGTTGGCAGCTATACTGTTCTAGAAGGAGTAGAGCGAGTCTGATAGCATTTCTGACCCACATGAGTCAAACACATTCTAGAAAAACACCCCTATTAATTTGTCTAGAGCAGCGGTTCTCAACCTGTGGTACCCCTACATATTTTCACGTACCCTCAAGGAGTACGTGAAAATATGTAGGGGGTACGCGGTGAACTAAAAAAAGTTCTATTGTTTACTTTTCTGTCTAATAAATTAAAACTTTTTAGTGAAATGTCAATTAAAAAATTTTGTTTGAAATTGAAATTACCTATTTACAGCTGTTTCTATAATTCAGCAAAGTTAGCAGTAGGTAAAAAACTCTTTATCTAATGAAAAAAGTATTTATAAAAATAAGGGGTTGTTGTTTAGGGAGTACGCACAGCTACAATTATACAAAAAAGGGGTACGTGGGTTGAAAAAGGTTGAGAACCGCTGGTCTAGAGCAGTACCTGGACGTGGATATCAAATTCCCACTTCTGACATGTAATGAGAAAACACCCCTTTCCTACCTGTAGAAAATTTGATTCTTGTCAAACTTACGTTGATTCAAATATCCAAGCCAAGTACAGCAAGTATAAGGTTAAAACTGGTGGTGACTCATAGGAATCGATAATAATCTTGACAGAAACTGAACTATTTGAGGTACCTAATTCAAAAATATTTTGAGCATAGGTTTTCCAATAAATAACTAAATAACAACAAATTATAGAATAATAAAAATTTATTTCATCAAAATAGAAACAAAGTTAACAATACTATCTCATCAACTAAAAAAAAAAATCGAAATTATAAATTAACTTATCAGGATGTCACATCTATAATTTTACTTATTTCTTTATAAAAAGAAATTAATTCATTGTTCCAGTGGAAATAAAATAAAGTAATTTTATAATAAAAATAAATTCAAAAAATAGTACACATTCATATAAATATATAGTTTCTTTAAATAAATGCTAAAAACAAAAACAAAAAAGTTGATATCTAAACATTTTTATTTCTTCCGAGCTGAAAAAAGGTATAATTTCTCATAATTGCTAAAATATGAAGTACTCAAAATTTATTAGAATTGGGGGTAAAATAGTAAAAAAACAAAAAAAAACAATTCATTTAACATAATGAAAAATGATTATAATTAGAAGTTAATGAGCAAAATATAAATTATGATTGTCCAAACTATTTAAAATTTAAAAAACATTTTGTAATTTGTTATCCAAAGATTTTCCGTTAAATGTAATAATATTGTACCAAAATTGGCTTTCAATCACAAACAGTCAACTTCAGGGCAGGTAATATAAGATTTGAGGCAAAGGTTTGACTTGTCAAAGTCAAGGAGCCTCATTTGCTAACCTTCTCTGTTACATTTCACTGGCAATTAAGATAAAAAGCTGGTTTATACAACAAAGTTAATACAATTGTTTTTTTTGTTTTTTTTTTTACAACTTAAATGATTACTAATGTAAATCACCCAGCCGTCACTTAACTGACAAAAATTGAAAGTATTTTTTTATTTTTTTTTTTTTTTTTTTAATTAATTTAAACCTATGAGAAATCATGCCTTTTATAATTGGTACAAAACAATAATTTGAAAATATCACTTTAAAACTTATGGTCCCGATTATTTACAGAATATAAACAAAATATATAAATCATAAATAATAACTATAATCATAAAAAAAGTAATAAACAATTTATTACAATTTCAAGGAAGGCAGAAAGAACAAAAACAAGCTATAAGCTACAAATAAAAAAATACCAACAAAAATACAAGATAAATACCATTTTACAAAAACCAAGAAAGAGGAGAAATAGCAGTTTACTTTTTGGTATCTAATAATACATATTATAAAAATTGATATTTTATTTCAGTCAGTCATACTCAATAATTGTAACTAATAAAAAAAAATCAGCATAAATGAACCGGAAATAAATAATTGACTAACTGGTTTACTTATTTCTTTCTACAATTTTATTATATTTCACAAAACATTTTTAGACATCACAAGATACACAAATAAAGGTAATAATAATAAACTTATACTAAACATTAAATAGATAAATTAAAAAAGATAAATTATTTATTAATTTACTTCCACTAATATTTTCTATTCATATTGTTAACAGCTAATAAAAGTAAAATAATAATTAAAAATATAGTAAACAAGTATTAAGATGTAAGGATTTTTTTCTTTCTTTTTATGTATATGTAGCAATTGTAATTATTTTGAATAAAGAAATATTATAATTAAAAAATACAGTGGAATGTAAAATTTAAGTATACCAAAACACAACCTTAATAGTAGAAAACAATTTTTTGAATAATTAATTACATTCTTTTCACTAAATGTTGGGTTTTAAGATTTTTCGGAACTTCTCAAAAAAAAATATTAAACTAAAATGTAAGTTTGTAAATGATAAGTTTTGTGTCTATAACCAAATATTTAAGGAGTTTAAAAATATGTTTTATAAGGAAAAGTTTTATAAGGAGTTTTAAAATATGTGTTAATCAAGTTAATTTTAAGGAGATAAGTTTTCTCCGTAACATCCATTGAGAATATATCTCAAATTGTAGCGCAAGTAAAAGTTAATAACCACAACAAAATATTGATCAGTATACTGCCAAAAAACCACAATAAGTAATACTATTAATAAAGAAGGCCTATATAGAGGTTTATTTTGAGCTGAATCCACTTCAGTAAAAAGTAGTATAAAGAATAAAATAAACAAACAAAAGTCACCCAGCATTTATATTGGTATTTTGTTAATATTCCAGGTAGATTAAATTGTATTATTGAAATACATAAATTTATATACATGAAAATAATAAATATTTATAAGAGTTATACATAAATCAAAATAATTTGTTCGATATTTCAATAAAAAACTGCTGTGGCAAAGATAAGACAATACAAAATTATTCTAATGTTAGAGCAAGTTAAATTTTGTTATAACTTTCTTCAATAGTAAAAATAAAATAAGCAAGCTAATAAGTAAATTAAAAAAAATTATTATACCTTCCTTGAAATTAATTTTTAGCTGATTAAAAATTAAAATTAATTACTATACAAAAAAGTTTTTCCACTAAAAAAAATTTTATACACGTACAATACAAAAAATTATTACTTTACATTAATTAATAATTAAAATCACAAATAATTTGCTAAATTGGTAACCAATTCAGCTCGACTAGCAGCCTTGGCCAAAAATGTAATATAT
>KZ651135.1:24495-42406 GCA_001010745.2 Gerris buenoi | reverse complement strand
AATTAATTCGATCTGAGCATCACAGAAATTTAGCACATAAATATAATTAGGATATTAAATAATAATAATAATAAGAAACAAAAACCAATTAAAATGGCACATATATTATATTTTTAAAAAAATCCAAATACATTTTTAAAATTACTACACAGGAACATATATGAACTGATTTCATAACAGAAAAATTAAAAATTTCGGAAGCTATGTTGATGAAAATGAAATAATTATTCTTTGTTACATGAAATTGTAGTATTTAAAAGAAAGGTTAAAATTAAAATAAGTCTCATAGGAAGGTTACAGTGTTTTGTTTTTTATATTATATTTCAAAAAATACTGTAAAATGGAAGCATTAATAATTAGATAAAGATCAACTATTATATTTTTATAGGTGTCAGTAGAGTCTATTATACAAACAAAAATATATCTAAAAGGGCAGAATAATCTGTTTTGTTAAAAAACAAAACTTGTTTTTAAGTAAACATAGAAGATGTTTTCCATTCAGGTAGATGTTCTGTCCATTCACAAATAACTATTAGTGCAATTCTTTAACGAGATGCTGCTTTACATGGCTGTAACAATTAATTCGATCTGAGCATCACAGAAATAAGTTATGAACTTAATATGTTAGTTTACACTTATTTTTTTAATAATAGTTATCTAAGAAACCTAAATTCAGCATATTTAAACAGAAGGATTCTTCACCAAACATTCATACTTGACTTGGAACAGTAATTAAAGAGCACTCCACATACTTAAATTTCTGCAATGAACATGAAAATATTCATGGTAAAAATTAAATGAGGAAAAAAAACAACAACATTTATTTCAGGACACAAATTCATAAATAAAATTAAAAATAATTTAAAACCATTATAACAAGATAATCTTCCAAGAGACTTTTAAATCACCGTATTTGCTGAAAGTAGTAGAGGGATGTATATGTATTAAATTTAAATTACTAAATATTTTTTTCAGGAATAATTGTCCCATTTAAATTGTCTTTCTTTTAAATTAACAAAAGAAAGGCCGAGAAATGGTAATCATAACAATTACACCCTGACAAATGGAACATAGTGAATGTAATTCCACTGGGGACTTATAGTGTCACTCCTACTCGTTTCATCATAATTATTAGTACTTATTTACTCTATTTTCAATAATTATGATTAGAGTTTAATAAGAAGTAACTCAACAATATTGTCACCACATTTATACCTTTTATTATTAAAAAAGTTTTGTAAACAAACGAGTTCAGTGAGAGTGATATACAAAACTGTGTGAAAGAGCGAGTTAGGAGAGAAGGGGGATAGTCCGGGAGGAAAAGAGGGAGCTTCAGAGTGACATACTAAACTGTGTGTAGACAGAGTGAGGGTTATTAGGGGGTTAAAGGAGAACTTGAGAGTAGGTATATAAGAAGGTCAGAGCGATAAGGGAAGAGATAGTAGTGGTCATACCCCCACTACCTCGGGGGTTGACGAGCGAAGCGAGTAGGGGGCAGAGCCCCCTAGTATTAATAATTAACATATGCTTTGAAATGTTATATCATCTTCAGTATTAACATAGTAAGAGTAAAATTTCTACATATTTTACAAGCTTTTATGACTTAAACTAACAGTACAAAAAAGGGGTAGACTAGGGCTATCGAGGTTTTAACCTAGGTAAGGGGTATGAAGAGAAGATCCAAGGAGAAACCCGTTTTAGGGTTAAGTCAGGTAATATTATACTTGATAACAATTGTGGTGACAATATTGTTGGGTTACTTTCTATTAATCTCTCTAGTTCTAATTATAAAGTGGTACCACAAAATCTCGGTCAAAACAACTAATCATTCAGTTTTAATATATTGATAGTTGGATGTTTCAAAAATATTTGAGCCTCCAGCAACAAACTCTTTTTTTTACACCAATCACTATTTTTCAATAAACACGCTGATTAGATGGACATAGCTCATTTAACCAGAACAAATAACTAGGCTTAAGCCACAATAAAATTAAAAATCTCAAAATTACCAAATTTCAGTCAGAACCTAGGTTTAATGTTTAATATAACATTTTAGTTTAAATAATTTTATAATATTATTCAACCCCTGATTTTTTTTTCCTTTTTTCAGCCTAGTGTAAACATTATTCTGGCTAAAATTGAACTATGAACTTATATTAATTATTAATTAATCTATGTAAAAAAACTAAATGAGAGAAAAAAAATTAAAACACTCACTATTGAAAACTAAAGAAATACTAAAAAAAGAAAACCTGAAAATATATATTGAAGTGACACAACTATTAGTGTAACTATTGTTACTACATTTTATTAGCTTTAAATATGATTTAAAGAAGCAAAAAAAGTGTAGTTAAGAAAGAAAGAAGTACCTTTCAGGAATAAAAATGTCTTAAGCAATAAATCTGAAATGATAATATAGTTTATAACAAGTAAGTGTAATGCAATCTAAGAGATATTAAGAGATTAAATTTAAGTTTATCATATCATAGAACCTCTACACTTTGTATACCAAATCTCTTAAACATTCAGTTCTTTATGTTATAATTATAATTAAAAAATTAACCACAGACACATCTTGCTTATGGACTGATTGATGTACACAAAATTTTAGGTTAATAAGATGACACAAACTGAAATTATCCTTTTAATTCAGAAAGGAAAATTGTAAGAGGAAATGACAATAAATAGTGTATGGTATATGTTCCCCAATTTTTATTTTTTGCTCGTCCCCCCTGGACAGGCAAAAATAAGAAAGTGAAGGGCTATAAGAATGCTTTGTTAAGGGCGCAAAGTACATAAATGGGGGGCCTGATAGAATGGGCTAGTAATGAAGTATACTCTTGCCCTCACAATGATTTATTAACTGAGTAGTTCCTTTTTACATCAATTTTACCATACTTTAGAGTTTAAAGGGCCTTATGATAATGCAGTCTATTACTTTTATTTAAGAAAGGAATAATCATAAATGGTTCAATGATTCAGTTAAAGAACTAGAAAAAAATGAACCTTTAGAACATTGATGTACTAATATGATGTATCACTGTCAATGTGTTATGTATTATATTTTGTAGGAATTAGTTAATCTAACTTAAGCAGGCATGCAAAAATTCACACTTATTGTGTACATTTAATTCTAAGATAAAAATAATAGAGGCAGAAACCTGAGGATTACTTTGCAATATAAAGAGTAATAAGTTTGCTAATTAATTTGTTTAAGAACAGTGCATCGTATCGTATAATAAGATTGTGTAGTCTTATCAACAATAGTTACAATTGTCATTCCTTTAGGTACTTCATATAATTGAAAAGAAAAAATGCACAAAGTAAAACACAAAAATTAACTAAAACTGTCATGAATAATGGATAGTATTAATATTTTTTATAAGATTAAACAATTTAGGTAAAATCCTACTCAACCGCTTTGTATACGATATTGAAAAATAACACAGCATTTCAAAAATCTTTATAAATCTTAAGTTCACCTTATAAAAGCAGTTTAGGAGTAAGATCATCACAAGTATTAGTATTTTTTTTTTTATATATATAGTTTATTTATTGTTAACATTTTTTATATGTATTAAGTCATGATAGTGTAATTTTATTTATTTATTTTACTTCTTCTATTATGTATTATTTCTTAAATAAATTTTGCTTTGGTAATGATTAATAATGGGTTAAACATATTTTTCTTTTTTTTTAATAAAAATAATAATAATAAACAATAAAAAAATAATAATAAAAAAAATTTAACATAAAAAACCTAAAAGTTAAAAATTAAATGTTGCAAAATAGAATTTATATTGGTATCTGAAAGGAAAGGTGGGCTTTAATGATTGTTAGATAGATTTATGATGTGGAACCTGAGTTGCAGAGGCGGTAGCACCTTATGTCGTTGGCAAGTCGGAAAATATTCTGTGTAAATGATGGAAGATCCTAAAATAAAAAATAGATAAATAAGTTAATGTTAAATCATTATCAACAATTATATGATAATAATTTTTGTTCCAGGTAAAAGTTTTATGAATTTGCAAAAAACACTATTGCAGATGACAACAATTTCCACCTCCACTTCTCATTCCTAAGTAAGAGTTTTATAAATAGAGAGAGGAGTAAGTTGTTTAGGCTGTATATTTAAAATATGCATTTATTGAAATGAATAAATTGCTCTTATAAACTCCCTGGTCTTATGCGAGGTTTTCCTTTCTTCATTTTTTGAACTGCATATTTTTTTTTTTTTTTAATAAATTCCACATCCTCCTTAAGTGAGTGTTAATTACCATGGAAGAATTATTTAATAGTTATAAAATGTAAGATGAGGTAACATGTAGGTAATTCTTACTAAATCACCTTTACATATCAAAAAATTCCTCCTCCCATGATGCTTCTACATTAGTTAGATGTAATTTATCATCATATTTTAATTAATTTAATATTTTGTACTTAATTAATAAAAACAACAGTTTAGATAAAACACATTTATAATTCCCCAGTATAGTAAAAAAAAAAAACTTAAAAAGAACTTACTGTATCAGGCTTGATATTATTCCTGAGAATTTCTCGTTGGCTATCATCGAGACCTGGAGTTTGACTTAGGAACTGCGGTAGGAATGATGAATAGAATGACTCAAGATCTACAGCTGCCATATTGAAAACCGCTGTGGCTATATCTTCAGCTAGCAGGGCATGAGTCTTGTTAATCAATGAAGTTAGAAGAACAGTCAATAGAAGAGCCAAAAACTGTATTCTGAACATGTCCTGTAATAAATTAATATAATAATTAAGAGAGATATAATGGTTCTAGTTAATAAGCTAATTTTTAGTTAAAAAAAGAGAAACCTCAGGTTGTAATTAGAAGTTTATTTTCAATTATTAAATGAAGACACAAAAAGTGAAAAGAGCACATGTTATTAGCTATTTATATGCGCATTATTATTCATTCTCTTTTTACTACAATAATCTTAATTTCAACAATATGTCAAAATAGATGACATGTAATAAGCCAATAAAAAATGCAACTTTAATAAAATAAATTAAAAAAAAAAAAAACAATTTACTTTGTGGTAAAGTTTCCATTTCCTGTTAATGTCCTCAAGAGCCTGCAAATTTTGGGAAAATAGGGCTATATCTGGCTGAGTGAGGGAATGTCCAAATGCAGTAAGAATAGCTGCTAGTTGATCTCCATGCTCCAATACAGGTTGACAATCATTAACAGCTCCTTGGTAGAAGTACTGCCACTTATGAAGAACCAGACTGAAACAAAATTTATAATTTGAATACTTAACTCATTGATAAAATAGTGATGATTTGTCAATGAACTGTACATTTAAAAAGAAAATACTGCCCCTCAAACTTGGAGCAACTGTTGGTTGGACAAAAACAGCTTAAAAATTGAGTATTTTCATAAATTCCAAAATATGTAATATTTCCACTTTACTTAAGAATATTCAATTATTAATAAGCCTCGGAACTAAACTATCATAAATATCAAGGGAATGATAAATTAATAAGATTTTATCTCAAGCAAATTCCCTTTCTCTAGACTCTAGATTATTATAAGTTATTATAAGTAAAATTGTTGTTTCTACCAAGATTTTTTGGAACTTACACTTAGTAAATAATAAAACTGATAATAAAATTGATAATTTTACTGTCCAAATCCAAAACCCTGTTTCAATAGCTAGAGTCTAATAAATCTAGATCTAGGAAGGGACCTCTTCAGAGATTTTGTGTGTCTTGACATTTCAAACCCACACACAGAGATGATTTGAAAGGGGGTGACTCCTTATGAGAAAATCATTTGCAACTGTTCTAGCAATTATCGAGTATCAAATGACTTTCATTATAAGCAACTCCCTGTAATGGATTCCAAAAGTCGGGATTCACAAAATCTCAAACGCCATCTCCTTCGGGAGATCTAAATATTTAATTCTCTACTAAACATTATTTTAAAAAATAGATATTTAGATAAAAATAATAACAATTATTGTGTTTTTTTAATAATAAACTGATTAATTTTCATCTTCGAGATACATTAACTATTATCAAAATGTGGTTCATACTTAAAGGATTTATTTAAATAGATTTTATTTGTTTTAATGGTTGAGATATAACTTTTTTTTTTATTCTTTTTTTAAGAATTCTTGTTGTTGTGTATCATTCGTTATTGAAATTAGGATCAATTAAAGTGTTAATTGTATTAACTAAATATAATAGAAATTAATTATTTGATTATAAATTTTCATGTAAAACTTGAGGTTACATAGGGTAATATAATTTTAATGGACAGATTGTCAATTACCTACATAATATCCAATTAGAAATTTACAGAAGTCATTCTGTTTTAATATCTAATTAATTAAGTAATCAAATATTACATATTAATTAATGGTATCAATAACTTAATACAATTGATTGATAATGAAGAAATATGATAAAATAAAATCCTTTAGTACAACCTAAGATGCTTCAGGTAAGAGAGATTGTAAAAATAGGTTTCAGTAATCTTTGTGATCTTCAGACCATATGATATATTACAATTAAAGATATAAAGTACCTGTAAAGAAGTTTAAAGAGTGATGGTTTAATGATTGGGCTAGTTTGTTCAGTTAGAGTTGGAATAATGTTTTCAAGGCACAGTGCAATACACGATGGTACGAAGTGCTTGAAAGATGCAGCTGGCTGCTCAATAACAAGAGTCAGAAATTGAAGAAGCTTGTCAACTCCACAAGTCATATCAGTCACACCCAATCTGTAAATTATTAATTAACTTATAATTATTCCAATTAAAAAGTGTGTAAAACAGAAATGAAGAGCTGTTCTAAAGCTATAAACAACAAATAATTTTAACTAAGCTTAAAAATCGCATTGACTTAATAAT
Organism: Gerris buenoi; assembly: GCA_001010745.2. NCBI lineage: Eukaryota > Metazoa > Arthropoda > Insecta > Hemiptera > Gerridae > Gerris > Gerris buenoi. The sequence continues at coordinate 35,529 of KZ651135.1, read as the reverse complement.
AGCTCCCAGTCACACCCACTCTATTCTCTGTAAAATTGTGGAGCAAGGAACAGCACAACCAGCCTGCAGGAAAGTCATGTCTATCTTCCTAAAAAATAAAAAAAATAAAAGAAATAATACCAAGGTATTTTTTACTTTGTTTGTCCATTTCAAGGTAGAGGCTGTTTAAATTAAAACTTTGGGTAAGGCAAAATAAGCTAGAAGAATACTCAATTTAGGACTAAACTCTTTCTTGTATTCTAAAAATTATCTAGTTAAATTATCAAGATTCAGGAAGGACATACTCAGACTGAATAAAACTGGGAGGTTAAAAATTGAATAGTTTTATTTAAGTTAACCCACTTATATAGATGACAATTGGCAATTAACCAATTTTAACCTTTTTTTTCATCCAATATACACTCTTATAAGATAGAGAAGACACAAATATTTAGCATCATTAAAAAAAAACAAAAAAACTGTTGCTATCCAGAAAGTTTAAGCATTTAAAAAATGATTTACAATTTCATTGGATACTTCAATTAAAAAAACACTTTAGCTTACAAAGAAATTAATTAAATAAGCTAAAACAATAAAAAACCAAGTCCGTCCATAGTTTAGGGAACTAGATTTGAGACTGGTATTAGAATGGTTAGAAGTATAGTATAGGTGAAATAGCAAATTGGATGGTAGAGTTAGCATAAAGCAATTTGGTAAATATGCAGCAAAACAATGATAAAACTAACTGGGTGAAAGCGTTGATGAAAGTGTGAACAGCACGCTGAGTGAACTGAGCTCCCATCTGATGTTGTAGACATCGGAAAGCTTCCAAGAATAAAGTGAGCATAGGATCACACTGCTCAGGCTTGGTTTTAAGTACTCTAGGAAATTCATTTAATACTTGTTGCAGAACAGGCTAAAGAGAAAAACAAAATATTATATTAGTAAAAAAAAAATTTTTAATTGGTTTGTACATCTGAACAATAAAAATTTGGCTTATTTCTTTTAAATTTAAAACTCTATTCATATATTTTGAATTTAGAAATATAAATATTGGAATAAAAAATTACCTGTACAGCAGTAAAAAGTAGTTTCTTGCTGGCAGTGGTATCAGGTCTGCAGTAAAGTAAGAGAGAGGTAACATGAGATAAGTCATTAACACCCTGAGGAGACATGGCTTCAATAAGACCAGCAAGCAATTGAAGTCTTGTATTATCTGATTCCCACTTCCAGCAAAGAAGACATCGACAGAGTGCACAATAAACAACTGACATTGTCTGGAATAAAGACAAATGAGTTATAAAATAGTATATTAACCAAATCCCAATAATTACACTCTTTTTTACAATATACAGTTTTTTTTTTTTTTTTAATTTGGAACCCAGCAGTACTATAACTTGGTAATCAATGAAGTTAAAATAGTAATAATGCGAGATAGACAGAAAAAAGTAGCCCCAAGTTTAAGATTTCCCTTGGAGCAAAAAATAGGAAAAAAGGCACACAATTGAAATAAACATTTGTTTTCAAATAGAAAAGCTACTTTTTGAAGCAGAATTGCTTTTAATAATGAAGACTAAAACTTAACTACAGTCTGAGAAATAGTTGGTCAAACAAACCTGCTTCGGTAGATGAGAGAGATCAGTAGTAAATAGAGTAAAGAGTTGATCAAGGCATCTATACTGAGTCTTTTGCATGCAGACTGCATTGAGTGCATGTGCAGCAGCATGTTGAAGTTTCCCTGGTGTAGTCTGATCAGTCAGTAGAGGAACAACTGCACTCAAAGATGTGTCCAGAATTGTCTCACACATGCATGCATTCAATCCACCCACAACTTGACTCTCACTTAAAAAATAAAATAAAAACATAATTCTAGGAGGGAACTTTTTAGATTCATACTAAGTAAAAAGGTAACATATAATAAGTGTTATCACTTGAAGAAATAATATGAAATGGATTTTTTTAAACAAATAACTACTGCTAGTACTAGTACTAGACAGGTAGGATGAAGAACTTTTCTGAACCAAGCAATTAAGCCATTTTAGGTCCATTTTACCAGCACCAAGATAAAGAGTTAAACACCAGGATGTACCGCCAAAGAGAGTATGGTATGATCATTAGTGAACCATAATAAATCAGACCATCATAGAGGGGGATCAAATTCAGGGATTGATTCATTGATATCCAAGCAGACGTTGAAAGCAATCTAATACACACGATCACACTGGCTCCCTTGACAAATAACTCAAGAATATACCTAAAACTTACATTACGACCCAACATTCTAAAACTTACAGTTCAATAAGATGTTCCTTGACTTGAGATAATTCATGTCTTTCATGAAGTTTAGCCTGAGATGCCTGAACAGCTAAGTTTGCAAATAGAACAGCAAGGTTGTGCGGTACAGCTGCTTGTATCATCGAAGGGTAGAGCCTAGCCACAGTCTGTGTAATAGCTGAACAGTCTTGAATCCAGTCGGGAGAAGCTGCACTAGCAAGAGACTCAGAACCCACCACAGCTCCGGCAAGCAAGGTTGAATATAAAGACATCACAGGTTGCCAGCTCTCCAACTGAAGTATAGAAAAAAAATGAAAAACAGAATTAGAATCAAATAGAATACCTATGATTTGTTTTAAGTTTGCTTTTAGCTTAGTACTTTTAATTTGTATTTTTTTATTGAATTGAGTAAGGTGAGAGCAATAGTAAGCCACGTCAAATTAAAGTGCCAAAGCATGGGATTGAACCTGTGACTTCAACCTTGACTCATAAATGACCGAGTATATGTGACTATTAACTTTTAGCACCAAGGCTTTTCTGAATCCCATCAAATTTAAAAAAAAAATTATAATAGAAAAAGTAAAAATGTATTTAGATATAATTACCACAAGAGTGCAAGTTTGAGTTGGAGCCAGTTCTGCTACTTTAGCAATTACTTCGATGCACTGCCTGAGAAATTTACCTCTCTCAGTTTCCTCCTAATTATTAAATAAAAATGAATAATAATAAAAAATCATTTAAAATTTAAACAGTAATCATAAATAATTCACAAATATAGGATTAATAATTTATTGACAAACTCACATCATTGTCTAATATTTCGTTGTCTAAATCCCTGTGACCCTGTAATTTTTTAAGTAAAGCATGGACGAGGGATACCAAGACCTCTTCATACCTGAGAAAATAAAATCAAATTAATAATAATAATAAAAAAAAATAAAATTAAGCAATCAATGAAATGCTTAAAAATGGTGATATACAAATCATATTTCATATTATTACGAGGTGTTATGAAACACAATAAGAAAAACATAGATTAACTAAACTTTTGCAGGAATAAATTACTTCAGTTATTTCTTTAATTACTCAACATGACTATACTATAAAGGAAGTAAAATGTATTCTTTACCAAAAATAAGGTTAAGGGTAGGGTTTTAAGGTTCCAAAAAAAAAAAAAAAAAAATGGATCAGTATGGTCAAAAAATGTAAGGATACATATCCTCCATGTGTATGCATGTGAATATTGACAAAAGGGAAAAGAACAGAAACTTTTAGGATTTGATTAATTTATTTCTCTTTATCATAAGCATGAATAACATCTTTTCAACGTAAATCTTTTCTTCAAAGTATATCTTTTGACAAACTATTCATTTGAAATTTAGATTGTTAATGAATGATGTCACATTATAGATACGACGACACCAAGATGTTTTGTGAAACAAGTTTTATAATATGATTTTAAGTAGGAGATGTGACACAAAACAAAAATTTATCAACCAGGTATATTGTAATATTAATTTAAGATAGAAAAATTGTGATAACGTGATACTTTTTTAAATGTAAATTATAGAGAGAAAGAATTTTATTATAGTGTATATAACCTATGTGCTGTGATAACGTGATACTTTTTTAAATAATAGAGAGAAAGAATTTTACTATTGTGTGTATAACCTATGAGCTTTTTAAAAAAATAAATGTTATTTTTAGGCTCTAAAATTACCGGCAACGTCAAAATGTTGCCAACACCAAAACAAGTGTAAACTAATTATTTTACCTGAAAAAGGATCCAGCTACAATATATACATAGAAAAGGGTATGCATAGACAGATCATAGATAATATTTCAAGAAAATAAAAATTACTTGGCAATATGGGAGGTGTCTTTCAGCTGGAGGTATTCAAGAAGCGAATTCCAGACATCAAGAGTGTTATAGAAACCATCGAGGCAAGGTTGCTTGAATGTAAACTGAAATAATGATGAAAGGAAATCCAATACAGGAAAGCCAGGGCTGGATTCCACCCTGTGCCAGTGAATACTGACAACCAGTCTTGTCATCTCAGTCAACTTACTCACATACCTGGAAAATATACAAAACATTTTAAAAATATAACATCTTAACAATTATTTTCTAGGGGGTGATCTGATAAATTACACTTAAACAAAGCAATATAAGCTTGGAAGGCTTTTACAAAGAAATATCAGAGAAATAAAGTTGAAGATAAATAAATAGAAATATAAGCTTTTATAAATATGAAATTTAATGTTTTTACTGACTTATAGGTACTACTTAACTTATTTAGGTTAATAATTTATGGACTCTTTAATCATATTAGTACATCATAAATATCCTGTATTTTAAGAAAATTGAAACTAAGAGTATTTTTTAAGTGAAACATACTCAGGGTCGATGTCATTCATATTAGAAATGAGAGCAGCTCTCAGAAGTGAATTGTTGTGGACACAGAGTGAGAGAAGTGAGTTCTGGAATGTGGCAGGAACACAGTTATTGTACAGTAACTCATTAAGAGCTGATACTCCGTGAAGTCCTTTCGAATCCTGGAAAATGACATAAATAGATGTGTTAACATTATAATTGAATAGTTAAATTTAGTTTTATTTTTTTGTCCATGGTGATATAGCTATGGTAAATTTATAATTGCTGAACTAAATCATTACGTAGAAAAAAGTACTTGATAAGGTGGCAAATCACTCAATCATACTAATTCTTGCTATTATTAGATCTACCTTGAGTCCATTTTGTAGAATCAAGTCCATATGCAGGAAAAAAATAATGTATCAATGCATAAATATAGAGTGTAGAAATAATAAATCTCTTTAACACTGATATTTATGCTATAAAAACTTTCTTTCCCCATGAAATTAGAAAGAAGCTTTAAGAACTTCCTTTCTGAATCTAAAATTTTATTAACAGAAACTAAGAGCCAGGCAATGCAAGCCAGTTTTATTTATTTTTGTTCTTTAGAGTAAGTAAAATCAAATGGTTTAACTAAAAGTATTAAATCTTATTCTATAAGTAAGTTTTCACAGCCTGAGTGCAATAAATCTATACGAATCGGGTGGGATTAACAAACACTCTGACATAGGCTTCTCCAGAAGACCTAGATTAATTAAACCTCAGTTAACATAAATTACTTTAACTAACAATAAAACAAATCTTCAAGTTCACAAGTAGAGTTGATGATTATTTTGACTATTTTTGAAAAAAAAAAAAACCCTTTTCACCCATAAATTAACTAATCTAGCCACAAAATCTATTGAATTATTATAATATGACTACTGTGTAGAAAATAATTTAAAATCAACTATAATATTTTAAATTACTTTTTTCTTTTTTTAAAAAAGAAAAATGATTCTTACAGGTTGGGAAGCAAAGTGAGTGATAAGAGATAAAAGTTGTAAACAGTTGATGTCAGCAAGAGGAATCCAAGAGAAAAGATGAGCTAAAGCTTGCAATGAGCCAAGAACAACACTGTTATCTCCACCAGGGCTTCTGCTACCAATCTTTGCTTCCTCCAGCAGGCCTGAAAACCAATACAAGTAGTTTTAATACTTTAAAGAAAATAATAAATAATCTATTTAAAAATACTCCTTTTTGTCATTAGGACATTTTTTGCTATTCCATTATTGTTTTTAAGATCTCTTTTTCTCTCACTGTTTATACAAAAGAAACATTAAATGTTATTATAGTAATATTTTCTTTAAATTTAATGCTCAAATAACAGCAGTACATATATTAAATTTAATAATATTATTTATTTAATTGTCTAAACTTTTAATTGTTAGGAATCTTGTTTTAAACAACATGTAAACAAAGTAATATGACTCTCACCAGTTAAAATATTAAAAACTTGTGGAATGTGAGCAAGAAATAACCGCTTAAGTTCATCCTTTCGAGAAATGCTAAGATCTTCTCTGGGGTAGATGAGCTCTTCAGATGCAGTCTGCAGAAAGGCAATGCCAAGACTTCTGGTATCACTGCTTTCTATCAACTGAAAAAAAAAAAAAAATAAATAAAAATAAAATAATAATACAATATTAAGAATTAAGATTATAATTAAGTTGTGAAAAACTATAATAATTATAAAATATATTATAATTGTAAAATATTAACACATAATAATAAATAATCAAATTCAGATAAATCTTTGTAATAATTTCATTTGTTAACTTAAATTATTTTATAGTTTATAATGTACATTTTTATACTTCCCAAAATTAATAAAATGTTAAGAGGGATAAGCCCTTAAACCCTAACAAAATATAATAGGTGATATAAAGTCCTGCCAATTTGGAATATTTATGAGTCTCCAGGCAACCATAATGGAATAATCTCCACAGTTAAATATAGGTAAATGAAGAGGTGTGTTAAATTTAATTAGTATGATACATTAATTTATTCAGCTACTTAAATTAATTACCATATAGCTAAATAAAAAAAACTTACAGTTAATATGTTGGTAAAAAAATCAGGGTAAAAGTGTGGCCAATCAAGTCTTGCAATATCAACAACCAACTTAAGAAGTTTATTTCTTATAAATACAGGGACTTGAACATGCCTTTGAAGCGCATATTGATATAGAAGAGAGCGTAGCTGGGACCTTTCTTCCCACAAGAGCTGCAGCCATTGTTTGGTTATGATTTTCTGGAATGCAAAATACAGTTAAGTACACATTCAACCCATGTATAATTGTCATATTATAGCAGAAACGGATTAAAAAACATACCTCCAAAGTTGCCAGGCAGAACATACACACGAAATGATTGGAACTATTGTTCAAGTAATAAATGCAGTGCTTCCAAGCATCCCTTTGTCCGCCGAACTCGCTCAATATATTCTCAATTTGTTGTTTCCTTTCATTAGATGTTTTGTAATCGAAGAATTCCTTCAATAAAGAGTCCAAAGCGTTCAAAGAATCAGCTCCACTTTCCTGTAATAAAGGGTTACTCATGATAAAAACTTGAGAACACGACAGAATGCACTACTCCGACAGAATGATGCAAAGATAGCGTCTTCTAGTATGGAGTCGGTCTTACCATTGCCACCAGTATAAACCTATCACACACAACAAAATTATGACATAATTTAAGGGTCAAATAATCCTAAACTACATAGAAAATAAAAATAAAAAAAGCGGAGTTTAAAAATTCTAAATACAAGAAGCCATTTTCAATGTTTACACCTTCATACAGGGAGCCAGCTGAAAAATTGACAGCTGATAAAAAGTTTAGAAGGTTGGAAAAGTTGATAAGGTCAACTTTTATAAAAAATTTGGTTACTCTGAGCCAAAATGTGTGTACCAGTCAGAGATTAAAACATTTTATTAATTAAAAAGTAAGTTTATTAATTTTCTTTCATGTGCTACAAAAGTAATTCAATATCAAAGGTCGACTACAAGAGTGTATAAAGAGCTTTTCTGTTTTTTTAGCTAGTATATTGAAAATAATAGTAACTAAATTTAGGAAAGAGTATTTTCTAGAAATTATTAGTTGGTTTGTGTGAAGATTTGTTATCAAACCAGGTTTTTCATTCTTTTTATGGCTAACATGAAGATAAAGAAATGTCCAAGATATCCCCCACCCCCCGTCCAGTTTTATCGTTAACAACAAATCGGTTTTTTGTGTATTTTTTAACTTGCATAATTATCAAAATTTTCACTGTTTTCGGTGCTATGTGTGGTTGATATTACTTAGAATGGATAATTTAGGTGAGTTTAAATTTATTTATACTATTCCATTGAAATTACTGTCAATTTAAGGGTGTTATGAAAAAAAGGAAAAATTGAATGGATAACCTTTATCATTCCCTCCCTGATTATGAGATGCGAACACTTCGCAATTTAATTTGTATTTTTAAACTTACCTAATATTCTATTTTATTTTACAGTAATCTATTAAATGTTGAAATATAATGAAAAATAACTAACTATAATTTTATAAATGCATGGAACCCATTTAAACCTGACCTGCACCATATTGAATTAATATAACTAACGTCTCATGTAATTTGAGCCTGTATTTTTTTTTATTAATCCGGTCTGTATTAGGGTAATAGGAGGGTGTGCCTGAATATTATAATATTCATTTTAATGTAATTAACATTAATATCATAAAATTTAGTGGTCTCAAACTTAAGAACTGTTCATGTTGTTTTAAGAACTGATTTGAACAAGACTCCAGACCTTTATTCTAACTAAGTTTCATACTGCACATTTTTATCCTTGGGTAGGATTGTTTATATTTTGTTATTATGAAGGCTGTTAAAAGTAAAACATTTTTTTAATAGAATATTTATTTATATTATATAATTTTGCTTGTATGCTGTTGGAGCTAAACACTTTTTATTATGAAATCTTAGTGGCATTGGCTGATAAGCGATCTTACTATTTTATGCATTAGCTACTAAAAAATGATGTATATGCAAAGATTTAAGATTCTCGGTCCCTTTAATTTGATATAAATATTTGATAACTAACATCATGGTATAGTGTCTGTAGTGAAACAACCATATGTCTACTGAATCCTGTTATTACAAACAGCGATTTGAGATGGAACTTTCTTTTAACAGGTTATTGGAATCACTCTTACAATATGAGCAAGTTCTCTATACGTTTGTGAACTCAGACAAAATAATGAGAAACCAACTTGTTTTAGGAGTCAGTCACTATGAAATACACCCAATGGATCCCTCAGCATGGAAATACAAGCATCTGCTTTTGTTTTTGAGCACACAAGTATTTGCGGCATTGCAGTTTAATAAGAACATAGAACAGCTTAAGGAATTCAGAAGATCAAATTGAGATGCTTAGAAAAATAACCTCACAATGCAGAAATTAATTTTAATATAAAAAGAAGTTATGGATCTAGTTATCATGAAGACTTCAAGCATTCAATTCAATTTGCCTCACTTGCAACCATCTTAGACACAATTCCGATGTGTGAGCTGTACATGCTGTAATGTGTGAAATCAAGGCTATGTTAGGGGAGCCATAAACCTTGCTGTATACCTGATAGGTAAATCAAAAGCGTGTGTCGTGTGTGGCATCACACCCATACTCTGATTTACCTATCAGGTATACACTGCAACGTCTATGGCTGGCCCTAAGGCTACTTATGGAGAGGATGTTCCAGAAAAAAGAGAGAGGGGATGTAGGATATTAAAGTTTTTTAAATTGAGAAAACCCAGTTTATATTGATAAACTAGTCCACTGCTGCTTTCTCTAAGACTTTTAGGCTGCGAGATTTATTTAAAGCCGCCGGTCTACCGACCAGTTGCTTGGGTCAGTGATTTCGAATGGACTTAATTATTTTATTGTGCACTTCAGATATTCTTTTGTATTATCTTTGTATTCTTATTAACTAAAAAAAATTATTAATAAGTTGCAGTTTAATAAGTTCAATCATTAAACTTTAAAGATCTAGCAATGTGTTCTATTATTTATTAGGGCAGATTATTATTACCCCTTTTCTATCTTGTATTACCATAAGGAGATGATAATTCAAGATGCTACCAAATTTTCAGAGAATGTTAAGATTTTGCACAAACCAATAGTGATACAATATTGCGCTCTTAGTGAATTGTTACCAGCTGGTATTCCATAGAGAAATTAAGCCGGCCATACACATTTTGGTATACCTGACAGGCAAACCTGTTTAGGTAAATCATAGTATGTGGGCTATCATAACTTTGCAGTTATCACATAATTTGATAGCACACACTCTCCAGTTTATGTTACCTGTACTGGTTTACCTGTCCAGTATACTGCAAAGTGTATGGCCGGCTATAATCATGCTTTACTTAACTTTTACTTGTACCCTCCTGCGGTCACTTGGCCATCCTTTTTACTTTTCCTCACTACTAATAGTAGGAAAAGTATTGTTTTCACCAAAAAATTTGTTTTTGAGATTTCAACGGAATTATCCATTTTAGGTGTTTTTAAGACCTCCTGAGTGGTTTTCAGCATGTATATGCATGTGTGTTATCATCGTGCGCCCAAGGTATTTTACCTTGAGAGTTGAAACTTGGCAGAAAAATTAGACCTTACCTGAAGTGGTGCCGCCCGGAAAATCAATTTTTTCCGCCATCTTGAACCCAGTTTGCTGAGTCAGCAAAAATTTAAAAAAATTTGTAGTANAGAAAAGGACATAGTAATACATATGTCCATAAAAAATAAAAAGGCACTTTTTGTCTGTTCTTCTTGTCTGACTTCGTTTTTGCCTGTAGTCAAGATCTCTGACAGGGTCCTGATTTCTTTTTTCTGAACTTTCTTTTCTTTTCAGCACTACTCAATGCCTGATAGGAAAAGTAATAAACAAACAAAATAAATCAAGCACTCCAAAACAAAGCCATACAGAATATATCACCAGCGTCTACAAGAGTGTTACTTGAGTGGAGTAACACTCTTGTAAAATAGCCATTTAACTTCCTTAATATCTTATTTATTAATAGAATATTATAGAGATTTTAATTTCTGAGTATACATACGTAATTAGCATGTGATCCCTATCTTTATTCTAAATAAATAATTATTTGTAGGTATAAAAGTAAGGTAACACTCTTGTAAGAGAATAAAAATACTCACCACCTTGTTGAAGAACTGCGAAATTTACCCCAAGGAGGTTTTATGGAACACTACTCAAACCTGTAGGCTTGATTAGCACGTGGAGTGGGGAAGCACTGGTGTCAATCTTACTAATGTTATTGTTGAATATCCCCAGATAAAACGTTCTTATATTATTAGTAACACTCTTGTCAGAGGTCGG
>KZ651134.1:831932-859054 GCA_001010745.2 Gerris buenoi | reverse complement strand
TCTAGATGGTTGACATTTATGTTAGGCTTTTTTTTCACTAACATTTTATATAACAATAAAAATTATATTATCTACATTCTATACATTACATATTATAATTCAAAAGAAAATTAAAAAAAGTATTATATAAAAAGTTCTTTTTATCTTGTAATTATTCGTATTTAACACAATACATTTTTATCATTGACTTGGAAAAGCATAAACTGCCAACAGGTTAAAATCAATATTAAAAGAATGTTTCACGTCTATTTAATATACAAAATTTTGAAAATGGTAGGTACTTTAGCTGGATGCCAGATTTACGTTAAAGGACTAAAAATTCAAAACCCTTTATAGAATTTCCATTAGCATTCATGCATAAACCAGTATTAAAACATATTCAATTGAAAGGTTTACACCCACGCTGCACTCTAATAGAGTTTGATAAAGTAAATGCATAAATGTATAGAATAGATTAAATTAAATAAATAAAAATCTAATATTGTATCCAACACAACCCTTTTTCTCTAAATAAATTGATGAAGTGACTGTCTTCTTCTTAACAATGCAATTTCTTTTTGATAAATGTCTCTGATCTTATACTATCTTTCTGCTTTTCCGTGATTAAGTATGTGTTCGAAACAAAAGCAAAATAAATTTGCCAAAATAATAAAATAAATTAGTTCAGAAAATTATGACAGTTTCATTATAAAAATCTTGCTGCTTCAAGTCATGGAAGTATGGCATTCAACATTATATACAACAAAAAATTATACAAAAATTTGTATGGCATACAATTCAAGATACAACTAAAAATTCCAAATTAAAGAACCTCCACGACATTTGGTCTTCTGGTTCTTCTAGGTCTTCATGCATGCATTTTTTTTTTATATATATATTTTAATACCTTCTTTCAATTTTTCAGTTCATTTATCAAGGTTTAACTGTACATTTAAGTAAATTTGATAGTTGTATCATATATTTTTTTGGGGGGACATCTCTGAACTATTCAGTGCAAACAAATCCTTTATTCGTCGAAGAAATTGCAGCTAAAACTGAGACTCTGAAGATTTTGTATATAAGATTCTATTCCAGTATTCTGCATGTTCTTAGACATGTATAGCTAGAGGAAGATTTATATAAATGGCCTTTATAGTTACTATATTTATGTCTAAGTTAGGTTATTTACCAGTATATTCAGAAATAAGAATTGATGCAGATTAATTACAAAGGGATAACTTTGAATGTACCTCTAACAAACTTACATTTTTTGAGCAATTTTTAACTCGAGCACCTTAAATTTAGCACTTTAAGAAGCCCACAAGTCACGAAGTAATGGAAGCCATTGTAAAAGGTCTCAGAATTGTTAACCATTTGGCAATTTCCCAGGAACAGAAAGGACGGTAAAAAACCATTTATGTACTTATAGTATAAATCACAATAATTCAGTCACCCAAGTTATCTTCAAAGCTCTATTTTCCCTTTCAGTTTTTACTCTAAATTTATTATGTACCTCCCGTAGACTAATCCAATCAAGAAAGATCATCTCCAATAGCGTAGCAACGAAAAACAATTATCTAAATAGTAAAAATAATTATGATTTTTTTTCATCCTTGTAAAACAAGTTAGCGAAATCTACTTGCACTAGATATACACAATGCTTCTAACTTCCACAGTAATTAAACTTTCATTCAATTTTTGTACAAAAAATTCAAGATAAAACCCCAGGGAAACGTGTATGCTAAATTATTTGAGGTGGTTTATTACAAGCTTGCCAGAGAACAGAATAATACAGGGAATCTTGATTGACCTTCTTTAGATATTAAGGTGAAGGAAAGGGATCTCCAGACTACAGAATCCCAGAAATACCTTCCTACCAGGAGCTTTGCATTTTTGACTCTAAATCCTCCCCCTGTCACCATCAATAAACCTCAAGAAAGAAAACCACCCATCCGAATTCACCAGATTTCGGATCTCTTGTTTCCTTCATTTTTCTTTTTCTTTCCTATAATATATCTTGGGCTTTTATAACACCAGTATTTTAGTTTCTATTGGAGAACTCTTTGTTTTTTAATCAGCTTTATTTCCCCTTATAAGAACAATGGTTTGTGGACCCCCACAAGAGGATATTTTGAGACAGCAGAACTGCTAGAAAACCCGATATATTTTTTAATGAACAGACTACACTTTTCTTTTCACTGAAAGCTTTGCAGCAAAGACCGAGAGGAAATGGAACTCCGAAGGATCGGGAATGAAATCCACAATGAAACAGATTCCATTGTCTACATAAAAGAATCGACTGAACCTAGGGATTTCTAAATCCATAATAATTTTTATCCCTTGAACAAAATAATGATGTCTATTTTTAGGATCCCTAAAAAAAAAAAAAAAATAACTTCGAATCTTCTTTGTAATTCAATTTTTTATTATAATATAATACAAGTTTTATTATTAAATTATTAGCCTGAAAAGTATAAAAAATTGTTATAGCATTGTTTTTTAAAATTATATAGCAATTTTTTTTAAAGTAAAAATCAATCAATTAACGCTTTTCTAACAATATTTCGTCCCAAATTTTTCCAATTTTTAAACAGTTATTTAAAATTAGATTCAGGTTACAACGTTATTTATTCAAAGTTTATTATTTGAACAAATATTTTGCTAAAAAAGAAATTAAACTGGACCAGTTTATTTCCAAATTGCAAGCTTTGATTGGTTTTGATACTTGTGATTGGCCAATAAAAAGAGATCTAAAACAAATTCGTCGTTCCGTTCCTCCTAACAATATCTCACGCACCTTGGGAGGGCTCGCTACCACATTTTACGCTCCATACAAAAACTTTTAACTGCGTAAAAGAGACCGCATTCTGTTCAATATTATTATATTCGATGACAATTTCACATAAAATTCATGCACGATTTAAACTGGTAGTACACGTAGCTGTTATCGCTATACCTGTTATAATACAACCCCTTAGCGAACTTAAATTTGTCATTACGCTCTTAAAACTTTCAATGATTTCCTATTTCCCGGATAGAACTGATAATTCTACAAATTTTGGTGAAAAAGATTGCTTACTTGCAATATTTGTGCCTCTTATGATGTTCCTTAAGAGGCTGTTGCTTGAGGTAGTTAGGTCGGTGATTCGACTTCATAGCAACAACTTTGCTATGAACCAGGGCACCTAGAAGAGATTCTAGTTGCACCATTATCCACTCACTCTGTAAAAAAACAACAAGTAGTCATTAATAATTAGTCCATTTGATAAGGATGGAAACAAAGTGAAATTTAACCGTGTGGAGATGACATTTTGACTAATTGCTTAAAATGAATAATAGGTGCGATATCACAATTCAGGGGAAGTACATGAGAATAAAATTGCCTTAAATTACTAGGGTAGCTAATTATTATAATTAGAAAGTCAACCGTTATTTACCAATTTGATTATTTTTAAGTGATTGTTGGTATAATCTGGTATGGGAAAGAAATAGAGATAATATAATCCATTATACAGATAAAAAGGAAGCTAGGTTTTAATATTAATGGTCTATTTTGGTAATTTACAACTTCATTTGGGTTTCAATTTCCTGTATGTTTTCGTTTACCTATTCATATATAGATATTAGTAGCTTGTATAAACAATTGATAAAATATATTAAATGGTAATTTTAAAGCTGACGACGTGTAAACCTGATAGCCTTTATTAGTGGTGAAGCTCTTAAAGCCTTCCTGATCTTGTATTATAAGACGGAACGAGGTAAAATTGCCTATATGCGACGAAGTTTGTCTTGTTAAACTTTCCAGCTATTACGTGTTAGTACCCAAGTTATTCACTACTCTAATAAGATATCGCCAGATGGTAGTGCTATGTAATGAGATGAAGGTTACGTAGGAGAAAACGCATGTTAAATGCATTTAACTTTATATGCGTTAAATGCAAAGAGAATGAATCGGATGTTTTGTAAATCTTTCATTTATAATATTTACAGAAAGATAACCACAGCAAAACTCTTTGCATTTCAAAAACTATTTTCTTCATGAACTCATTTAAATGATAATAACTTTAACTTCAACCAAGTACAAAGAGGTTGTGTATAAGCCTATCGCTCAAAACTAAAAGTCATTAAGATAGGAACGGGAATAGATTTAGTCTGCGAGTCTCACATGCATGTTTTAACATTGTATTAAAAGTAAAACAATCACGTCTAATTGAAGTAGCTAGGAAATTGGCTTGCCATAGTTAAATGCATTTTATAATTATTCATACTTCCTTATCTTTGATTCTTTGTTCACACTTTAATGAAATAACTCAAATTAGTTACAAACATATTATATTAATAAATAGTTATTGATTAGTTTACCTCTCCTTGGAAATCAGCGTCGGTGGCAACAGCCTTGTCCATTTTCAATGGACAGCGTGGCCCCCAGATGCCGTGGCCACATGGGGCCGGGCCATGCTATATGTCATGACATGTTACTGCATCCTTGCTCCTTCAGATTTCTCACCGAACGAAATTAACCTCTTCATGCATGATCTAAACACAGAAATAAATAACAACAGTAAATTTATACCCACTGTTCTTAAGATCTATTATTAATTAACAATATTAAAATTACGATGAATTTGGTTTCCCAAATAACAAAGGAATTACTTAAAAACTATGTTAGTATATTTTTATTAGTATTAATGTTTTGGAATAAAAATATTTTAACACTAGAAACTATGAACAAACCTTTTTAAGAAAATCTTTAGGCATTGTCTATCGGCATATTTAAGTCTTAGATACTTGAAATCCAAAGAGGTTGTTTGTTAGTGATGGTACATCCCTTGATTATAGGCTTAAAATCTACCCAGAGTCCCCCTCCACTCAGAGCTGCTGGCTGTATACAGAGTTCATCCCATAATCCACCCACTCGTCAGATTAAGTAGCTGGGTTGGAAGTGATGGGTGAGTTTGGGTCAAGTGTCACGAACAAGGCGTATAACCCCTAGTCTTGCGTCGTTTTAAAAATTCATTTCTGTCAGGGTTTTAGCAGATGCTCTCCTCCGTAAATATTTACCAGGCATTGCTAACTCCTTCTTCTTTTAGAGAAGACCTAGTCTTAAAGTTTATTAAGCATTGCTGAATATTTTAGGTTGTACGATAAATCTTCAAGGGGTTTTCCTTACAATATAGTTGTTTAAGTTTTTTTTTCACTCCTAAAGATGCAAAAGTTTTTCCTTAAAAGTCTTCCATTATGTGATATTTAAAGTTATATTCTTTTTTTTTTTACATATGTTTCGCAACTACTTATAATGTGGCTTTGGGGTCTCATTCCTTCCATAAATTCTCCATATTCCAAGTTATACTTGTAGGAGAAAACAAGTATAAAAGAAAGTAGCTTATAAGTTCTATATCAGTAATATTTACTCTTTTTCTGTACAATCCTGGTAACTCTATTTCCTGCATGAAGTTAGAAAAGTTAAACTTGTAGCTTATTCGAATTTAAATTTATAAACTTATGAACCAGTTCAAGAACTAAAAGCATTAATAGGTTATAAACCAAAGATAGTCCAACAGCACACCAAGCACTCTGCACTTCAAGCGCAGATCCAACACTGGCTGAAGAAGCATTATAGCTACTTGGAGAGAGAAAGGAAACGGAGATTACACTGCTTTGGGTCCCAGGACACACAGGGATCCCAGGGAATGAGAAAGTAAATGAAGTAGCAAAGAAAGGAGCTTCCGTCCCATTCAGTGGATCAGAATCAGAACCCACAGATGACTGGTCAAGATGTAAATCTGGGAAGAAGCAAAGAGGACATGAGGATAAAAGCACGGAGGGATGCAGGCAGTCGAAAATTCTGCTGCCAAACCCAGAGAACAGGAAAAACAGACAGCTGAGTAGACCTAACCTTAGAAACACGATGGGAGTCTTAACAGGGTCAGGGTATAGTCAACTTAAGAGGCATAAGCATTATTAAAAATCGAGTATGACCCCAAGTGGCCAGTGTGCGGCGTAGAAGAAGAGACAGATTACCATTTTATTGGAGTATGTAAAGCTTATGGGAGACTGCGCTTTCACAAATTAAGAGCGGGAGACATCTGGACTGAGGAGCTTGCAACAATTAAAGTGGAAAGACATCCTCTCTTTTATAAACCAACTAAGAAATTCAAGTTAAGACTTCAGGTTGTTTGATGAGTTTAAGTTTCGATGGGGTTGGCAAAATGAAATGTGATCGTTACTTGGCCTCCCCGCCTCTTTACTCGTTTATAAACCACACCATGTAGGATATATATTCTTCTTGCAAAAATCTAATTACATATTAGATTAACGTTGCCTAAAAAAAAGGGAGACTTTTTTCTAAACCGGAGGGTTCCCAAATTTAGCCATTAGGAGATTACACCTGGTTTAAATTAATAGAGTCAACAAATATTAATTTTGTCTTGATGATGTAAGATAAATATAACATCAAATAGAGTTGTAATTAATATCCCCTGAAAAAAATTCAATTAAAAATGAACACTTTTATTTTTAAATAATTGTTACATTCTATAGTTACATTTTGGTTTTTTTTTTAATAAATTTTAAACATCATGTCACTTTATCAGTAAGATAGACCAATAAAATTAGACATTAAATGCGCAAAGCGAGATGTAGTTCTGATTTTTGGATGTGTTGTTAAAGCCTCGTTCACACGATGACACTAATGTTGCGACATTTAATGCCGCGACACTGCTTGACACTCAGTGTCTTAGTTATAGTGCGTTTAGTGCAATGACAGCATTTGTTCATACGACGACACTCGGCGACATTGGCGACACGCAATATAACTTAGACGCTGAGTGTCAAGCAGTGTCACGGCATTAAATGTCACGACATTAGTGTCATCGTGTGAACGAGGCTTAAGACGCTGAGTGTCAAGCAGTGTCACGGCATTAAATGTCACGACATTAGTGTCATCGTGTGAACGAGGCTTTAAGACCAGTTATTATAGGGTAGTGTTATCCTAAGTTTACAGCTTCGACAAACCTATGCTCACTGCGTGATACGTAAAAAACAAACGATTTCGAACTGTTTTCATTGTTTGCCATATAAAGAGTAAATTATGTTTTTTTTCGATATTAGTCGTAACAACTATTTTTAAAGTACAATAATTTGCAACACCTTAAGCCCAACCGCAGCTCTTAGGGAGCACTCCTATAATTAACAAATTCTATAGATAATAATGATTGTTTGTTACAATAATTGTAATAAGTTAACATAATATTAAGGACAAAGATATATACATATTTAGATAAGAGATAATCTAGGTCACTGACTCTCCAAACGTCTTGGAGGGTTACCTGAAAAAACAGAGAGGATAGCACTTGATATGATTTCATGAAATTTTCTACATCGGAATAAATATTACTAGAAAAGGAAATTTGGCAAATGTTCATATTTATTTCGAAACACAGTGAGAGAAAGAACTAAATTATAAATTCAATAGGTTCTTATACACTTTTATTAAATAGCTATTTCAAAAAGAAAACAAGACTTGAATAAACCCCACTTTCAATTTAAAATTGTATGGTGTTTTTTAACTGTAAACTATCAAAATTACAATTTTATTTTCTGAGGTAGAGAAAAAGGAATCATATAACAGATTCTTAAAATGTCACTTTCCTTTCGTTTTATATTCACAATTTTCTTTTATTAAATTTAATACATTTTATTTATAAATATTAAATGTCAGTGTATTAAAGCTAATTTATAGATTATGTTAAGATGATTGCATTAAATATATTAGAAACATAAAGGCTTTATTGATCTCGGTGGGATTAAATAGGGATATTTATCTTAGTTTAGTAACATTATAATCGATAAAATTTTAGACTTAAAGGGAATTCTGGTATCTACAATTTGTGATAAAAAATATAAAACCCACTAACGAATAACGTAGTTATCTTCCTCATAATAATATTTCGTATAAATATTCAACTGGTAGTTTAAATTATTATCATCCGGGATTATTATCTCACTTGTTATTAAAGTGAGATGGGTTAATCCTATATCTTTTTATTTTCTTATATAAAGAGAAAGTATTGTGATGACGCGAAAATTCGATTTTAAGATTTTAATGAATTTACAAGTTTTGAGATTCCAAAAAGTGGTTTTTAAAGAATGTCTGTCTGTCGTCTGCGTTTGTCTGTGCAGACACCTGGAACCTAAACTACTGGACCGATTTTTACGAAATTGGTCAGAAAAATCATACTCCCAGGCAAAATTGAGAAATGAATTTTAGCTCCAAATTTGGGGGCGCTACCCCTAAAAACTTTGAAAAAACGTGAAAAAAATTATTTCTCGAAAACGGTAATTTTGACAAAAAAAAAAACACTAGTGTAAAAAAATTAGCCAAGACTCGCTTAAAAAGTAGTGAGATCATAGGTTTAGCCAAGTCTCCCACTGTCCGAGTAAGTTCCACTAGGTCTAATTTATCCAGTGCAAGAACATGATGTTTGTCTGTTCCTCTCTCTATTCTCTTTCCCAAATCACTCTACACGTTTAAATTTAAATACCTTTTCTGACTTGGCAAATTCACACCACAAACTTAATTCAAATAATAAATATTATTTTTTCATTTGAGCGTCGCAGCACAAGGATACGAATTTGTATACAACACTGCATTTAATTTTAGCCTCTTTGGGGTGTGAATTTGCCAAGTTGAGTTGGTTCCAGTAAAGGATGCTACGGCTGTGCTCGACTTGGCGGGGGCATTACAAAATTCTAATATGTGTCCATTTAAATACGAATCTAACTATATATAAGCCGTTTTCCCGGGAAAAATCTAGTTCCTGAGATAATAGCGGTAAACGCGGAAGGAGATAGGCCGGGTTCGATTCCCCACCGAGAAGTTATTTTTATGGTACATTTTGATAAAATGTTCAATAATAATTAAATGTACCTATGAAAAGAAATAAATGGAAAACAATGGCTAAGTATTTGAACTCGTATATGAGAAAGTTTGTCTGAGTTGTCTCGGACCGATTTTTTAAATTATAAAAGCGATTTATGATAGCATTATAATGTTATAATGCGGATGCGGCGAAATGTGAAGTGGAATACATATGAGGTTCTATGTGGTATATGTGCGGTTTCTATAGTTGGATCGATACCGACACAATATTGTGGATAGTTTCAACTAAATATCATTTACTAACAAGTTTAGTTCTATGTCCATACTTGCTTGCTTCCACGTGAATTATTTAACTCACCTTTATAGACTAATTTAGCATCATGTATCTCTAAATAATTCTACATAATATTCATAAAAAAAGGATGGTTTTTATTTAAAAATATCTTATCATGAAGATATTATTTATAACAACTGGTTTGACAAAAGAAAAAAAAATCGGTTTAATAAATATCCTTGTAAATAATATATTTTGGTTCTCGTTGAACAAAACTAAATAAACCTGACTAGGTTTATTTGCAATTACAGTTAACCGTTTATTGTAGTGAGTTACGACTCCCTCATTGGTGACCCCGACGTGATTTAAAAACGCTGAAGGAGGACATCAAGGAAAGCCCTGCAGAACTGGTCTATGGCTCAGGCTTACGCTTATTAAGAGGGTTTTTGGTGTCGCGGAGGAAACAGTACAAACTCCAAGTGAATTCGCCGCCCGTTTCGTTTAGCTCACTCGGGTGCACTAACTTCAACCAACACCAGGAACGAATTAAAGCAAGATGTCCCTCAGACAAGATGAAGATGAATCCATCCACTCCTGAATTCTGCCACACACATCTTCCTACGAGATGATGCTGCGGTCCGTAAACCCGTTCAACCCCCTTATACTAGACCTCATTTAGTACTAGACAAAAAAGTAAAAACATCCAAAATTAGAATTAACAGCTAAGACAAATGAGTATCCATTGACACACTCGAACCAACTTATGGCGAAAAAGCAAAGTCAAATTGGTAACCATCTAAAGACTCAAACCAGGTTATGGCCACGGAAAATCTAACAGCTTCACTAGTCTCGTACCTGGAAGGGAGTAGTGTAGCAAACATAAAATGACGACAAGTTCAGTATAAACAAAACATTCATCGTTCATCTCGTTGAACAACAAAAGATTTATTTAGTTAACAGTTTATTGTAGTAAGTTACAACTCCCTCAATAATATTATCTTAGAATGTGGAAAAAACCTAATTTTATTATATCATTCAAGAGAAGGAATATTAGAAAATTACCATTATTATAATTACGTTCTTTGTTTGTTGTTTTATTTCAAAAAATGTATATTTAATATTTTTGTTAAATTCGAATAGTAAAATTTTATAATCGTATATGTTAAATGTAGCACTGACAAGACGATATTCACCAACAACATTAGAGCTATGTTGTTGGTGAATATATTCAACATAATCGTTGAACACACCCGGTATATGTATCCAGCAAAAGACGAGCCGGATTTTGAAAAAACCAGTGGACTAGAATAAATCAAGAAAACCTCAGTTAAATCGATTGACTTAATAAAAATAATTGTTTAAAAGATTTTTTTAAAGGATTATTTGGACTTTGTATAACCCTGGCAAGGATTATACAAAAAGCAAACGGAATAGGTAGCAGCCAGATGTTAAAATATAGGTGATGAAAATCGAGTAAATGAGACTCAGCTGCTCACCCTTCAGCTTCAGCTACATATTTACATTACTGCCTTTTGTCAATATTTCAAATGTAAAATGAAGATACTTTTTCATACAGAGAAGGAAAATAACAATATAACTTATTCTTGCTACACTGACCTGATATTACTAATTTTATAGAACTCTCATTCTTTCTTTACTATTTCAGACTTCTACACCAATAAACCCGCCTGTGCTTTCCCCCTTGGCAAACCAACTCTTCTTCTAGGAGTTCGCGTAAAATTGTGATAGTTCGCTAAAGAAAAGTTTAATACAAGCAAACTTAAGAAAGTAAAGCTAACTACTAAAAAAGTATAATATATTTTCGCTGCTGGAGTATAATAGCTTTACTAACTGCAGTATATTGGAAGTTTAAAAAAATATTAGCTTTTTTTTCAGGGGTTGGCTAAAGGTACATGCAATACATTAAAAGTTGCTTCATTTTTGTTGGTTAGGGACTTTCTACTTTAGTACTAAATTTAAAGTTTAAAGTTGTTGAAGAAAGACAAGAAGATGTACTGCTTTTTTGTTTTTTTCATAAGTTAGCCGAGTTTAAAGATAAAGACTTTAGATGAAATCTAAATTACATAGTTTGTTACATCTCTTCTATAAATGTTTTTAGGTGTTAAGTTATAGTATAATAAGTATAGGAAAAATAATCGTACTGATAATTTAACAGTTATTATTCTATTCAGATTTATTTTATTACAATTTTCCTTTTTTCGTTACCTTAAACGCTGCTAGCAGACGTAATTTCAGTATTGTCATTAATTAAAAATAATCTTGTTGGTTGTAACAATTGAGAACATTATATTCACAAAGCACTTAAAATTTAAGATAAATCCCTCAAGTAATAAGTATAATTCTCTATTTTCTGAAAATAATATATTGCACTAAAAGGTTTTATATCTTCATTCTATAATTAATTATATTTTATTTACATTAGGAATACATATTTTCAAATAAAAATTATTGTTAATACTATTTTTTAAGGGTATTTTAACTTAACTGTTTGTTTCTGTAGTTAATACTTGCATAAAATTAAATTGATATAGGTGATCTTCAGTTCAAGCTTTATTTATCAGTAAGCTACTCGTATATCAGAGATTACTGACAGCTGGTCTATTAAATAGACCAGAAGGGAGATAAAGTTATGTTTTAATTTTAATTTAGAGGGACTATATAATAAGACTTTTCTAGCCTAAATAAATTAATACACACAAAAAGTAAAAATGAAAAAAAAGTAAAATATTAAGGAAAAATTTATTGCCAACAAAATGATTTTGTAAATAATAGTGAATGATGATTGGCTAATGAGATAAAGTTGTTGAAATCAGGTTGGCAACACTGGATTTTAGTCCTTATTTGTGAGTTGTGATTATAAATGATCAATGCATGGAATGCATTGAATTTACACCATCATCTAAAATAACCTAAATAACCTTCTATTTTTTATTTAATGTGTAATACTAAAATTTTTAATAGAAGTACATTCTTTTTGTAAAAATATATTGTTTATTATATAACATATACTTGTATGTATTTTCTCCGTTTTGGAGATAAAATATTATAATATACCTCAAGAGTAAAGTTCTATAATTCTCTGGCGATAATTATCTCATTATTCTCGAAGGAATTACAAAGCATAACCCTTGGCTAGGCTTAGGGATTTAGGGACCATGGTTTTTTTCAGCATTACCTCACAAACTAACTTAACCGCACAGAGAATAATGACTTACTTTACTCTCCTGGTGCATAAAGAACTATTTCGACGGTCCATAGAAAAAATGGATTAAAAAAGTAATAATAACTTATTTATCTATATTACATTTATATCTTGGTATAGCTATTTTCGTTTATTCAAGACCCTTTTTTAATTGCTATAAGTAGTACACTTAGGTTTCATTGTAAAAGAGTACGTAAACAATACATTGCTTAAATTCTTGGTTTGACATTTTTTTTTCTTTCTAGGATTGCTTGCTTCATATTTAGTGCAGTTACTAACTGATGGAGGTGCCGTTAGTGTTCACAATAGAACTAATAAAATCAAGCATCGTCCATTATGATGTGTATTACAATTTTTTACCTGTTCGTTTTAATAGTGTCCGTTATTGTGATGGCCACAAATTATACTTTGAGATTTTAATGGATATATATACACGTTTAAGGTCCTTGAGATACAGACGTTTAAACCTTTACAACTGATCAGAAAAATCACTTCCTGAGCCGAAATATAATAATTTTGCTTAATTTAATAAATAAGTGAAAGCGTATTAAATTTTAGTTCCAAATTTAAGGGTCCAATTCATACTACATACTACCTTCCTTTTTAATGTGGTTCCTTTTAGGGTAACTTAAAATAATTTAAATTATTTTAAACATTCTATCTCTAAAAAAAAAATCATGATAAATAATTATCACAGCAGCCAACAATAACTTTAAAGCAATAATTATCTTTACTAAGTGTTTAAAAGGACTTATTCTTATTAGCTATTGTCAGTTTATATCGACTTACACAGGCAATTATCTTATGGTAATTGGTAATTACTATGCATTGAAAGTAATCATCAAATTAGTAAGGCTTTAGGAATATTAAAAAAGTTATTATGCGTTCATTGACCACGATTTAATACTTTCTTCACTACAGCTGTCACACCTGTCGCCTTCATAAACTAAACCCCTATATTAAATTCATTTTCTAATGCATATTTACGTATAATTATTTATCACATGGTGAGGGTAATCACCTTCTCTTGATTTATTGTTATAGCTAACTTTGAAAACATAATAAAGGTATGATAAAGATCCATTAAGAACTTCGGTAATTTAAACTTCCTGAAAAATCCGAAGGAAAATTCTAGACAGTAAATGTACAAATATAGTTGTAGAAATATTACAATATCTACTATTCTAAATGTGTTATTGCAGAGGAAGATTTTAAGTTTAAGATCTGAGTTAATATTTTAGGTTGGTTAGTGTACAGTTCTATTTTTTATATATATTACATATAGTTCTAATAAATTTAAACAGCTTTTTGGTAGACAGCTGATGGGTTATTTTATTATGAACACCAGCTAAAGTACCCAGCGTTGCCAAGGTGTATCAAAAATCAAAACATTTGTTAATAAATTAAAATAAAAGTGCACTACAATACAGAACATTGGAAAAGATATTGTTATGTTGAGAGAAATAATGTTAAAATTATATATTTATTGTGCGTAAATGACCATAGCAGACATATATATAATATGTAGAAAGTTCGTTATTTTGATTGAGATTTTGTGGAAATCAAACATAATCAATGGTTTGTATCACTTGTTAAAAGAAATATTAACACTGTACTATTATAAAATATAAGTTTATTTGTCTTTACCACAATATAAATTTAATAGGTTTAGTTTAGTCATTATTATTCAAACCTGATATTTTGTCTAATTCTCTGTACATATTTATACCTCCTTCGCATTCCTAGACCTAGAGCTTGGCCCTAGCTCTTAATCCGATTGGAAACCCACACACCCTCTTTTCCATGAACCCCACACCCCTTCCGACCTTATGTCCTAAACACTTGCCACCTTACCTTCTTGTCATTGACAGTCTAAAAATATAAGGCACTGAAGATAGCCGTAATACTTTATATACATACTTGATACTTGTTATATTTTAGTATTTTAGAGGCTGAAACCGGTCTGATTTATTATTAAATTTAAATTGTGGTAAAGACAAATAAACTTATATTTTATAATAGTACAGTATTAATATTTCTTTTAACAAGTGATACAAACCATTCATTATATAATACGTGGTCTATAGTCTATAATTATGACTAGAGAGGTTAATACTATGTAACACAACAATATTGTTGTATTATATAGTATTAACCTCTCTAGTCATAATTATGAAGTGGTACCACAAAATCTCAGTCAAAACAACCTATTATTTGTCTATAGTCTATACAAATACGGTATGAGCTGTATAAGGTCCTAGTTGATTGGACTGTCTTGCTTACCCTCTCTTTCCTGTAACTATATTTTATATTTTTACCCTTTAGGAATAGAATTTTTCCTTTCTTTCTCATTTCTCTATTTTTAGGAAATTTTTATACTCTTTAGGAATGAAATTCTGTCTTTCTTGAATCACGTATCCGGAAAATTCAAGATTTTTTAAGCAGAACTTAACTACTCCCTATTTATCTCTCAAATTTTCAAATCCGTACCCTCTTTTCTTTCCCCTTCCTATTTAACCCCCTAGAAGTCAATATTAAAAATCTTGATTAGGTATGTTCTGAGGAGTAGGCTTAATGAAAATTTCCTGGTAAGAATGGTTCGGGCTGGGGTTAAACAACCTCTTTTCTTACTCCCCTCTTTGTTTATACCCCTTAAGAGTCATATTTAAAAAAAATCCTTAAACTTAAATAAAAAAAAATTCTAAATTTCTAGGGCTCTATTCTAAATGGCTTTGAAGATGTAGCTACCTTAAAAATTAATAAAAGTAGGCGTCATTTTGAATTAAATTCAAGATAAAAAAAACCTTGCCAAGCTGACGACTAAATCGTCAAAGAAAACATACATTGTCATCGTGTTCTGATTTATTCTAAATGTTTCAAATGCCTATGATACTCGGGATGTTAGTTAAAAGTCGATTGCATGATTTGTACTGGACAAAGGAACAAATAAACAATCAAACAAGAAAGCAAGCGAATAAAAACGTAGTATTAAGTGGCTAATTTATAAATTTTAAGGTTTTAATTCCACTAAAGAGTCTGCTATCTTGAAATGTCTACATCAAGTTTGGCTATTGTAGTGTTAATGAGTTATAGCGATGAATACATTAAAAAAAGGTTTATTTGTAATAACATTTAACCGTTTATTGTAGTGAGTTACGACTCCCTCATTGGTGACCCCGACGTGATTTAAACACGCTGAAGGAGGACATCAAAGCAAGCCCTACAGAACTGTTATTAGCTTGAGCAACATTTTTAATGCCGAAATTCCCCCATAGTAAATGGAATAATAATTATGTAAAAAAAATCTGTATTTCTTGCATATTTTGATTACTAATATAAATAAATAAAATAGGATATAAAATCTTTCCAACTCTTCAACAAAGAAACAATTCATTTATCATAAGTATATTTATTTCAATTTTTAAATTTTTGGTAGTTTTATTACTAAGGAAAGATTACATTTTAAATAATCCAAATTACAATTATCAATAACTACGGGAGACATACAGAGAAAAATACAATATCTGTTGCCGTGAATATTTGGCTCTCTAGATTTGTAGGATAAGATTTAATGCTTGGATTCGGGAATATGTATCAGTTACGACAGAGAAGAATCATTCTCCCGTATAGCTCAGATGGTAAGAGCACCTGTACGGTAAACAGAGGTCCCGTGGTTCGATTCCCGGTGTGGGGGTGTATTTTTCACTGTATGTCTCCCGTAGTTATTGATAATTGTAATTTGGATTATATTTATTTCTTTATAATAAATTATAATTTGTTGTTAAAAGGTGATCCCTCAATAAGTATATTTGTTATTTAGGTTAAAGATGAATGAGTTATTATGAAATAAGGAATTAGGCTGATATGAATGTTTGGACTTGGGATATTGTCCTTCATAAGATGGATAGGTTTAGGAGACGTAGATGCATAAGCATTTTAAAATTGACGTTTTTGTTTCAAAACCAAATTATTAGTTCTTAGCTCCTTTAAATGATGCTTGATAATGACTCAAGTAAGAGTCGAAATATAGCAAGGAAAATGAGATAGGAGAGTTTGCTTGTTTTTATACATCCCTTTTCAACAAAATAAATTATAATAAATAATTTTATATTATAAACATTGATTTGTAAATAAACATTTTCAATTTATTACTTTATAAGAAGTGCTAAGTAAGGCTGAATAATTAGTTAAACAAATTCGAGCGATCGTAAATACACTGAAACACGTTCGCTAATAACGGTATATTAAAGTGTTTTATGATTTGCTACCGCAATATTAATTAAAATATAAATTACTGTTTGAACAGAATTGTGTATAATTTGTATAAATATAAAACTATAAACGAGGGAAAAAAAATTCTTCGTCGATTCTCCAGCTAAAAAATATAAATACTATTTATTTAACAAAAGTAAAAAAAAAAAAAAAAAAAATAAAAAGTAGGAGGAAATGGAGGAAAAAAAAGATTGAAGATGAATATTGGACCCACCCAATTTCCAAACGATTCCGTTTCAATGATTTTCGCATTTCTAAAATACACCGGAATGAATTCTATTTTATTACGGTATAAAATGCGGAAAATTTAACGTATAAAGACGTAACAAATATATTTCAAGCTTTTTTCATTCTAAATACTTTGTTATTATAGAAAAGTTTTATTATTTTATTTGTAATTGAAAATTCTATGGGGAGATTTATTACGGGTTTGAATTTTCGGCTTGTAACTTATAAAATGGAAATAATAAAGAGTTTAAATTAAATTGGAAAATGTAATCCTCAGGAGATTGTTTTTAATCCCATCTTCTTTAATAATTGGAACCGGCCAAGCATAAATCCTACTCCCTCTAACTTACAGTGAGAGGCTTTGGTAAGTATTTTCCATTGCTAGTTTTGTCTCCTCATAAATTTCAACTACTTATCTCATAACTGTTAATAACTACTTGTTTAAACCGTATAATAAGATATTCACTGAAAAACGTATCTCTACATATTTTATCGTAATCAATATAAGTTTAATTACTTAATTTTAGTAGCTAGCTAAAACTACCCTCACTGAACAACTGCTCTAAAAAGTATATTTTTAAATGTCACATTCTGGTCTTTGCACTTTTCTAGTAAATAAATAAATAAGGCATAGATTGATCTTACATCAATAATAAACTAGGCATCGAATGGCTCTATCATTGAAGCGAGCGTATTGCAATAAAATACTGACATAAACTATGACATGATGAATGTCATAGTTGAAGAAAAGTGGAAGAGGGTAATGTGGGGTGGAGTAGGGCTACTCGGTACAAAGATTTACTTCCTAAACAAACCTATAAACTACACGGCTATAAGAATCTTAACAACCCGAAATAGCTTTTAAACTATTATTATAAATGTATCACTTCACTACTCAAAAACTAATGCTTGAATCAAGTTGAAATTTAACATACCTCTTACAATTGCACTTTAAACAATGTATGTGAAGTTTTATTAAAATTGTTTTGTTAGAACGCAAGATATCGGTAAAAACGTGGTTTTTTTCTACTATACTTTAAATGTTTTGATCCGTTTTAATAATTTCAACGATATTCATCAACTGTACATAATAACATAGCGGTGTCGCTATTGGTTTTACTGAAAAATTTTATTTGAAAAAATAATGTTCGTCTCATCGAATGGTGATAATAGAATCTTTTCCCGTCTTGAAATTCCAATTTTACATTTAAACCTCTGGTTTACGCAAGCGTTGCGCGCAAACTCTTGGACGGATTACTCAAGTTATCGTCAGACACGTAAACGTTACACACAGACAGACAGACAAACAAGATGCATATTTCGTTGAATGTAAGAAGCTCGCTAACTCTCGCTTCAACTATGTATTTACAAAAGATCAAATCAGCAGGAGGGTAAGCAGTAGAGATGCGTATTATAGCCTCTCCTATTGAAGCCAACCTCACCTTCTCGTGGTGCCCTCTGAGTTTGCAAACGAGGCTCTGGCGGCCGGACACAGAAACACTGATGCGAACCACAAAGCCTCTTGTGTTTCAGTCAACTTCACCGGTTATTGAAGCTCTGGCGCGGGGAGAGGGGCCTCGGAAGTCGTGGTGAAGACAGCCCTTCTAGGGGAAGGAGACCTCGAAAATAAACCCCTGGTCCTCCAGGTTGGGGGTTGAGCGAAGGGCCAGCACCCCTTCCTCATAAAAAAAAACACCGCTACGTTTCCCAAGAATAAGAGAAAAACCGGACTGATTTTACGGCAACGAAAATGGCTTCGAAAACGGACAATTAATATTGGAACATGGAATGTGCAAACCCTAACTGGAAAAATTAATGAATTAATCAATGAAGTAGCAAAAGCAAATCTAGATGTGATCGTGTTGAGTGAAACTAAGAAGAAAGGAAAAGGCAACGAGTTAGTTGGAAACTACGTGCATTTCTGGACAGGAGTAGATAAAGCTGAAAGAGCGAAATCTGGTGTCTCAATATGGATAAATAAAAGATGGCAGAGTGCGGTGGAGGATTGGAAAGAAATTAGTGACAGAATTCTTAAAGTTACTGTTAAAATAAATGGTCTGAAAATTAATATTGTGGGTGTATATGCACCAACTGATGATTCTGGAGTTGAAGAGAAAAGCTCGTTTTACGATGATTTACGGGAAGTGGTTGATGAATGCCCGACTAATCAAGAACTCCTGATCCTTGGTGATTTTAATGGAAGAGTAGGGAAGAAAATTGGAGGTGAAGTTGTGGGTCGATGGGGAGAAGACACGAGAAATGATAATGGGAAAAGATTGATTACTTTCTGCGAAGAGAAAGACTGTGTCGTCATGAACGGGTACTTTTCTCACAAGGAAGTTCATAAATATACTTGGACACAAGCTGGAAGAAATCTCAAGTCAATCATCGACTACATTGTCGCAAGGAAAAATCGTACGATTATTTTTCAGGATGTGAGAGTGAAACGAGGGTTTGAATGTGGCTCAGATCATCATCTTCTGGTAGCTAAAGTGGCTTTTCCATTGAAAGCAAAAAATACACGGAGCAAGAATGTTTTGGATGGCACAAAATTAAATGATCCTAGGTACTTGATACATTTACTTCAAGAAGACAGTGTTAAAACTCTTTACCAAGAGCGTTTATCCCAGAAGCTAGAAGAAGCAAATGAGGACTGGAGTGCTAAAGACCTTTATAATTTCTTAAAGGAATCTGTACATAAGGCTGCGTTTGAGGCTCTTGGTTTGGAGAAAACCGACGTCACGAATAATGTTCAGTTATCAGCAAAAGCTTTAGGAGCTATTCAGCAAAAGAAGAATGCTTATATGAAACAACTGAATTCTGGCAAAGATGAGGATAGAGACGAGTATCGGAAATGCAAGAGAGAGGTAAAAAGAGAAGTGAATAAATCCAAAGAGGAGTCGTGGACCAAGATTTGCTCTGAGATAGACCACACTCTGGGGTATCACCGATCTGCGCACGCTTGGCGTGCGCTTAAGCAAATGCGAACTTCTAGAAGCTATAATCCAGCAATACAGCCTATATCAATGACTCAGTGGGAGAATCATTTTAAGTCCCTGCTGACAGAAAGCAGATACGAATTAGTGAGCCATGATCAAGCGGGTGGGCAGGTTCAACCTATTTTAGAAGGAGAAGTGGAAAATGCGCTTCGACGGTCTAGAAACAGGAAAGCAAGTGGTCCTGGAGGAGTTGTTATGGAGCTTTGGAAGTATGGTGGTCCGAAGTTGACACGTCATCTCACTAAGCTCTTTAACCTGGTGGTGGAAGGTGACGATATTCCAGAAGATTGGGCATTATCGTACATTTCAGCTATCTTTAAGAAAGGCGATAAGAAGAACCCTGGAAATTATAGAGGCATCAGTGTGATGGCGTCTATCAGTAGGTTGTTCAGCTCTATTATCAAGAATAGGTTAGAAAACGAAGTTCGCAACAAAATTTCTGAGGATCAGGCTGGATTTACGGCAGGGCGATCATGTTTGGATCATGTATTTAGCATTAGACAACTCGCCGAAAAAATGGCAGCTAAAGGTCGTGAGGTCCACTTAGTCTTTGTAGATCTAGAGAAGGCGTACGATTCTGTACCAATAGGTCTACTGTGGAAATCTCTTTCTAATCTAGGAATCGACTCTTCATTGATAGGGTTGGTTAAACGAATGTACTCGAGTTGCAAGGCATGTATTAAAGTAGGTAAGCGTCTTTCTAATCACTTTCCAACTACTAAAGGTTTAAGACAGGGTTGCGGAATGGCTCCGACCCTCTTTAAAGCATATGTCCAGGACGTACTTAGTGTATGGAACAGAGCTTGTGGTGGTATGGGTGTGAGGCTAGAAGACCAAGTGATTCATTCTTTGTTATTTGCAGACGATCAGGTACTTATAGCTTTAGATAGAGATGATGTAAAGTATATGCTTCGAAAGTTATTGGATGCCTATGACAGGGCAGGTCTCTCCGTCAATCTCCCTAAAACTAAGTATTTAGTTGTTGGTGGTAAAGGAAGGGATATAGTACTCGATCAAGGTGTCATTGAAGCCGTAGAGAATTTTAAGTATTTAGGCTCCATCATTGATGAATCTGGAACGTGTCAAGCGGATGTTGATGCCAGGGTGATACAGGCTAGGCAGGCTATTGGGATGCTCAATGGAGTTTTATGGAGCCAGTCTGTTCGGAAGGAAACAAAGAGAATAATACTGCGGGTTATAGTCGAGTCTATTTTAACTTATGGAGCTGATGCGTGGACACTAACTGATCGTCAAAAGAGTAGACTTAATGCCGTTGAAATGGATGGTCTACGAAGAGCTATGCGCGTTTCCAGGTTGGAAAGAAAATCTAACGACTACATTCGTCGTGGCATGGAGCAGGAAGAGAGCGTGGTCCAACGCATCGAGAAGCGAGCGCTTTGCTGGTATGGCCATGTCCGGAGGATGGATGAAGGAAGATGGCCTCGTAGGGTCATGGAATGGTCTCCTCCTGGAAGGAGAAAGCGAGGCCGTCCTAGAGCGTTTTGGAGAGGTGGAGTCAGCCAGGCAATGCGGACTTTTAACCTACAGGATGGCGACTGGGAAGACCGTCGAACCTGGTCTGCGGGAATTCAGGGCAACCGCTGAATTGTGGAAACGCCCTTAAAAGTAAGTAAGTATCAAATCAGCAAACCGCTGCTGGCGCAATGACAACCGAAGTATTAATGAGGTATTTGTAGTATTAATTGAAATTAAGTCACAGAATAAATTTAAATCAATTGTACAATATCGAACACAATTTGAAAGAAAATTGAATGACACAATTTTGAAGTAAATTTTCAGTCAAATCATATTTGAAAACAAAATCAATGACAAGATAGGAGACGATCTGTAGACCAAACTCTCCCCTCCCCCTCGCCTCTCTTAATTGTTGAACGGTTTGAGATGAATTAATGAAACTTGGGGGATCTGTACCATGTAAAGGAAAGTTTGTTTTCTTGGATTTGGAGCAATCGCCCACTTTGCCCTCAGGCCACTAACTTTAAAATATCAAATGGAGTGTATATTTTTGATACCATATTTGGATTTTACCGTGAAAAATAATAAAATTTTACTTTGGACATTTTTTTTCTTTTTCTAATATTTTGCCCCCAAGGAGGAACAATTAGAAAGGCAAAGATAGAAAAATTAACCCCCCAAAAATGGTAAAAAAATGTAACACTTATATCGTTGTAAAATCTAAACGTGGTTTGAGATAAATTAATGAAACTTGGGGGGGGGGGTCTGTATTATGTAAAGGGGATTGTTTTCATACACTCGCGCACTAGGGGCAACCACCCATTTTGCCCTCAATGATCAGGCAGATTAGAGAATGAAAGATAAATCCTTCTTGGTGATATTTAATAGTAAAGATGCGTACAACTGTCCAAATAAAGTGACGTAGCCACTTAATTGTAGTGTACGATAGTGAGTTAAAAGAGGGCATCCGGTGAGTGTGTGTTGCATGTGTTTAGGTTACACAGACTGCAGATGCAGTCACTATTTATTTTGTGAATATTTTCTACGTCGGTAATTTTTTAAAATGTTTCAGCTGGCTGTTCTAAGTTAGGCGTCACTGTTCAAGAAGCTGCTCTTTCCTAACTAAAATAATAATTTCATTTGTCGCTACTCTAAAGACACTTGTTTAACTGATGGTTATTCCTAGATATTTGAAACATTTAACATTTTCTATTTGTGGTGATATGGATATGGATAAAAGCATTTACAATAATTTTGAGGGTTTCCTAGCCGAATTTTATTATTTCAGTTTTGTCGATATTTACATTAAAGCGAGTTGTCTAAAATATGACAACATCGTTACCGTATTTGTAAATGATAATTTCATTTCTTTCATCCATAGGTACAGCCATTGACCCTTGTAGTTTAAAGTGGCTTTTACGATCCGACTTATATAAATAAATAGGATAGGCCTTAGGGTTTCACTTTGAAAACGCCAAGGGTAACATAAAAATGTCGAAAGGTTTCATAATTGTGTTTGTTTTTGCCTTAAAATAAATTATATATGTACTTATAATTTTGATGAGTTAGCTGCTAAGTCTTAGGCCCGATTCACAAACGAGTGGCGTGGGTCTGGCGTGGCGCTGGTTTGTGCCAACTCTATATGCTAACTTATGGCACAATGTACACTGGTATGGCGCGGAAGATGCGTGCAAGTGGCGTTTCCGCCACGCCATGCCACTCCTACACCACTCGTGACTTATCGAAGTGGCACGCCACTTCGATGTCACTTGCACGCCTCTTCCACGCCATACCAGTGTACATTGGCCATAAGTTAGCATATTATAGAGGTGGCACAAACCAGCGCCACGCCAGACCCACGCCACTTGTGTGTGAATCGGGCCTTAGAGAGAGAGAGTAGTTCTTTCCACAGTAAGTGCTTCACCTTTCAAAAGCCCTTCAAAAATTGACCAAAACTGCAAAGATGGCTCGTTTAGAGTGCCTGATGTGATTTTGCATAGGCTTGTACAGAATTGAGGTGTTATCCAGACTGTCACGATGTTCCCTAAATCTATTTTGGCACTTAAGGTATGCAATATTAATTTAGCTAAATTTAAAGCGCCCAAACGATATAAATGATTACGGCACTCTCAGCGAGCTAGATTCGACAGCCATCCAGATTTCCCAAGAATCAGATAAGATCTAGTATTTAATAAAATGGTAAAATTATGTGATTAAAAAATCTTATAACTAGTTGAAGTAAATAAATAATAAGTTCATTGAGTGTAAAAGCGTTTTGCGGCTCAAACTAATGTGAAATATGTTAATTATTCTTGGTAATTGTCACCTCGGTGTAACAAGTTCAATTCTACCAGACATTGCCAGCTGGCAATTTAATTAATCTGTAAATAACTGACAGCCCTGAAGCGCGATTTAAATGGTTTGTATTGGAAGCTTAATTTACTTATTCAAATTTAAAATATATCTGTCTTCATTTTACTCCGTTCAAAATGCCAATATATACACGTACGTATAAATTTTGTAAAGAGAGAGAGAGCTTAATTATTGCCTAATTATATCGCTTCTTTTACATCTTAATCAACACAATGTTAGGTTGTTACAAGATAGAGTCAGCCACTTTACATATCTACTCGATGAGATCAGTGTAAAACATATTTTATCAGATTTGACTTGGTTTTAGTTGAGCAAAGCGTACGTTAACCCGTTTCCCTAATCTTGTATCCGTTTCCATTGACGTATTCTATGGTTGTAGCATTTTTTTTTTTATTAAATTACCTATAACTTTTATTGGTTAGCGATTGAAAAAAACATGCAATAGGCAATAATACATATTAAATATTCCAGAATGATCATTAAGGTCGTTTTCTGAGAGTATTGGTCTTAACATAATTATTTCTTCATTAATATTAAAACATTTTTCATACATTTAGCATACATAATAATATCGTAATAAAGATTAATTAATAGAAATTAATTCTATCGCAAAAATAAATAGGATCATACACCAATAATCCTAAGAGGAAATCATATATTCACACGCATCATATAACTAACATACAATATATAATTACAAAATAAATATATTAATAAGAGTATAAATATATCATAAATAAGAAGTAATTTTAAAAATGTGTACATTGCCAAGACAAACATATTACATAGGCATTTCTTACACACATATCTTATAATTTATTATTATTTGTCTATAAGATATACATAATTTTTACAGTTATCACCAAATAATATGACCGTCAATAAATCTATAATAACACAAAACAGCTAAATTGTAAATATAACTTAAAATCATTTATCAAAAAATATTAATATCACTAAAAAGTATAAAACACAAACTAAATGTTGACAAAATTTTAAATCTGAAGGCGGGATTACACGCTACGATAAATGTCAGCAATTTATCGTAGTAAGGAAAACCGCGTCGATTCCGATTATTTATAGTTACGTGTAAACAGAACATTTCAGTAATTTATTGGAGTTAGAATTGGACTGGATGGTTGTTGTCAATTTCGCCGAATCGTAACCACAGGTTGGAGCATGTGAACAGTTGCAGGCATATGACGCTACAATTTGCCTCACTTTGCGTTGGCTGAACATAAGAAACATTATTTTGAGATAGTTTCGTTCTTCTTTGTGTGATCATGGCACTTATATGAATCTTTGATAAAATTATTTAGGTTAATTTGTGGCCTACCATCAAAACATCATTAAAATCGGACGAACAGTTTTTAAGATATAATGGATTTCAAAAATTGAACGACAGAATGACACGGT
Organism: Gerris buenoi; assembly: GCA_001010745.2. Taxonomy (NCBI): domain Eukaryota; kingdom Metazoa; phylum Arthropoda; class Insecta; order Hemiptera; family Gerridae; genus Gerris; species Gerris buenoi. The sequence continues at coordinate 833,933 of KZ651134.1, read as the reverse complement.
ACCAAAAATATTCCCTAATGTCTGAAATGGATTTCTTCTTGGAATTTTTTAATCATTGGTTAAAAAAAAAAAATTGGTTGGAACGTTCACATACCTTCAGTTAGCTGGGAAGCGAAAGAATAAACATACATTTTTAATACGAATAAATATAATACAAATCAATAAATAAGGCTAATTTTTATATTACATGTTTAATTTATATAAAGTTCACAGATTATAAAAAAAACTAATCTGTACTTTATAAATTCTCGCTACAGATGACTTTCTAATAATTACATTCTACAATTTCCTCATATTTCACAATTTAATCGCTTAATTATTAAGAGCTTGAATTGTGGACTATGCGAGAATGTTATAAAGTTTATCCATTGTCTGCTCTGGTCATATTAGTTGAATAATTAAAATTTAATCTGGTCTGGTATCATTACTAATTATCAAAGCGTAAATAAAAAGCAGAAACTTAGATGAAAATAATTTTAGTTCATTAGAAGAGATGAAACCTCTAAATAAGTTAGTGAATATTAAAGGTAGGTATACTTATATAGGTAAAGCTAGCACAAACGAACCGTAATAATTATGGTCACTAAGAAGAATTTAACTTCTAAAGAGTAACATAGTTATTCCATTGTTACTTTTATACTGCTAAAACTAGAATCCTTCAACACATGTTTTCCTACGAACAACCAGTTTTAAATATATTATAATCGAACAATGAAAAAAATAGACATACATTACCTTTTTTTATATACTTATTGAGAAATTTTACCAAAACTTTTAATTTTTAACAAGGTTTGATTTCATTTAACTTTTTGATACTTTTAAAATAAATTTTAATATAATAAATTTCATTTTTAAGATGTGCAATTTTTTTTCATCATATTGATAAAATAAGGCTTTCAATAAAGCAATTGAACATGGGAATTTTAAATCAGGAATTACAAAAAGTTAATTTTGTAGCCTTGATTATTTTTTTTTACATTGATAGATGACTTTTGTTTCAGAATTTAATACATCGTTGTATGTTAAAATAAATAGTAAATTTAATATTTATTGCATTATTGTGTAAAACATGAAAAATCGAGTTTTCGCGCCATCACAAAGCTATCTCTTTACATGAGGGACGTTTTTAATTTTTTTTAAAGTTTTTGGTAGTTTTCATACTACGAAAAGTTTAAATTAATTTAAATCAAATTATAATAATTATTAACACTGAGGGACGTTTATGAGAAAGTAATATTATAGGTTTAATTATTAAAAAAGGAAGTAGAAATATTGCTACTCTTTTGTGTCCAAATAGTGTTTGGAGAATTTGGAGGAGATTCTAATGGTAAGAAAACTTTCCATCCCAAAATAGCAGGCTGGACTAAAGTATGGAGTGCGGGGAACTATGGTGAACTTAAGAATTGTATGAGATAATAAAGATAGAAACAAGTAAGATAGCCAATATGAGCCTTAGCATCTAGGTCGCCCTGGATGCCAATTGACTTTATCACCTGGTTTACGATGTTTTCGGACGGTAGTCTTGGAGAGAAGAGTCGCGTTTTTTTTTTCTTATAGTTAGTTTTTTCTCCAAGTTAACTGCGAAAAACAATGATATACCGAGAAGTTGGTCTGCAGGCCAGAGACTTCTAAACCGTGAAGCGGTAATACAGGGGAGTTTTTAGCGTCCAATTGATGAATGCAGTAGGAACCAGCGCAACTAATCGGTAGCGCTAGGTTGGGAGTACAGTGGTACAGTGGTATGTTTTGTAGACCAATCAAAAGGCCAGATCGTCAGCGGTGGAGTTGCTAATGTTATAAGTATAATATAACAAGTAAGGCGCGCTTCACGTAAGTACATGAGGCGATAATCGCCGGTTTCTGTACGATTAAGTTTAAATATTAAGTGTAATAGTTGCATATTTTTTTCTACACTTCAAGACCTTTAACTTGATGTATAACATGCCATGGTAATTAACAACTGATTTTAGTCGCCCGCCATATTGGCCGCCATCTTAAAAT
>KZ651134.1:781072-797779 GCA_001010745.2 Gerris buenoi | reverse complement strand
TAGTGCTAAAATAAAGGTATTTGCAAAAAAAAATATTCACCAGTATTTTTTAAGAGGTTCCACCTTTTTTTCGCCAAAAATGACTGGACTATTAATTATTTAAAGTTTGGCGGTATTTTGACAGATGTAAACAAACTTTGACGTCATCAAAATTATCGCACTAATCAATAATTATATTCACTTATAACTTTTAAACTAATTAATAGAATTTCATCGGTTTTTTTTATATTTGTTCCTTATTTTTTTCTGGTTCCAACAATATGCTATAAGTAAAAAACCTATATGTAATTTCAGTATTATTAACCGTCAAAGTTTAAAAATTCAAAAATTTATAACTTCAAAATGGCTCAATAAAAAATGCCAAATAGATAATAAATGGATGTGCTTTATTTGGTTTTAAATTTTTAATAGCTTTTTCAACTTCATGTAAGGTGAAATCACAATCATCTAGTGTATTTATTTCTTGACTTAATAAATCCCTCATCTCCTTGTGTACAGAACTATCATTATCTAACGAATCCTTAGGAACAAACTTATCCATTAAAATATCTAAGGTTTCTTTCATATTTTCAGTAAACGTACCATCAGGACGTTTAAGTGTTGAAATGTGTGTTGGAGGTTTTATTTTACCTACAGACATTTTGTAAGTAAAATTCCGTGGGTCTTTAGGACTCGTAGCTGTACAGAACTTTTTCCAACTATCTAATTTAGAATTTTTAATAAGACTCTGATATTCTTTTAGTACCGTATAAAATTCTTTTTTTCTGGACTGCCGCAGAGTTTCATTCTTAAAAGTTCTCTGATACCTACGCCGAAGAGAACGAGCTTGCTTTCTTAGCTTATCTATATCATCAGACCACCAGGGAAACTGTCCTCAAACTGTCGACCATCTACTATTCGACTGCTCACTACTGTTAGCCGAGAGATGCACCCTTCAGCGTCATATTGTGACACAAAATTTACCTTGGCCGCCCTCATTGGACATCTTTCTTCGGAAATCTAACTGGTTTTATTTTCAGTAATTTATTATTTAAGTTTCTAGTCACATTTGTTATATTTTTGTTAAATTGTTTATTTATTTTAATTTTGATTGTTCAAATTAGTTGTGTTAACCACTTTTTAATTGTTAGTAAGTTTTAAGATTTGTTTTAAGTTTTAAATTTAGTTTTGTTAGTAAGTTTTAAATGTTGTAGCTTTTAGATATTATTCTGTTAATTAAGTTTAGTTAAATATTTTGGAATAGCACTTGCACATTTCAAGTGTACACTTTACTCTTACCATCTCGCTTTAATAGTTTTATTTTATTTTTGTACTATTTATCATTTTAAACATGTAAAATTTCTGATATTAATTGCATGTAATACTAAATAAGTGAAGCATGCTGAATCAATGTATTAAAAAAAATATAAATAAAAATAAAAATACACACATACATACGTCATGCTAAAAACCACTCAGGAGGTCTTAAAAACACCTAAAACGGATAATTCTGTTGAAATCTCGAAAAAAAATTGTTTGGTGAAAACAATACTTTTCCTACTATTAGTAGTGAGGAAAAGTAAAAATCATCTATAATTTACTATAGAAGTACTTGGCCGGCCAAATTGCTTAATAAATATATATTTAATGGATGACACTGTTACTCTATAAACCTTCCAATTGACATACGCTACCAGTTACTCTCCACTTTACATAAGCAGCTACCCATTTATAAGGCAATGCTGGATAAACACCAAGCGGGAGCGGGAAAGTCCATTTAGAGAAGCTAACCTAAATCTGTGGTCACAATCTAAGTTGTAAAATTTCAGAATAATAAGTTTTAAAATGTTAATACATCATATTGAACATATTGCCTTGTTTTGTGCATTTCTGTGTTTAAGATGAAGAAAATAAATCTATATCTTGGCAAGTGGTATGTAAAAGTAGCAACCTGTTGTCAAAGACATGAAACCACAATACGTCGACCAACTCCCGGGATATCTCCGGTTGTGATAAGCTTTCTAAAAGCCACTATTACTATGTATTTCTCGAAGGAACTGAACTCCTTCTGTTACAAACAAAGAGTTATGATACTGTCCTAGTAAAATCTCAACTTATATTTTCTTCAAATTTACATTCTGTTTTCTAAATTGTTTTTAGCTTAAGTATGTTAAAGAAACCGCAGTTTAACTGTTGCTAGTTGACCTTCCTACATAAATATTAAGTTAGAATAATTCTGTTTCTAGTAAAACGCGAAGGACTATTAATCCTCAAACCATTGGTCAATATTACGACCACTATCATATACTTTAAAATTCTTTAGAGTTAAATATGATATTTTCAGTTTTATTAGGGATAAAACGATATTATTCTACGTTTAAAGTCTACAACAGAATATCATTCTTATTATGTGGATATAAATTTATCCAGACACATGTTTATTTGCAATTGTGTCAAATCGACTAACCGCTTTCATAATGGGTGGTTTGTAACTCTATACAGGAGAATGAAACTGTCTAAATAATATGCTCAATGATTACATAACGTAATCACTTGTGGATCATTAACTAAAATGTATTACTAAACCAATAAGCCACTACAACTAAGATGGGTCGAGGGTGATGTAGACACAAAAAGAGAAGCTTATAGTAGTCGAGTTATTGTTGACAAAGTCTTTAACATTTTGTAACTTTTGTTCCCCGAAAGAACAGATCTATACTCTATTTTGACCTTAGTTAGTCTAACTTTAGTAATTATTATTGTTCTTTTTAAACTTATTATTTTTATTATACAGCCATAAACATTATAATAAATATCCTGCTGCAGGGGGTTATGTATTTTAAAATGTAGGTACAAATTTGCCTCCATTCCATAGTTGGAACATATGTTTTGGGAGATGCGCAAATGAGAGTTTTTGGTTGAGAATGTTTTGATTGGAGTTATCCAAGTTCAATTCGTTTATTTTTTACTAATAATAATAATTTATAATTGCCAAGTTAAGGTTAAGTTTGCTATCCACAATATCTCTGAAACAACGTAAAAAAATAGTTCTCGAAAAAAACCCTAAAATTTATTCCGTTTAACGAATCTAATTTAATTAGTTGTTTCAGAAATATTGATGAAAATAAAATGGATTTTTTTTTTTTTTAAATTGGGAATTTGACCGGACAACAGTAATGGGTTGGGCCGAGACCTGACAGTGACCAAAGTTAAATCCACCTATACTAGGATAAAAATAGATTCCCGTATTTTATCCTGACTTACCACAGTCAGTAGAACTATCAATCAGTTTTGATGTGATCCTTAATAATGTAATCTCCACTGTAGAAAAAAAAAAACATTTGAAACCATAAAATTGCTAATTGAAGAATGCAGAGAAAAACATAAATCTTTTTTAACTTATTAAAATTATTCTAAAAAAAAAAACTCTCTTTAATTTCTTTAAACTTTTAACTTTTACGCTTGCTATTTTTTATTTATAACTATTTTTTTAAGAAGATAAAAAAACCATGCTAAGTTTAAAGTATTGATTTGTATATTTACCCTCTCCTCTCAAGGGGTAAAGTTTAATATTCCAAGTTACTTTTCGATGCAAGAGAGAACATTTCACATAAATATACATGGGGAGTAAAAAAAACTAAATATTAGTAAGCAAACACCCTCACGAAGCCCTTATAAAGCTTGTTACCTCACATCTTGATATGGATTTTTTTCTTAACATTTATTTTTAAAGTCAACCCTTTTAAAAAAATATATGTGCTTAAAATATCTGTCGGATAAGAGAAGTCTAAATTTATACGATGGAGTTTCTAAGTCTCTGCGGTGTCCTCTCTTAGGTATAAAAACGAAGGTTCTTACAATAATGATAAAGATTTCCTCTGAGAGTTGTTATGCTAAAAAATAAGGCTTTTTCTCAGCGGGGACTCCACCCTCTACTAACCCTTCTACTGTCAAGGTATACACTGCCGTATACAGGGCTAGTGGCAATTTCATGATACTTCTTATAACCCCAAAGAACCTTTCCTCATAGTATTCGTTCTAAGCTTAAGAAAAACCCACCTCAAAACCTTTTATAAAACGTCAACCTTTAACATTATGCAGTATGGATATTATGTTAGCACAATGCTTACGAACATAATAGTCGTATGAATTTTAACTAGCTTATCTTTAGCTAAAAGCAAAAATATATTCTAAAAGAACCTAAGTTACAATTTTAATAAAGAAATCAAACAAAAAAGGCTGTTTCACTTTAAAAATGTCGTTTAAAAGCTTCATTTCATTTAATGAGAAAACAGATAGAGGGGGTTATTGCTTTTACAATTCGTTTCCACCGTTTACAGATACAGATAAGGCTATGGCCTTAAATTTTTTTAGGGTTCGAAAAAAAATTTCCAAGATTAGATGCCTAAAAGGTGATTCGGGTTCGTCTCTCTACGGCCGACCAACAAACTTTGATTAGACGCAGTGGGCAGACCTTTTTACTCCCTTTTTCCCTACCCTACAAGTGGCAGTTTAATGACGATTGCACCCGATTTAGACCGAAATATGAGGTCTGATGGGTGTTTTGCGTTCGCCACTTCAAGCCCGACAAAATGAGTCTCGTTTGGATCCGGTCGGACAAAATTTTTTTTCGAGCCCAAAAAAGAACTAAGGCTATATGCTATGGCCTTAAATTTTTTTAGGGTTCGAAAAAAAATTTCCAAGATTAGATGCCTAAAGGGTGATTCGGGTTCGTCTCTCTACGGCCGAAAAACAAACTTTGATTAGACGCAGTGGGCAGGCCATTTACCCCTTTCTCCCTACCTTCATGTGGCACTTTAACGACGATTGTGCCCGATTAACCACGGAAATATGAGGTCTGATGGGTGTTTCGCGTTCGCCACTTCAAGCCCGACAAAATGAGCCTCGTTTGGATCAAGTCGGACAAAATTTTTTTTCAAGCCCAAAAAAGAACTAAGGCTATATTATATAGCCTTAAATTTTTTTTGGGTTCGAAAAAAAAATTTCCTAGATTAGATGCCTAAAGGGTGATTCGGGTTCGTCTCTCTACGGCCGACAAAACAAACTTTAATTAGACTGGGTGGGCAGACCTTTTTACCTCTTTTTCCCTCCATTCAAGTGGCACTTTATCGACGCATGCGCCCGATTTACGACGGAAATATCAGGTCTGATGGATGTTTCGCGTTCGCCACTTCAAGCCCGACAAAATGAGCCTCGTTTGGATCCGGTCGGACAAAATTTTTTTTCAAGCCCAAAAAAGAACTAAGGCTATATTATATAGCCTTAAATTTTTTTTGGGTTGTAAAAAAAATTTCCTAGATTAGATGCCTAAAGGGTGATTCGGGTTCGTCTCTCTACGGCCGACAAAACAAACTTTAATTAGACTGGTTGGGCAAACCTTTTTACCTCTTTTTCCCTACCTTCAAGTGGCACTTTTAAAGTTTTAACTGGAGGTAATCCTTAATTCAATTTTTGAGTGGTCAGTATTAAGATGACTAGGAATGTCCGATTTATATGATATATCCAAGTATATTCCATGGATGTTACTACATAAATTTAGGATAGAACTCGAGGAAGATATAGGTCAGCGAAGTAAAATAAATGAAAAGAAACGGTCCTTCGAGGCTTTTGGATTATTTTCTTTTTTTTAAGTATCTGACAAAGAAAAAAATAAAAGTGCCAAAAATAAGTTACAAGAGACCGTCATCTGGGTACGTAGTAAAGCAAAACTATAAAAAATAAGGGTTTTAAAAGAAGTTAGAAGTAGCAAGCTATCAATACTTTTACGATGGTAGCAAAATACAAGTAATATAAAATATTCCTGCAGTGCAGAGTGCCTAATTCCTGCAGAATATCTCCAGAAACATTTTATTTATTGTAAGGTCGAACAAAACTAAACTTATAAAAAGTAACGATTTAGTTACACCCTAAGTTTCGAGACCCAAACTTTGTTAGTAAAGTTTGAGCGACAGTGGTGAGTCGTAATAATTATTATCATTGGTATGTTACCCCCAAACTCCAGCTTTAGTTTGAAACTAGAACTTCGCTACTGAAAACTTATAACACAATATGAAATTTATATGCCTTTACTTTATATTCAAGACAAAACAAGAAGAGAATTAAGTTTTAAACAAATATCCAGATAAGTAAATAGACATATAAATTTTAACGTTGTTATTTCCAAACTGTGGAAGTATTTCTATATGTCCACAAAAGTTAACTATACCATTTTACACTACTAACCAGCATATAACGTGAAATAAATAGCAGTATTTAAAAATTAAAAAAATAATACCCGTTCAAATTAACCCTAACTCAATTTTATTATTAAAAAAGACGTTTATTTTACTCTTGTAAAAATTAGATCCTGGAAAAACCCTTAATAAATTAAATGACTTATTTATGAACACATTCATGATTATCTGTCAATATGATTAATATCACAATGATAATTATGACAACCTATAAATGGATTTGCCGGAAATTTTATGCGTTTAGATTGTCTCAGATAATTAGTCTAAAGTCAGGATTACACGCTACGATAAATCGTTGCAATTTATCGTAACGACTGAATCGTTACGATTTATCGTAACGACTGAATCGTTACGATTTATCGTTGTGTGTAAACAGAACATTGTAGCGATTTATTGGAATTGGAATTGAATGAAGATTGGTGTCAATTTCTTCAAATCGAACGACAGGTTGGAACATGTAAACACTTAAAATTAATTAATTTTGTCGTTACAATTTGAATCAATTTGCGGTCGAATTTGCGTTTAAAGACAGTTTTTTGTCCTTCTTGTATTTGTGATCAATGGCATCCTGTAAAGGTCCTCGCGAGTTCATGACAGAATTCATAGAATTATATCAGAGTTTCCCCTGTTTGTGGCTGATAAAAAGTAAAGAATACTCCGACAGGAATAAAGGCAGGATTACACGCTACGATAAATCGTAGCAATTTATCATAATAACGGAATCGTTATGATTTATTGAAATTGGAATTGGACTGGATGGTTGAAGCCAGTCGGAATCAATTTCTCCAAATCGTAATATGCAAACAGTTGTAGCCACGTATCGCAACAATTTGAAATGGTTTGCGAGGGCTGTTGATAGGAATGCTTGTTTTAAAGTAGCGTTTTCCTTCCTCGAGATCATGGCAGCTTCCAATCAAAGTCCTCGCAAGTTCTTAAATGAATTCATTTTCAGTTCTCCGTGTATGTGACTCATTCGGAGCAAAGAATTCTCCATAAAAAAACAAAAAAAACATAGCGAGAGTGCGTGTTCTTTATTGGCTCTTTTATCCTTTGAGATATGTAGACGACAATTGGACCACATTTGTCACCCCCTGGTAAAAAAATGGATAATATGGCAAATGTAGTCAATTTGTTAAAATCAGGTTGGCAACACTGCTTTTAAACTCCCAGCTATATTGCGGGTCAAATTGATTGTTAATTGTTTTAATTTAAATAATTTATATTCGTTTAATAAAGAAATAGAAATGATTTCTTTGTTAAAGTATTATATTATAGCGCTTTTCTGGAGATAAAAGTTTGTATGTACCACGAGAATAATGCATTATTATTCCTTTGTTATAATTATCTTTATTGGCTTTGCCTCAGGAATCAAGATACATAATACCCTCGGCTTCGCCTCGGCATTTAGTTGCCTTGATTCCTTTGACTTTGCCTCAGGAATCCATTCATTAACGTAGGAAATAATATGTTACATTATTCCCTAGGTGCATAAATTATTCAGTTAACTATTCATAACTATTCACACAGTTCATAACTATAACAGTTATAACTAATACATATAGTGAATTTTTTCTAAGTGTAATTTCTTTCATTTGTAATTTTATCCCGTGTAGTTGCTTCCTGAGTAATTCTGTCCTGGTATCCAATTCAGTGCACACGGTAAACAAAAAATAAGCAGGAAAAGGCAACAATTCGTTGAAATCCAGGTCAGGTTCGAATGATGTGTACGATTAAGTTATGACAATAAATTGTGCAATCACATCATTACGATTTATCGTAGAGTGTAAACCTACCATACTCTTTCGATTTATTTCTACCAATAAATTGTTACAATCAAATCGTTACGATTTATCGTAGCGTGTAATCCTGGCTTAATGGGGCCATATTAGGCAGCGTTCATAATATTTATGTTACACGAAAAATTAAAAGTAGTGAGTTTTTTTTTAAAAAAAAAAAAAGAAAAAACAATTATTTTTATTTTACAACTAAAATATTATACACGTGTTGTTAGACATAGCCAAGAAGCTGTTAGGGGAGATACGTGAGAATGATGTATGCATTTGTCATCTATGAAGGAAGTGAGGATGTTCAGGAATGTCAGATGTGCAAACGGAATATGGAATTGGGGCAAGGATACCTCCTTGGGGTACATCTGCTTTTATAAAAAAAATTTGTAGAAGTGAAGAGTTTACAAGAAACATGGTAGAATTGGTTATAAAAGAAGGATTTCAATATCATATTGGAGCTTTTATAATATTTATGTTACATATGAAATATTAAAAAGCCGTTAGAGGGTATTTTAAATAAAACAATTAAATGCTGATAATATAACACAAAGATACAATAGAGTAATCAAATTAATACTTAGTATATGCATGCTAAAATCATGTTTCCGGGTTTGTTATTCATATATTATATGGTAATTTTCTATCGATTGAAACTTGGATTTGATAAAAAAACATAAATAAGAAAATGTTTGGTGTTTATAAAATAGCTGGTTAAATAAGTGGTATTAGGAAAATATTTATCTTTTAACATGTAACTAGGCCTCAAAAGAGGTGAATAAATATAGCTTTGTAATTTAGAATCAAACTCTCCCATACTTGATTTATTCTGAGGCAAATATACACGTCAAAGTGCTATAGAAATGAGATTATTGAAGCGGAAATTCCTGATGGATCCAAACGTATGCTTTTTATAGACGGTCAGATTTATTCTACATAATCGTTAACTAATTGGGAAATGGTGTTTTTTTTTTTTTTTTTTTTTTAAAAAAAAAAAAAATACCTACAGCTTTTTATCAATATCATCGATTTAAAGGGGATCTTATCATCTCTTTAATGAAGTTATTTATTTGAAAACAAAAATTGTTTACATTTTTAGCCCAAAAATGATAATATTTATGTAGTTTAGGAACGTTAAAAGTCACAAACAAAGTATTTTTAAACTTATTATTCAATGATATTATTTCAATCAATTAATTCAATAATATTTGGTCATCCTTAAAATTTTAAACTATGTAAATAAATCAATATGTATATGACTCTGTTAAGGATTCGGAATGTCCCATAACTCTCAGCACATCTGCCTTTTTAGTTATATTTCCCCTATTGCAAGAGAAAAGGGTCCTTCCAACGGATTTCCTTGAATATAAAAGGGAAGTAGGTCCTGCAACCACTAAAATGTTATTGTTCCCTTAACATTTCCGCTCGCGTTTAGAGGTTTTAGGAAATTCGGCACTGTTTAATGGGGTTTTAAGCTTAGAGAAGTCGAATAGACAATGTGTGTTGTCAACTAAGAGCCAATACTTTTATATCAATAAACTGTCTTCAGCTGAATTCAGACTATTTTGACGTTACATGGGCCCACGTCATAATGCATGCGATATGAAAAAGTAACACAGGGTTTTGTGAGTCTATGTTCACATTGTTCTGACGTGACGTGGGAACGCGAGATTTGATGCTATCTGACGCCACACGCATTGTGGCGCGTGGGAAGGATATCTAAAGTGCCAGATATTTCTTCTGACGTGGGAAGGCACCAGAAGAGCCAGGTGCTTTATTACTACGGTTTTAAATACCGTTTTTAGTGATTTTTTCAAAGATGTTTATTTTGGATGGTGATTTCTTTTTAAGACTTGTTAATTGAATATGTTCAGGTGAATCCTTCTCCAAAAACCCGGGAATATTAAAATCAACATTCACGAAAGGAGACTTGGGATGAAATAGGAGACGCACTTCATAAAAACTAATATATAAATAACAATGTCCATATTTTATAGTTCTATATAACAACAACAGGAAATATTTAAGATTACCTACATTTTTTTTTTTTAGATTACCCTATGGTAGAATTTAGTTTGTCTCCACTGAACACACTTAAACCACTCTTCATCTTCTACTAGTTGAGACGTTAAATTTTAGAACTCCCCGAATTCACTTACGACCGATATATGAGGTCTAATGGGTGTTTCGCGTTCGCCACTTCAAGCCCGACAAATTGAGTCTCGTTTGGATCAAGTCGGACAAAATTTTTTTTCGAGCCAAAAAAAAAAAACTAAGGCTAAGGCTATAAAAAACCTCATTTTGTCGGGCTTTAAGTGGCGAACGCGATACACCTATCAGACCTCATATTTCCGTCGTAAATCGGGCGATCGTCGTTAAAGTGCCACTTGAAGGTAGGGAATAAGGGGTGAAAAGGCCTGGCCTCCCAGTCTAATTAAAGTTTGTTATGTCGGCCATAGAGAGACGAACCCGTATCACCCTTTAGGCATCAAATCTCGGACATTTTTTTTCGAACCAAAAACAAATTTAAGGCATATAGCCTTAGTTCTTTTTTGGGTTCCGAAAAAAAATTTTGTTCGACCGGATTAAAACGGGGCTAATTTTTTTCAAAAAAATTTAAGGCTATAGTTCTTTAGCTCTAGTTCTTTTTTGGGTTTCAAAAAAAATGTTGTTCGACCGGATCCAAACGGGGCTAATTTTGTCGGGCTTGAAGTGGCGAACGTGAAACACCCATCACACCTCATATTTCGTGAGCTACAGTCCAATGAATCTGAAAAATATGATAGCAATAGCAAATAGCTCCTTAACCACATGTTTAATGTTTTTGGCGTTAAATTTAACTTCTTAATCTATAAGTGTGCAAAATTCCTTAACAAACAAGTGTACCATAATAATCAATAAAAAGGAATAGAATCTGAGCAACATTCAATGGTTGCTTAGGAGTTGAACTTAGCAGCATTTCTGCGCTTGGAAGAAGCAACTCAACAGCGTAAGCCTAAAATCCTCCGTGGGAAACGACTTTTAATACGGGATTTTTTACGGGATTTTTAAGATAACAAGAAGAAAGGGCTATCTATGTGGGATTCAGATTTTTTAGGCTTTTGTTAGAAAAATACCTTTGAATATGAAGAAAGCCAAATAAATATTCAAAGAACACAAAGCCCAGTTTCTTCAGCAAAGATCAGTCGTTATTTACAATTTAAGTAAAACTATTTATTTATCATTATCAGCATTTATGGTAATTTAGGTTATTAGTATCTTCTTTTAATGTTTTAATGGACCTTATCCCATATCGCTCCACATTGATAGGATGCATCCAGTTTCTGGAAGAGCAAAAAGCTCGTGTCAAAAACAGGGAGTACATTCATGATTGCAGGCTCAAAACCAATTGTCGGGAAGGGCAACAAGCTCGAGTCTGTTCTTTCATGTGTCTGACGTCAGAACAATATGAACACCGCCTCATGTCTGACGTGGTCCCATGTTATCTGACGTGACATGGGAACACGTCACGTCAGAGCAATCTGTACTTAGCTTTATTCATAGGAAAATAAATACTGTCATGTTCTAGAAGGAATTTTCTAAAGGTCAGATGATACCTCAAAGGAGGTTAAATATAGAAGTTGTAAATAATACCATACAGACCTTAATAAGATTAATAAACTGTCGTATAATCTAGACTTCGAACATCTATTTAAGTCATTGAAGTAGAGTTTGATGTTAAATAACTTAGAGTGGCTTGAGCAGATCGAAGTCCGGGCAAATCCGTTTATGTCGATCCTTTGTACCAACTTGAATGATCGTCCCTTCATTCAACCATCTAAATTGACTTAGAACTCTATCGTAGGAGTTAGTATATATGTATATGTCTAAACCCTTGAATTGAAAAGGTCGACACAAAGAGAGGATATAGGTCAACTTGAAGTCGGCAATGGTATCCTGAGGGGGTCAAAATATTTCCGGCCAGAATAATGCATGGAGAAAGGGATTTAGAGGAATTTTGAGCTGGTACTGCTCTTATCAAAAAGCTTCAATGGAAATGAATGAAAAAACTCTTCTCTTTTTTTTCTCATTGAAATTCAACTAAATATATCAAATGGAGGAAGCAAACCATAAAACATGAAATCCTTAATTAATATGAAATATATGTGTAGTATACATAAGTACACCACGTCCGACTTATAGTCGCGAAACTGGAATCGATTAATTTTTTTCAGGGGTGAGCACAAACATGTTGCGCAACTTGTAAGCTTGGTTTCATCGAAAAATATTGAGTAGAACCAAAGTTATTAACAATTTTATAAAAAATAAATAAAAATAGGTTGACCTACCATAACTAAACCCCAGGGACTGGCTAATCAAAAAGTTTGGGTACTTCTAGACCACCAAGAGATTCGTGGATTTTTTGCATTCGCTCGGAAATCGGCCCTATCCAACCAATTTTTTTATTAGCGTATATATTCAGATTAAATGAACTCTAAAACTAATTAAAATCGATAAAAATAAAGATCTAACTTTCCCGTTCATTTTTATTCACTGTTTTTCTAACTAACGGTGAATAGTTTGTTTCAATGGCCATTTTATTATCTCAGTATATTACATAAATGTAAAAATATAGGTGAAGAAAATGAAAATCTAGTTTTGATTATGACAGTATAATATATGAAATTACAAAGATCATCTTTACCCCATAAAATGTAACGTGAAAAACATTGGATATAAAAAAAACCTTGAAAACTGAAGATAAATGGCAGATGCTAATTTATGTTTTATATACCTTTGCATTGCCACAAAAAAAGACTTTAAACGACTTTATGTGAATAATATCTTTTTTTTTTTCCATGAGACAACTTTTATTAAAAGAGTAAGCTTTCCAACTCACACTCTATTTCTATGAGTTTATCCACATGAATACATTTATTTTACGTCCTCTAAAACAGAGGAGAAAAAAGTTTCTCGACTTGTATTTATATTCATGTTTGTTTCTCACTGTGCCAACTAGAATATAGAATAAAATTTAGAATTCCTCCAAAGAAAGTGTTGAATCCTAAATAAGAAACCCTTCTTTGAAAACTTTCTTGGGTTATATTTTAGAAAAGAGATAACAATAGAGGGTAAGAAAATATAAAATTATAAAAATGCCAGAGTTTAAGAAATAAAATAAAGTAAATCTTCAATTTTAAAGACAAAATAAAATAATGATCTTCATATTGTGCGACAAAAGTTTTTTACTTTCTCATATAAAGAGAAAGTATTGTGATGGCGCGAAAATTCGATTTTGAGATTTTGATGGATTTACACGTTTTGAGGTCCCCTGAGTCCAAAAAAGTGGTTTTTAAAAAATGTCTGTCCGTCGTCTGTCTCTGTCTGTGCAGACGCCTGGAGCCTAAACTACTGGGCCGATTTTGACGAAATTTGGCATACACGTCCAGAAAAATCATACCCCGAGGCGAAATCGAGAAATGAATTTTAACTCCAAATTTGAGGGCGCTACCTCCCAAAAACTCTGAAAAAACACGAAAAAAAATTATTTCTCGAAAACGGTTCCGACGATTTTGATTAAAAAATTCTAAAATGTAGTCAATTTAAATACGAATCTAATGATATAAGCCGTTTTCCCTGGAAAAATCTAGTTCCTGAGAAAATAGCTTAAAACGCGGATGGAGAAATCCCGGGTTCGATTCCCCGCCCGGGGGAAGTTATTTTTATGATATTTTTTATGAAATTTCCAATAGTAATTAAATGTACATATATGAGGAAGTTTGTCTGAGTTGTCTCTGACCGATTTTTTAACTATTACTTTTTACCCCTTCACACTTAATTCGTGTTACTAAATTATCATTTACAGAAAAATATGTTACTAGCAATCTTATAACATAATGAAGATGATAACAAAATTAGTTTTAACAATACTTCGTCCGTAATAAAACCATATTGATTATTAAATTGTTAAACAAACATTTTATAACTAGTTTTAAATAACATTAGTCCATAAACAACAAAGGTTTATTATAAATCCTTTATATTTATGGATATTGGTTGTGTGAGTCGTCGGCAAGTTAATTAATTAGAATTATTTTTTTGTGGCACTTTATTAGAGGCACTTCATTAAATAGACTGCCAATTGGTGTGGCACATAGCTTCCTCGCATCCTATCACGTACTACATTGATTATATACTTTTATAGGCCATTGCTGCCTAATTTGTTTAATTGTTTCCCCCGTTTTTTAATGTGTCAGAATTATTTTGATTTTTTACATGAATTAAAGTATCAATTTAACAAAAGTTAAAGAGTGTATACGGGTCAAATTAAGCTGTGGCTATCTGCGGGTTACTTTCCAGTATACAAGTAAACTATACAAGTTTCAAACAAATTGGATAAGTATTTATGAAGCTGTGGGTGTAAATAAATGTATGTTTGTGCCGATGTGAAAGAAAAAAAAATGAGCGCCGAAGGTTGAAACTTATATGGGACCAACAATGTGCTACTCGTGACCAACTACCTAAATTTCACTAAAATTGGACGTGTAGTTTTTAAGATATGTTGGATCGCAAAAACTGAGCGACAGACACGGAACCAAAAATTTTTATAATTAAATAACAAGGGGGAGTAACAATCAAAAGGAGTACCGTTTTTGTATTGTTACAGAGCCTATTTGCCAAATGTCGGCTCGATCAGATGACTGAAAGAGGGTTAATTAGCCCTCCAAACATTTTGATGACAAAAGACAGAGAAAAACAAAATTTATAAAACCAAAAGGATTTAAAAAAAAAAAAAATATCGGTTACTACACATAACTAGATTAGTTAAAAACACTGGTGCAGAACTGACCTGGCTATAAATCTTTATTACTATAATTCTGTACTCATTTTTATATTAACTCTTAAGCTTTAACAAAGTGATTTTAAAAAGTAAATGTTCCGTATGAAATATATTTCTAGCCTGTGAGCCCTTAACCATTAAAAATAAGGTTAGAATTACTGTTTTACATGACAAAAGTATGTCTTTATTAACATGCGGTCGTATTTAAAAGTTTGTCCAAAGTTTCAACACTCATTGTTTGAAACTCGATAAGTACGGTATAGATTATGAAATACGACTTTAGTTGTGCAGTTAAAACTGAAGTACTTTGTTAAAATTAATACTTGAAATCTAATTACGCAAAATTAACTGAAGGTATAATTCTTACTCATTAGATTAAAATTGAGACTTTGTTCCTGATATAAAGTTCACACGTACAATTCTTACGTTGTTAAATTGAACTTATGTGATATTGTTTAATTCTGTGTGAAAATCAAAGATTGTTATGAAAACAATTAAAAGAATTGCGCAGTTGTTTAGGGTTTCACCTCATGTTTAAAACCTCATAAGAATTCTGAAGAGTGATTAAATTTTTATTGAAGATTGAAAATTTTACAATCTTATTTTCTATCCAGAATCGCTAGTTTATAAATATATTTATTTTATCTTTGGTTTTCAGGGGCGGATCCAGCGAGGGGCGAGGGGGGCGACCGCCCAGGGCCCCGCGCCTAGGAGGGCCCGCGCCATAGGAAATTAAAAAAAATACTTATACGTTATAGGACAATTTATATAATATACTGAAGATTGTCCGCGGGGCCTCGTACTATATACAAAAAAGGAAATATTAGAATTATAAAATTCAAAGTAGAACCTAATACCTAACTATTTTTTCGCGGGGCCCTCGCTATAACAAAGGCAAATAAATAAGTTATAAAATATAAATAATTTTTTTATTTATGTTCAAGATAACCCGCGGGGCCCCGCGCCATATAAAATTAAATGAGTTAACACTCGGTTCCGGCATTAAGCTTTTCTAATTGGGGGACATATAGGGCAGACGAGTCACACTGACGAATGCGCGCGCAAAATACTGTGAAACAAAAAACTTTTTATTAAATGCTTTTACATAACTTTTTATAAAATAGAGTAAAATATTTCATTAAATGCATCAGCTATTGATCTACACCATAAGTTTACTTTATTTTATGACAAAGTATTAGAATTAAATTCACCTTAGAGATGCATAAAAACGCTGTTTTGGGAGGACATATTTTCAAAATTTTCCGGTAGAGGACCCCCGGACCCCCCTTCAAATGTGTAATTGAAAATAAAATTAAAAAGGGTAAAAAAATGTAAAATTGTAAACTGCTAACATGAATTCTGGGAGTAAAATTAAAACGCTTAAGGGTAGATTTCAAATTATAGGACCGATCACAAGTAATAAATAGTAAACAGTTTTACTTATTACAATAATAATTCAACTATAATCCACATGATATCATGAAGAATAAATAGTTAAGAATAACAGAGCTTACTTGTTGCAATACAAATTTTTTAAGAGGAAATGTTCCTCTTCTCCCCGTTTGCAAAAAAAAAAATGATGATTAGTTGAAAACTATTTGATTTAAAGTATTTATGTTTAAGTGTTATGTTAGATTAAAAACATATCAAGCAGTATTGTAATTATTTTATAAAGTTTTGAATTATTTTGACAGCAAAAACTAAAACGTTTCTATGGTTGAGACGAACCCCCAAATAAATAAAGTTATAAGTGGTTTATTATTAAGTTATTTTATTGTTTTTTTACTAGAAATCCCCCACCCTAACCTAGGGGGCCCCGCCATAATGTCTCGCCCAGGGCCCCGCAAGATCTAGATCCGCCACTGTTATA
>KZ651134.1:744685-760825 GCA_001010745.2 Gerris buenoi | reverse complement strand
GGAGATATGAGCAAAAACCTGAAAAAAGTCACGTTTGAGCGCTGTGGCACTGACTCCCCCACTCTACAAGTCAAGAAGCTGCAGGCTCTAGCTGCCTACACCCTTCGGCAGCTAATAGCCCCAAAACAATTTTTATATCCTCACTAAATTATGAAAACATCATTCAAATATCAACATAATTCAAATAATATATGTAAACAATAAAATGTGAATAAATGTTTATTTTTGAAAATACTGTTTTTTGTCGACTATAAAGCTCCAAAACTGTTAGCAGTAGGAAAAAAATGCATATGTACATTTTTGTTTGAAATTTTATCAGCTTTAATTTTGAATTGAATAACATTTTCTGTGCGATGTACCGTTTTCGAGATAAACACCGAAAACTGAAAAATGTGACCTTTTGCCCCCCCTCCCACCGCTAGCGGCGCCTGAAATCGATGGAACTATTAGGCGTTGTTCAGGGGTCCATCCTCTACACATTCCTGAAAAAATTGGAAGTACATGATTTAATGCAAGATAAAAACCTAGTTTGACTGGACTAATAATAACACATTTATCTAATTTTATTGAACTAAAAATTACAAAATATAATTAACAAATAATATAAATAAATAACGATTAAAATTGACAGAATAACATTGACAGGAACCAAATGTAACATTTCTATTGTACCTACTTTTTCGTGTTGGGCCGGGAAGGGATGAAATAAAGGGAGCAGAAGTTATTTTTACTTTTAAAAAAATGGCTACATTTTATCCCTAGAGGGGTATTATCAGGCCTTTTACATTCAAGAGGTGGTATCCAAATTAAACTTTGAATAGCTTTTTTTCTTCATAATAATTTTTAAAAACATAATCATTAATGTCCACTTTTACTTAATATTACAATTTTATTAAAAATTTAAAAAAAATACATGGTGAATAGTGAATTATAATTGCAACTCATACACTTAAAAATATTATATATTAATGAATCGTTTATATCACTTGTTGTAAAAAATAAAGGCTGTAATTATTAATAAATAATTATTATATTAAAATTATTAATTTTTATAGTGTTTATTTCTTACAACAAGTGATATGTACGATTCATTAATGTATAATATTTTATGAATTATTTAGTTAGATTAGATCTAGGAAGGTGTACTTTTTAAGACTGTCTCTTTCTTCTCACATACAAATATTATCTAAATGTACTTAAACAAAATTGACTAAAACTTTTACACGAATAGTCTGATGAATTTAACTATTCTCTTTTTCAAATCAATTTAAACACCATTCGGTTAGTAACTCGGCTGAAACCTAAGACCTAGGTCAAAATACACAAAACTTATGTGTTCAAATACCAGGGTGGTGAGGCATGTGGCACTGTGGCACACGGAATATTAAACTAAATAAATGTGTACTGTAAGATCCCTCATTCCTAGATTAAAATAACGCTTATTATTATAAAATTGGATTGCTGTGATTAAATAATTTACAGAAATCTTTAACATTTCTAATATTGAAAATAGTATTCGTTGAAAATTAACATTGATTTACATACAATAGTTTTGTATGTGCTACCTACCTGAATTATCTCGGCAACTCTTCATAAGGTTACGAAGGCTTGGCTACAACATGCTATACTATCCTTTGTGTTATTTCAGATACGTGGGTGATGTTTTTGATATTTTGATGATCTATGGGAGTGGAATGTCGGAACAATTTTTTTTTTCCTATTTTAACAAATAAGTGATTCAAACTTCCTAATATTTCCAATAATTTTATTGTTTCAAAACAAATTACGTATATTTACTGACAAAACATTTTAATCTCATGCCATCCATCACAACATATTGTTGTAAAAGCAGTTTGGAAGGACTAGCAACTCTTTAAGTTGTTGGAGGGGGGACGAGGAGAGAACATGGCTTGTTCTATGAATGATGCGATATCTGATAAGCAGAGCTATAACCATTTTGATTTTTACAGAAAAGAACTTGAAAACAGTTCTTTCGTACCATAAATTTAATTACAGTTTGATTTAGTATGTTCTGAAATATTATAACAGAGTGAAAAAAGTTTTTTGTACCATAAATTAAATTTCAGTTTGATTTAGTATGTTCTGAAATATAATATAAGAGTGAATCCCTTATAATATTATATAACTAAAGATTAATTTCAAGATAAAAATTGAAAATGAACAATGCTAGTAGATATTTTTCGAATTAATCAAAAATTTTACAAATTCTTCTTCAAAATTATCTCCACTTATATTGACTTTTAAAATTATATTAACTTTTAAAATTATATTAACTTTTATATTGAAGTTTGTAATACATCTTGAATATTTTGATGAGTATTTAGTAATAAATTATTTAGTTTAGTCAGCTTGGGTGAGTTTAGTGCTTTTCAGCTCAATTCTTCATCCCTAAAAGGATCCTAAGATAAAGTCGATCCTAAAGACTTTGATCAAGGAGATAGATCTCCTTAATCAAGAGGATTTAGATCTCCATTGGTCGATCTCCTTTTATCTCATAGCACTTCATAGATTAGAGGCTATATTTTAAACCCTTATTTACTGTTAGCAAAGTTTAAGTTAATCTTCTCTTCTAGCGTTTAGAGAGCCCGAACCAAGCCTAGAACTAACAATTTACTGAATGAAGGATTTATCACCTAAATTCTCCCAACTGATTAAGGAAATTATAAAAAATAATGTAGATTAGTTTGTTCGAATCGTATGTTATTCAAGATTTTATTTTTCCTTTCAAGCTTACCGAAGGTAACGGAGCTATGCGATCAATTTACGTTCCGAAGAACGAAAAACTTTCTGGGTCTCCGATTTCAAAAATTCCAAGATAGAAACCCGTTTCAGACATGAAGGAACATTAATTTGTTGTTACGTGTCTTTCGATCTGTCGCTCAATTTTTGAGCACGTCTGATTTTATTGAAATTTGGATGGTAGGGAAAAATTATCCCATTGTAAGTCCCGTAAAAGTTTAAACCTTCTGCGCCTATTTGTTTCTCTTCCACATGCACACAGACATACATTTATTCAAACCTATATTTTTAAAAGTAATCAATCAACTGATTTTTATGAAATTTTGATGGTTCGTCGAAAGTAGCCTGCAGATAGCCCCAGATTAATTCCAACCGTGTGCACTCTTTATATTTTGCTAAATTAATACGTGTAATAAAACAATTTGGACTGATTTAAAAAACGGGGGAATAATTAAATAAATTGTCTAATAATAAGTTTTAAAAGCATAAAATCATTATATAAGACGCGAGGAAGCCATGTGCCACACAAATTGGCAGAGTCTTTTATTTCATAAATAAATCAATAGATCAAAATATTTATATTTTTATCATACATATATAATATATACGACATATATTCGTACGTATGAAACAAGTTTAACTCAGGGTGGGCAACGGAAGATTTTTATTGAGTGCTTCGCGATTATTTTTCAAGTTAAAAACAATTATTTGTATATTTTATTAGCCAATTAAATGGCATTTGTTATCTCTTATTTTATTATTTTATTTATTTTATCCCTTCTCAACACAGTGTCGAATGTCCGTGCTATACATATACAAGGGAGGCCAGGTGATAACTTCTTTATTAAAAATGTTCGAAGGTTGAGGATCCATTGCGTCCAAGCGTCATAGATAAACACGCAATTTTCCTCACCCCACTGAGCCACGGTTATACTAAACTAAATGGCACTTTCTGACTGTTAAATCCCACGTCCCCACTCAATCCACAAGCAAAGTGCTACCATTTCAAAAAAGGACATTTTCACACCATGGCTCAGTAGGCGTGGAAAATCAATTGAGTGTTAGTATATGGTGCTTTTGATAAAAGTTATGGGCAAAGTGGTGCAGCTAAAGTGCGTCCCACTTTGAACCATCCCAATCCTAACACTATACTAAATTTTTCTCCAACCTTCGAATAAGTAGAAGTGGAAACCCAATGAAGACGAAACCACCCTGCAAGGGGTGCACAGCACGGGCCCTCGACAATGTATAGAGGAGAGTTAAAATAGCATATTGGCTGATAAATATATATACTTTTTTTTAAACTTTAAAAATAACCAAGTACTTATTCTACAATTGTCCGGTTCTCATGGCTACCCATTATAACTGTATATTAATTAATATGAATATATTATACTTAAATTATAAACTAAAAGGCGATCAGTATAATAAGTAGACTTTAGATATGTCCAAGCTGGGACTACCACGTCCTGTAGGCGGAAAATAAGCAACTAAGTGTCATTATGTTGCGATTGGCTGATCTACGGTTTAGAGACGATAAAAGAGGACAACATAAAAAGCATGGGCCAAGAATGCCATAGGCAGCATATATAAAACTTCATTTAATTTTATATTCATGCCCAATAAAGATTACTTCACCTTTTTAATAATTTGTTTTTAGTTGAACTAAAGTTTGTGGTCATATTAACCCTACTGTACCTAAAAATAACCTGTCTAGGCTGATAAAAAAACTGCTACGCTAAAACCATCTCTTATTATCGAATGCATGGAAATAAAATAATAATAAAAATACTCAGGCGTGAGAAAAGGAATGAAGTTGACGTCATGAGAGAAATTAGTGGGAAGCGTGGGTTTTTTAGTGAAAGATTCAACGACCGAGTCAGAGGAATAAAAATTTGAAAGAGTTGAGATTGAGTTTTTTCCAGAAGTGGTGCTCTTTTCATTCTGGTTTTAGAAGGAAGGGAACAGACCAGAAACTTAATTAAGAATTTTGCCTCAGCGCCTTGGTTTCCAGACGTAATATAAACATGTCTAAATAAAAACTTTTTTAATTCATCAAATTAAAGAAAACTTAATTTCCGTGACGGATCATAAAAACAACAATAATAATAAATACACTAGCAAAGAAATCGACTGTGTAGTACAAAAAAGCCCTACCAAACTCCAATAAACAATTATGAATTTAACAAATATATCTTAGGATTTATAGTAGCAAGTAACATTAACAACTTTAATAGTTGATTTACATCCATCAACTCCGCATTTTAAGTCCTTCGTGATGAGGATTTCTCTATAAAAAAAAAAATCAAAATATTTATAATGGGCGATTGTAACTATAACAGTTGATAAACTGAATTGGTGCAAACAAAACAAAATAGCTATATAATAGGTATTGTTGAAAAGAGTAAAGAGTAAAGATATTATGTTATTTTTTCATAAGAATCCCTGGACATATTAGCGTTTATGTCAACACTATAATAGCTTACATTTGGGAATAGCACTAAGCATTTACCTCAGGGATGGGTGACATATTGGAAGTGAAAGATAAATTGCCTAGATAAATTTGTCGAGTCTAACAGCATACACAGAATGATTTACTGATCTATAAAATCAATCAGTGACAGACTATTGGCATATGTGGTTTGTATCTAATCTGTAAGACCTGTGATAGTAAATTATCAGGTATTAATATCGATTTAGAAAATTAAAGCAGTTATAATTATCACTGCGTTGGCGGAAACAATTCGGAGTAAATTCTACGTAGCATTAATGGCATTCCGGGTAAAGTGCATATCTTTACAGGCCAGTTGTTTTACGTTGGTAATGGTATGCAGTATTGATCCAGTTGTAACTAATATCCACTTTGAACTAACTTAAACATAAACACGTCTTCTAAATTCTACGTACATAATCGTAGTAATCAAAGCAATTCTTGCATTCCCAATGGAATTGTTTAACAGACTAACATTCTTAATGTAAAGCTAGTACGTTCCATATATCAAGTTGTAAGTAATAAACATTTTTATTAGATTTGTACACAAACAAGTCTATCTTACACTTTCTCATCAGTTTTACTAAATAGATTCGTATTTTCCTTGTCTATTCCGCACACAGAATAGATGTATTTTACGCTTTTAGTTTAAAATAGCTGACCAGTTGGTGGCGATCAGAAAAAAATAAGTTTTGTGAGAACTCTCCAACTCTGACAGTTCAAAGATTAAAATAAAATATTTATGTTTTCGATAAAATACAATCAGTGTTTAAAATTTCAATATTAATGACTATCTAATATTCCATTTATCTTAATGACAACTTTATTACAAATTTCATGTAAAAAATTTATAATTTGCATTTGAGATAAACAATTTTTTTTATCTTCACCTCGTTTTATTGAGATTTACAAGTACAAAGAGATCAGACACTTTACATATCGATCGGTGCCATTATAAATATGAAGTATGGTTTACCTTTTGGATTAATATTAGTTTATGGATTCCGTTTATGAAGAATTTTTTACCCTAGATTTGCAACCTTTCTTTTGTCGTGGGTCTTTAAAAGCCATTACTATAAAATGATAAATAGCTGTTTAGAGAAGAAGATTACAAACTGTTACTTATTTATAGAAAGAAGCCTAAATAGGCCAACCAAAAAAGAAGAAAAATAATTTATATAAAAAAAATTATGTAGTTGGGAGATATTAAGTACTTGCAGGGATCAAAATACAGATTATTATAACAGTATAACTCATTGTCCTACAGATTTCTGTACAAAATTTAGGCTTACATATGATAAGACTTAGATTTTAAAATAGCGTAATGAAACTGCCCCAGGAATCACAATTCCGTAGGGACGCAAACACTCAAACATTTGAGACTTTAGTAGCGCTGACTATTTTTCGGAACAAATGGGGAAGCTTAAGTAAATAAGTGCTAATCTTAGACTATATAAAAATTTTAATTACATATAATTATATTAAATAACCATAGATAATCTAATATCTAGCCTTAAGTTAAATGGGTAAGTATTATAATATGTATAATGACTGTTATAATAGACAATATTAATGTTATACGTCGCGTCAGAGAGGTTACGTAAAAGTGACAAAGGTTGATGTGACGTCATGCGCCCTCCACTATTTTTCGTCAGGTTATCTTTTTCTGGCTCATTACAAACGATTGTTTACTAGTGTTCTGTCAGCATTTTATAGTTTTTTCCTCTTTTTTTATTCTATTAAAAGCTTTTTTAACCGTTTTTAACCTTATCATATATTAGTAACATTATTAGTAAGCCAACAAATGTAAACATTATAGATGATAAAACAAATAATTCTCACAAATAACTCAAATAAGATGTAAAATAACTTACTTACAGATGTGCTCTTTTTACTATAGTAAAAGCTTTTTTAACCGTATCATATATATATCAGTAACATCATTAATAAGCCAATAAATGCATACATTATAGATGATAAAACAAATAATTGATTAAAAAATAATAATAAAATAAAATAGCACTGATAAAACCCGGTCATATATCCAATGTTATGAGCCAGCTAACCTAACAACACACACTTTTTTACGTAAGTGACGTCACACCTCCCCGGCGTATTGTACAGTCAGTTGTCAGTTATCCGCATTAAAGTCCTAATTTTTATAATGAATATAATTTGTCAGAAGAAGCCATCGAAACACCATATTGGCTTTAGTATTGTATTGTATAAAATTAAATATATAAATCCTTTATTATTTATAGAAAAGCAAGGACTTAGCGACCCTATTAATGTGTTACGTTAATAGGGCTAAAAAAGAGCGGCTACCCTTTTCCTTAAAAGCCCCTGGAATATACGAACGAAGTATAGAACTACTACGGATTCCTTTTCTTACAAGGTTTTTTAAATAATACAATTTTCTTTGACTTTTATTAAATATTTCATTTAAATTCTTCCACCGATGTCGGTTTTGTCAGTTCTAAATTTCCACTCAAACTTAGCGTTAAAAACGACTTTCAGTTAAAAACTTTTATTGGATGTAGGCAATTAGGCGTTTTATAAGTAACTATGTGCTGATCCATTCAAACTTAAAGAATAAACAATTTTTAAGAGTTGCCAAAAATTGAATTATTCCGAATTTTCTTTTTACTTTATTCTTTTTATTTTTTATAAAATAAGCTTTTCTATAGAAAAATGTTATTATAACATAATTTCTTACCTGCAGCTCCATAAAGACTAATGAACCACGTTTAATTAATGGTTCTTTTCCATTAAAAAATAAAAATATTATATTAAGTAGTTGTGAATTATTGAATACTTTTTATGAATTGGATAAAGTGCTGTTTATCCTTTCTTTTTATGTTACATTCTTAAATATGCTTCTCAGTTATCTTCTCTAAATTGTATTAAATGAATGTAATAGCTATTTACGTACTTGGAGGAGCAAGGGCGTTATTACAGGCCGAGGGCGAAGTTTGAAATCAAGAGCGCGTAGCACGAGTGTCTTTAATACCCAAGGGCTGTCGTGGCGCTTCGCCTACTGCGGAGTGCGTACACTATTTTATCCCCCCCCCCCCCCTGCCAAGAAGACAATAATAAAAAAATACAATTTTTCACTTCTATTTTGCCGTAATCTTCAAAATCATAAATGCATACAAAACAAACCGCAGTTATATAAATATTGATTGTTACAAATTAAACAGCTGACGCTTAGAACTACTAGCGCTTCCTGCACGCCGAGGCCGCTTCTCGAACTAGCGGCCTGTAAAAATGCATGCTTTATTTTTACAGGCCCTAGGACTGTAAAATAGAACTTTACCGTCTGTTCAGGAAAGGAATGTTTACAAGTGGTGGACGATAAATATACAAAATTGCATAATCTTTCGATTATGCAAAGACAGACGACCGTATTATTTAGCGCGAAATAACCGTATCTCTAAATGAAAAACTTCAAAATTGGAACATTGGTAACTAAAATAGACTTAATTTTATATAGTCTCTAACTAATTTAATGTGGAGACCAATTCTAAATATTAATTCAAATATTACTTATTAACTTTTTCTTAAATAGATTATGAGAAAGTAAGAATATATTATTGCTAATTAGCAATAGGTTATCAAGCTCACTCAGTAGCATCCTTTATACAGTAGTTGAAAGAATAGAAGAACAATACAACGAAGAAAGAAGATTGATAGTGGAGCTGGAGTAGCTCTTGCTAATCTTCCCCACATTGTACTACCTTGTTTGCTTTATTTCTATCTCTTGACTCGTGAATGTTTCATTAGATATCGGTAGGGTATTTAATTTAATCAGAGTTCGTGCAATATACCTATATATGTATGTATGTATATAAAATTAAAGTTTTGTGTGTACACATTGATCAGATTTGCACAATGTCTAAACGTCTAAAACTATTTTCTCTGGAGCTGGATTTTTCCCGGAATAACGACGTATGCATTTAGAGATTCGTATTCAAATGGACTAAATTTTAGAATTTTTAAGTTGAAATCGTCGGAATTTTTTCACGATTTTTTGGGGGGTAGCGCCCCCAATTTTGGAGCTAAAATTAATTTCTCAAATTCACCATGGGGTACGATTTCTTTTAAAAATGTATGCGAAATTTCGTCAAAATCAGCTCAGTAGCTTAGGCTCCACGCGTCTACACAGACGAAAGATAGACATTTTTTAAAACCCACTATTTTGGACTCAGGGGAACTCTAGACGTGCAAATCCATCAAAATCTAAAAATAGAATTTTAGTGTAATCGTAATACTTTCATCTTTCAAAGATAACTCAAGTAAACTTTTTGATATACGAGATTATAATAAATTATAAGCCTAATGTTTTCATTTTATTAGTTCTCTTGTTTTCGTAAGCACAATTGGTATAATTATTATTATTGATCCTTTCAACAAAATTAATCATAAAATTAACTTTTCCATGGCTGAGATTCGAACCACCTTCATCTCTCCGAACGCTAATTCCGTTTAAGCTTATTCTCAGGAACTAGATTTTTCCGGGAAAACAGCTTATATTGCCGCAGTTTAGGCTTCACGCGTCCGCAAAGACGACATGCACACAACAGAGAGTCGAAAGACAGAAATTTTTTAAAAACCACTTTTCTTTCGACTGAGGGGACCTCGAAACGAGTAAATTCGTTAACATCTTAAAATAGAATTTTCGCGCCATACAATACTTTCTCTTCATTGTGAGAAAGTAAAAATAGGGAATTTAGGCAAACTGATTTTCTAAACTTATAGGAAGTTAGGGCTACTCTTATAAAATTTAAAATAAATATAGGCGAAGAGAACCCGAGGGAAGCGAGGATAATAGCAGAAGGACCAAAAACTCACTTCTTTTGGCTGAAAATTTACCTGTTAAATAAAATTGTATCACCAGTACCACAATCTATTTGAGATAATAGTAAATTACATTTGAAACATGGGGACGGTGGGTCCAAATAATTTCGCTTATTAAAAAAATGTGTATTGTTTCTTGTCGGTAGTCTATGCATAAATTAAATTAAAACTATTCATTAGAAATTACACTCCTTAGCGAATAATCCAGTATAGTTATAAATAAAATGACTGAATAAATATATTATTCGGAATTAATACTTTTGAACTTATTTTTGATGAAAGAAGAGGTATTGTTCCAATATAAGTGGTAATTTCTTAAAAATATCCATTTTATTTACATTTGCTATAAAATATATTTTTGCATAGAGCACTAATATGTTTCCAAATTACCGTGGAAGCTGATTTTATTATAAGATACTGATTTTTTAATAAACATATTCATATTATAGTTGTTTTCAATATGACTGATGATCTCTGATAACATTCTGATATATTTCTTTATGCAAAAAAATATAGATGATCAATAAGGAGGGGCAAAATACATTTTAACTAATATTAAAATTTGGAAATACAGATCCAGTTTCATACACTTACCTAATAAAGATTAATTGGCCAAAGGAACTTAAACGGTTCGAGACACGCGATAAGTGATTTTTATGGCCTATAATGTGATTTCGTAAAAAAATACAATTTCAAGACCTTCTAAATTTTAGAGTCTCTTAGAGATAATATTTGCCAAGCACTGAAATAGCGCATAATAACTAAATTCTTAACCTTTATTACAATAGAAACCTTTTATTTCAAATAAAGTTAGTAGATAATAAACTTATACAATATGACCTACATTAACAATCGAATTAATTTATTTAATATTAAATAATTAATAAAACAGTCTGACAATATTGTATTACATTTGATGTACCACAAGAATATTAAGTTTAGTAATATAAACATTATTAACATACCACACACATTCTACGTAACACACTGATGCCATATAAATTTATATAAAAATTATATAAATTAAATTTATATAAGTAACGTTAATGAGATAAGCACTTCATACTCATAATCTATACTCTTTTGGGAAAATATTTAAATAAAGTTAATTTTTCACTCGCTGAATATCACGCCACACATACACACACACGCACACTCACAAGTCTCATAAAAACAAATAAATACTTAATTTTTTATCATTATTTTATTATTGTAGAACAACAGTAGTATTTAAAAATAATATACTACTTAATAAACTAGAATTGTTTTATTTTTTTTTTTACGCCAATTTAATTTGACGACCGAAAGTAATGTATTTAGGAAGATTTTTTTATTTATTTATTTTTTTGAGGTGCTTAACCATCAGTCATTAGCTCCTCTTTAATTGCCATGTACAAATCTAAAATAAGCTTTATGATACATATTTTAAGGTTTAAAATATTATTTCTGCTTATATTTTATTAACTTTTTTTAAAAAGATAAAAATCACATTTTATTTAATTTTAATAAAAATGAATATACTTAATAATAAAGTAAAATCTTTATACTTTTTTATTTTTAATTAAAATTTACATAAAATTACTCTAAAAAAAGGAAATAAACGCTAGGTCTATACAAGGATACAAATTTATTTATTTTTTAAAGGAAATGTTACATTAGATTTAGATTTAGAGTTTCGGATTTTATATTAAAGATAAAATGTATTAGGCTAATATATACTAAAATGTATAAGTATAATCATACTTGCCTCAATATTTATCAGCGGGAGAGTGTTATTACAATGATGTTCACAGTCACAACAATGTTGGGTTTTTGAGTCAACGATTGATTTTTACGGGGGTTAGAAACTTGTCAGTGTACACATTTAGCCCACGACGAAAACCCGAACTCCATCGCGGAAACGTTCGTAATAGCTCGCACTGAATAACAGGGCGAGCTGAGAGAGTTAAGTAGGTTATTTATCGGCGGGGATGCTAGGCCAGTGGGCCTATCAGTAGTCGGGGTAAAGCTTGATCAGATTATTCCTGGGGCCAAATGCTTAGGTAGGATGGGAAACAGGTGACATAAATGCAGGGGGCGAGATACGGGCAGAGACTGGGGGTGGGGGATGCTGGGTACTGCCACCCCCTGGACCAACCACTTGTTCCCCTTTCTCGGCTCTGCCAACCTAAACTCCCTTCGAATTTCCCCCGCTTTCCTTTTACTGCCAACCTGAAAACGGGAAATTTCTCCGGTCGTAACGCCCCAAGGATCCCTTTTTCGCCCGATATATTTTCCCCAAGGTGTCACCCCTTCCCTCACAGATAACAGAACGGAACTTGTTGTAGAAGTGGCAAGAAGGGTTATTAATTTTTTTTTCTTTCTGTTCGGTGGCTGTGAAGTCGTTCCTATCGTATATTCGGAGTTAGGAAAAAGAAAGAATTGCTATCCTCCCCTTCCCTTGCCTCCCCTCTTGCCCTCCTTATTTAGATGAATTATTACCATAATCGGGTTCTTTCTCTTTCGATTTTATTAACTCTTCATACCTGTACTTTATGAAACATAATATTATTGTCTTTAGGAAAATTACATTGAAACAGAAATACTTAAAAAAGTAAATAATTTAAGCAGCTCATTGACTTAAGGCTACATTAGTAAAAAGTATTTTCTTACCCTAAACTCAGACACTTTAAAAAGATAACAGAGAACTGGAGTTGGGCTCACAAAATATTGGATGTTTGTTTAGGAACTTCTTAGAAATGTTTGACCAAAGGCTTCTTATCTAACTGTTGAAGGAGGAAAATCCTTAGTAAACGAGATTGATTTTATCCTTCTAGACTCACCGACGAGATGATAAACTTACCACTATGAAAAACCACTCCAGAATCGTATTCCAGTTTAAAATCCTGTCATAAGTTGACTGACGACTGAACCCTCTTAAGGATGACATAATTCCTGGTATATTTTTGAGATGGTACTAGTGTCGTTTTTAACGTGCTTTATTCTATATGAATTCTTCTGCACTATTTTTTTTTCTATACAATTCCAAAATGCATTATTTATGACACATTCTGTATACAATTTTTTGGTAATTTATTGACACAGTACATAAGTACTTAAAATTTAAAAGTGATAGTACTTTTCTCTGCCAAATAGGCTTACCTATGGCTATGGTACAGCAAGATATATTCAAAAAGAACAAATCAAATCTCAACACTAATTATGCAGTTAATAGTTCAACATGATATTATCGGGGTGGAAAGCATATCTACCCCGCATGAAAGCATGTCTATTTCATGCTTTTTAAATATTTAAAAATAAATTAAACTATTTCAGAGAACGAATAAAAAAGATTCCATGTCAGAAACATTTCGGAACTGCTTTAATTCCCCATTTAATATCTGCTTTAATTTGACCCCATACACGCTAATCTAGAGTCTAGAGTGGGTAGACAACATTTAGATTGCCAAGTAATAAGAAAACGTCTTGAAGATACCAGTTAGGAAGTCCAAATAGGCATGTTAATGACTTAATAGACGCCTGACTCTAAGTGTTTTTAACCTCCAACTTCTTTAGCAACCTATTATGTAAGTAAACATTCTGTCATAAAGTCATAACATATATTTTATGATGAATAGTAAATTTAGATTGCAGGAAGGTTACTTGAAATTAGTTATCACAAAATCCGAAATGATAATAAACCGTGAAAGCAAAACGTTTTTACTTATAAAGCAGCGAAACTAAACTCTTTTGTTCCGACTAGTAAACAAAGCCTTACACCTATATTATTTAAATTAAGTGAATTTAGATTATTATATAAGCAAGGAAATTGCAACTGACTTGAAGGAATTGTGCGTAGGAAGCTAAAGGACGGGTTTTCGCTGGGCAACTTGCGGATGGAATACTACAACACAGAAATCAATAACTCTGCGTATAGCTCTAGTTGCTGCCCTCGGAGGAACTTTCAGACCGCCCAACGAATAAATAAGAAAGCAATGAACTTCAGAAAAAAAAGTAACCAAAAATAAACTATACAAGTAAAGTTGAACGCTAGCACACAATTCTGTCTAATAAAATAAAAATTAATTTAGGTTATATAAGTAATATGGTAATATTAGACAAATTTAAGATATTAAATACCTTCTTAGATATCAAACATATTTCGATTGATTTAATGCATCTGTCAATTAAACTCGATATTATTAATATTCCACACTCGATTTTATAATTAGGATAAAAAGTAAAACTCAGCAAATTAATTTAGATAAGTTATTATATCTATTTGAAGACCAACATATATCAAAACAAACATTATTTATTGGAATAAATGTGGATACCTTAGCTTAGTAATAATAAATCATTTCGACGTGCGTCGTCGGGAAACTACTCGATAACATAAATGACGAGCCTTAGACCCATGGCAACGGGCTTCATTTTATATTTAGAAAAACAAATTTAAACAAAGTAAATTAATTTAGATATATATTTAAAGTTTAAAGAAATTATTACGTCTATTTGAAGACCGACAAATCAAAACAAACATTTATTTTTATTGAAATGAATGTGGTTGCCTTAGCTTAGTAATAACAAATTAATTCAAGCTGCGTCTTCTTCAGGGCACTACTCTGTTATATTATAATGATGTATTATGATAAGAATTTTTGTTTAAAATTTACCAAGTGCTCTTATCACTCTAAAATTTATTAACATTATTTTTATTTTGAAACCAGAATATAAAATAAGTAACTCTTTTTAAATATATTATTTTAAAGGTTATGAAATGTTAACAAATAATTTAGTGAGTGTTTGAATGTAAGGTCGATACATTCATAACGTAGAGAATCATTTGTTTTTATAGCCGTATTGAATGTCCTTTTTACTCGTCTATGTTTCGTACATACATGATTCGAATACTTTTGAAAAATGTGCTTGATATTTTATATTATGACTATAATATAAGTCACTGAGACAACTACCAAATATGCATAATATTTCACTGGCTTAAAACATATTTCTCAAACTTAATGAGGATAATAAATGGAGTCTTTAAGCATTCCTTTTGAAAATTAACTACTTCACACTTACAGCTCCTTGAATAATAAAGAAAATTAAATAGAAGCCAGAGTCTCTTAAACGCAGCAGGTGGCTTAAAGCTACTGTTTTACACTAGGATTTATTTCCATAGTATTTCGCATTTTAGATGGCCAAGAATTATTATAGCTTTTTCTTGCGAAGTTGAATGTTATATATAGCAATATTAAGATTAGATTTAATCAAGTTCACAGTAAAAGAAATGTCAAGATTCTAGGTTTAACGAGCAAAACATTTCTAAAAGGATCAACTTTTCACTTTTGGTTTCCTTTTTAACTGAAAAGAGATCCGAAACCTTCAAAGTTATTCAGGTTTAGTGGAAGCAGTACAAGTGATCCTGTCCAACTTTTGCCATAAATACTGAACATACTCGTACAAGTTATTTAGCTTTTCTCTAAAGTTTACACATAGAAGCCAACTTAAATTGGTTTAACATCATTTCAAATAATTGAGCAAGAGCATTTTAACTAGAGCTTTATATAATTTTGTGTGTAACTTGGATAAATACTTCCAAAAACTAAATATTTTATGAGAAAAATATTATGTTATTCCTCCAAGCTTTCCGAAAGTAATTGTAATCATTCTGAAAAATATTTCGTTTGTCTCCAATCTCCAATAATCCCATCAGGTATCCGATTTGATCTTGTCTGCATCAGTCAAATTTGATATGCGTCAGTTAATAACTAGTGAATATATAATAGTACATTACGCTTCTAGTGCGGAAAGTAGCATCTTGCATGCGAGTGTGGAGTTTACACCCGAGCGATAGCGAGGGTAGTAAAACCACACGAGCAAGGCAAAATGCAGTTTTCGCACGAGTTGCGTAGCATACTTTATCTGCGATTCTTGGATTTTAATAATAAATAGACTGCCAATTAGTGTAGCACATAGCTTCCTCGCATCCTATCATTTACTTTATTGTATATTAACATTAACTTAATATTATTTTATTTTATTTTATT
>KZ651134.1:731902-744579 GCA_001010745.2 Gerris buenoi | reverse complement strand
CAGATGCTTCCTTAAAAAAAAAAAAAAAATATTTGAAAAAAATGTTTGCCTCATTGAATAGATGAAGTTTAATCTTTTCCCCGACTAAAATTCTAATTTTAAAATTTGAATTTCTCGTTTACGCGTGCGTTGCGCGTGAACGCAGATCAATTACAGATGACGTTGTCCAACGAACTCATCCTGGGCATTGGTAAAATGAACACGTCTACCAAATTTCATCAAAATCGGTCAACATTTACTCAAGTTATCGTCGCACTTTTTATGATTCGCGGACACACAGACCGACAGAAGAGGAACCAAAAATGTTCCCTGATATCAGGAACGGATTTCTGTCTTGGAATTTTTAAAATCGGAGACACAAAACTTTTTCGTTCTCAAAAGTGATCACAATGCTTCTGTTACCTTCGGTAAGCTCGGAAGCAATTATTCGTGATAAAATGTTTATAATACTTCGTATCAATCGTAGATAAATTATTTACTTAATATCAATGTGCAAAGTATTGAATGATTTTCTCAAAGATATTATGCAGTCGTTTCAATAATAATTATTTAAATGAACTAAAGTACTTAAAACACAGCATAATAAAAAAATAAGGAAAGAAACAAAGTGTATTCCGAGTGATTCGCTACCAGTGCAACTAACTGTGCCCTAATTTGAATTTCAAATATCTCTAGCTACTGTGGTAATAGGAAAATTAACGTAGGATGTCAAAGTCAGGATGCTTTAGCAAGTAGACAAGTAAAAGCGAATTGAGTTGTATTTCTAATTTATAGCTATGGTTGAAATGAGGGAATCAGTAAGCAACATGTTCCAAACTTGGCAGAGATAAAGTGGAATTAAATAAAAAATTATCGAGAAATAGTTTAGGGTTCTCTAACCACCTGTTTATATCTAAATTTAAGTTTATATATCTAAATGAAATTATCCTTGCAAAGAATTCAAAATATTACGATTCACAAACCTTTAATGTATTCTCTTAAAGATAGAGTTATTATATTATTCAACTTAATGTTGCCACTCAGTAACATTGATCATTGATTGACTATGATTGTCTATCTAGATCTATGTTAATAGCATCTTAAGATCTTGCCGGAAAAACGAAACACGAAGAGTACTTCCCCTCTCTGACCCCCCCTTCGGGTTTCTAATCTTATCCTTTGATTGAAATATAAATAATTTAATATATGCTCCAGCGCCGAAACCCTAAAGATGAGCTCTTTCCCGAGTATTAACTTCTTTACACCCGAACATCAGTCTGAACTTTAGTTTTACTTTTCCCTTAGGCATCAAATAAAATCCTTTCATTGCAGAAATTAATATATTTTTAAAAATTAGCAATAATTCGAATTACAATGATTTATTTCAGTAATTCAAAGAAATGATGATAATTATAGTGAAGGGACATGTTTTAAAATTCATATATAACCACCATTTTTTATTAAAATGGTTGATTGTAAACCACTTTCCCACTTATTTATGTCACAAAAGGAACCAATTAATTCTAGAGATATCGCCATGTTGAAATCTGCATATAAATGGCCTCCATCTTGAATCAAGCAGTTAACGAGTAGTTCTTAGTAAGCACCTAACGGGTAAGATAAACATATACCAAATTTTATAGTCAAGGGTCCTAGTTTAAGATATAGTGATGTGGTATTTGGCTTTTATACAAATTAATAGATTGAGTACTTCCTTATTTTCTGTTATAAAAGAGTATCTAAATTAATTTAATTATTGGGAAAAAAAAAAAAAAAAATCTATGGGACTTTGGAGATCATATCAGGAGACTTCATGCTATTGCTAACATAATATCAGCTCATCCCAGTTTTTTAATCACTGACATTATCGATTGGTTATAAAAGGTGGTTTAATACGAGTATAACGATAATAATATAAAGTCGTGGACTCACCTTGTAAAATAATATTTATTGTGTTTATATCTCGTAGCATGTAATGCCGATAAAGACTCAGCCTCTGCTACTGGAATAAATCCAAAGAGGCCTTAAGTCTCAACCGATCAATTTTGGATGTTACAAAACTTCAATAATTTTTATTCACAGAAATGTTTTTAAAATATTTTGTCCTAGAGAAATAATTTGGCTAATACAAAGATAAAAGGGTATAGGTCATTTTTTATCAATTTTTTGTTTCATAGAAATATAGTTCACCATGCTCCCTTTACTTTTGCAAAAAAGGGAATATGTCATAAACCTCAAACTAGCATTTATTTGAATGAAGAAAAAGAGTTAGGTTAGGAAAACCTTTCTCATGTTTGTTGAATAAGGTATAAATACAGTTAATGCAATAATAAAGCCCAGTATAGAGTCACCAGGGCCGTAACTACCACCGGGGCAACCGGGGCAGTGCCCCGGGGCCCCCGCCCGCGGGGGGCCCCCGATCCTTCGGCCCTATTTAAATTTTAACGGGCAAAACCTAATAATGTGAATTTTAAAAGCCGTTTATCAGAAAAATTAGGTTCAGGAAAGAATAAATATGGACTTTTATTAAAAGGTTCTTTTGAAACTAGGGGCCCTCTAGAAATTTACAGATTAAGATTCAATCTTTTCACGCACCAGGAGCCCCATTGTTGGAAGAGTAATCTGTTGTTTAATTTGAATTTTGTATAGTGGCGGGAACATAGGCCACACCCACAACTGTTCTGATTGGTCTAAATAAAATCAGATGCTTCCTTTCCCCTGTTCTCGGAAGGACTCGTCGAGTTGAGTTGTAAAAGTAAAACCATGTGCTAAGTCTCGTTTCTCTTATAAAAGTATAAATTAATAAAATCTTAAAGTTATTCTCAACCTGGATTCTTTCTTTTTCACATCCATATCCCAACACCCATGACAAACGTAGTTTACCAGTAAGTTTTTTGAGGACTATTACGCGGTGAACTGACAAAAAACTCTGACGCTTACTCAATATAATGTACACCTTTATCAGTGTTTTTTGTTATACATATACGTATTTATGTAGTCTAACCAGTGCTTAATTTCTAAAATTTTAGGTGCCGATACCAATGTAATATTTAGGGGGGCTGGTGGGTGCCCCACCCCCTAGCAAATCGGGGGTTAAACTAAAGGCCTAAAATAACGTTTTAGACGTGTTTTTTAGGGTCTAAAAAATCATTGAATAAGTTCCTTCAATTTTTTTGTACAATGTAAATATACAGCAATATTTACTACGTTCACACATCGTTTTGAAAGCGTTTAGGATCCGATTCGTTTTTAAAACGATACATGTTCACACAACAAAAAATACAGGTGATCGAAATATTTGAAATTATTTAATTTTCTATTAATTAAAATTCTAGAAAATTAAATAATTTACTAGTTTTAGTTTTTTGACACATATGAATAATAACTTAATGGCAATGTGGACTTGCAATTCTAGCAGGAGATTTGCAGTTAAAAAGCAATCATAAAGATTATCTAAAGAATAAATAAACAGGAAAACATAATTAAAGGCCAGAAGATGTCTCAATAGGAGGTGAAATATTCTACATAAAAGCAATTTGCAGTACTTTACTAAAAACCCCATGGATGTAAACCTATGGACCTTGTGCAAGAAAATTGAAGGAATTTAAAATAAAGGGTAAAAGACTGGGATGACGAATTAAAAAAAATGTTCAAATTATCTTTTTTTGAATTACCCATAATAAAACATTACAGAACAATATAAAGTATACATAGGTACATCAAAACTATTGTTCTCAGGACCAGTGGCGTAGCTAGCTATGATAGCGCCCGCCCGCAAGATAAAAAATGCGCCCCTTACTTAATAAAGCGCCCTATGCTTAATCACTTTACTTAATAATGTAAAGATATAGGTATTATTGTACTAAAAAAGGATGCCATTTGCACATAGCTTCTTCGCATCCTATCACGTACTTTATTGATATTATATTTTTACAGGTCACTATTGTCTAATTTGTTTGTTTCCTCCGTTTTTTTTTAATCTATTAAAATTGTTAGGGGTTTTTTTTACGCAAATTTAAGTATTAATTTAGCAAAATGTAAAGAGGGCAGACGGATCAAATTAATCTAGGACTATCTGCGGGCTACTTTCGATGAACCATCCAAATTTCATATTAATCAGTACTTTTGAAGATATAAGTCCAAATAAATTTATGCTTATGCTCCTATGAAGAAGATAAACGAATGGGCGATTGAAACAAATTTCTGTTTATGAATTTTTTTAATCGGAGACCCTAAAAGTTTTTCGTTCTTTAGAACGAAAAACATTGCTTTCTTATGCACATGTATACCAAATTTCGTCAAAATTGGCCCAGTAGTTTAGGCTCCAGGCATCTGCACAGACAGATGACAGAAACATACACTTTCTCTCTATTTCAAATTTACTTATTTTTTCTTCTTCAATTTTGCGCCCCCTCAAGCCTGCGCCCGCCCGCGGCCGCGGGCGCTGCGGCCCTATAGCTACGCCCCTGCTCAGGACGAATATTTCTGTGTATGGGAGGTAAAAGGCACTATCTCCATTTTTTTTACGAAATTGAGGTTTTAACAGTTTCCTATTCATTTTTTCCCCCTTTCTTAGAGGTACAAGTATATGATGTCCTAAAACTAAATCTCACGGATTTAGCCAGTTGGAAACGTCACTATGAACCAACATGCTGGGGAGGTAAAATAAGTAAAAAAATCATTAAAGTAGCTCTCCCGAAAAATTTAAATGCACATAAGTGCATTTTTGCACATAGTGCCCTTTACCTCTCATACACAGATTTGCTTTTATATAATAAATTATTGAGTTAATATTAAGGCCCTCCGCACACGAAGCAACTCAAAACAAACTACACTGGAAGGAAACTCCAGTCATTTTTGAGTTGGCTATCAGTTTCAACCTGTGTAATTGAATGGGACACCGCACACGGGACTGGAGTTTCCAGCTGAGTTTGTTTTGAGTTACTCCGTGTATAATTATAGCAAGCATTGGTGTATTGGTCCGGAGATTTATTAATTACTTGAATAAAAAAAAAATTATTAACTAGTGTTATGTGTAAGTAAGTATTTGTTTAACAATGGAGGGGATCGAGATATCCGGTTATTTTACTCTTTTTCTCTCTTTAAGATGTTTGATTTTGGGAGCTTCCGTTTCTTTTTACTTTTCCTCACTACCTATAGTTGGAAAAGTATTGTTTCACAATTTTTTTTTTTTTTTTCGTGATTTCAACGGAATTACCCGTTTTGGGTGGTTTTAAGACCTCCTGAGTGGTTTTCAAAATGACGTCTGTATGTGGGTATGTGTGTATGTGTGTTACAACGAAATTACGAGGTGCCGGAAACCTGTTCCAGCACCATTTAACTCATGTTGTGTTCCAGCACCATTTTAAGGGGGGGGGTATTATCCCCTCAATACCACGTAGGGCCCCCAGAATAATCTTGCCCCAGGGCCCCCAAGATTGTAGTTACGGCCCTGGGTGTCACTATGTTTTTACATCATGGTATAAGTAGACTTATCCCCTTATCTACAATTTTAAAAGTGAGCTCTCTAATTTTTATGTTTTGACAGAAAGGTGTAAGTTGACTTATACCTCTATCTGCGGACATGATTCCACATCACCTTTGATTTACAAACCACACATGTTGAATTAAACCTTCTCGATAGCTTTAAATTAATGTCGAGGCTTACAGTAAACGTTTTGTGATATTGTTTGATGAAAGTTACCAAGTATGAAAACTTTTGGGGAAAGAAATGGGTTCATCACACAACTCTTACAGAATAGTTTAGGCTCTCCTGCTGGTGTGACTCACATTGAGCAAAGGGGAAAACACCCTATGAAAAGAAAATGTTTACCAGATACAATGGAAAGTGTTTCTTGCCATATAGATTCATTTCCAGCTAATTTAAGTCATAACACAAGGAAGCGGACTTAAAAAAACAAACAAAAAAACTGCCTTCTAATTTGACTCTTGCGAAAATGCATTCCCTGTGTAAAACTGAAACACCTGTCTCTAGGATAGATTATGAGGGGTTTTTCCTTAAAAAAAAACTGGCCTTTACTTTAAGTCTCCCAAGGTGGCTTTCACACTGCGTGCGAGACCAAACGCGGGGGTCAAAAAAATAGAAATACTCATGTGAGTACAATGTTACTAACTGAACTTAAAGCATATTCTGACATAACAATAATTGATCATAAGATTCTACTTTGTGGGCGTACACTTATGGAATGTGATACAGATCACTCTATTATTGAAAGGCAAAAGAAGAGAAAGAACACTGATATTAGTTATTAGTCATCCTATAATTGGTACCAAATTGGTCAGAGATTGTGGAAAGAAAAAAACGTTTAAAGTAACACTTATGGCAGGACAGTTTTTCGATTTTTCGAAGCTACTGAAAGGACCACTGATAGTAAAAAAATAACTGAAAGAGATGAAAAAATTTTGTGGTCTGAGGTAAAGTGGTTCCGATACTTCTGACGGAG
This sequence comes from Gerris buenoi, assembly GCA_001010745.2. Classification (NCBI taxonomy): domain Eukaryota; kingdom Metazoa; phylum Arthropoda; class Insecta; order Hemiptera; family Gerridae; genus Gerris; species Gerris buenoi. The sequence continues at coordinate 738,136 of KZ651134.1, read as the reverse complement.
TTTTTGGGACCATATTGTTTAAAAAATCATTACACATGATTTTTTTATTTTTATCAAAGCTTTTAAATATCTACTATTTAAATGTGATAGCTTATGCATTATATAATTATACCTACTCGTATTTTTAAAACATGATTTGTTTAGTATATTTTTTTAATTATATGTTTAATTGTGTTTTCTAAATAATTAAAACCAAAAACCCAATATTATATGTTTTATTTAGCCAAGAATCTGATGTTTTATTGTTTTTTTTTCATTTTTTGGAAGAAACCGATATAAGTCAACTTATACTCTTATGATATCAATTTATAGTAGGTACCTCACATCAGAGTATAAGTCAAATAAATCAAGTTAAAATTCACTTGTGTGGTCTTTTTATTATTTAATCCTGATTACCTTTATGAATATAATATAATTAGTTCAAAAAAAGTTAATCATATTCAACTGACTCACTCGTAGAAATCGTTAAACATTCAACAGCGTGCCCTGAAAAGTTGACATAAATGACTTATACCCTTTTAACTTTGCAGTAGTCATTTATATATCAGTAGTCATTTATAGACTTATTCAAGCGTATATAATACGTAATGCTTAGGACATTAATGTCTAATAAGTGGTGTTGCTTAGTTAGGACCCCTGATGAATGACCATCACATGAGATTTGGATTGGTTTGATTCCCAGTGGGGTCGCATTTACTTGAATACTTTAGAAACAACGTTGAATACTAAATCAAATTTGTCCAGATGGGACAAATTTGGGATCTATGGCTATGGGCTACCTTCGACAAGAAAATAGGTTTTAAAAAGTTAATGAGCATGCGGAAGATAAACCAATGTGTGAAGAAGGTTAAGGTTTACATTCTGTGGCCTTACCCTCCTAATCACGTCAAAATTAGATGAATAATTTAAGATATGGTGAACAGAAACAAGATCAAATATTTTCCCTGAACGTAGACATAGAATAATTCCGGTCTTCAGAATGATCACTGATCACAATGCTTAAGTTATCTCAACCTAAGAAGCAGATCGAAAAATATTGTTTATCACCTAGAATGTATCAGTGTACTGTGTTTATTGACATAATGACTTTGTCAAGCCAAAAGCCTCTGCCGGTATTAACAATGTTTAATTATATGAGGAATATGAATGGGGCCCGAGGGTAGAGAAGCAGTTTAATTTATAATATGCAGCGAATGGTGCCGGACCTCCTCTCATACTCATTACTCAAGCCTTTTAATGACCCAGCTTGGTAAATGACAGACTTATAACGAGGGAGTGTACATTTTCCATTATATTTTGTAGAAAGAGCCAACGACTTTTTTAGATTTATGCTTCCCAGGCCAACCTAACGAAAGCATAGTGATAATTTGTAATCAGTCTGTCTATCGTTCACCTTTTTTCAACCGATTTTGATAAAATTTAGATGGTGGGTCATGAAATTTACCCATTGTTGTGTCCGACATTACTTTAAACTTTAAACCATTGCTTTGTCTTCTGCATTCGAGCAAAATGTTTTATTCAGACCTATAAGTAAAAAAAATATTGAAGGTTTGTCAATCGTAGCCCACAAATAATAGTCACATTCATTTTAAAGTTCAGCTTACGTTTAATATAGCATAAAAATAAATCTCACTGTGAAATGAAGTAGGTTCAAATAACCTAACTTTCAATTCCCACTTGACCTGTGGCGGACGGTGGCATAAATTGCACAAGAACAACTAGCCATTTTTACGAGAACACAAAATATAATTACGATGTTAATTAGCAAGAATAAGAATGGGTCAAACATTGCCATATTTGACAAATTCTTAAGATGATTTAAGTTGTCAAGCCTTGCCTTATGTTCTATGCTAATTTTCTTTATAATCCCGTTCGCTTGTGGGTGGTAAGCAGTTAGTCAGTTTTTGGAACGAAGTTCCTTATGGCACGTTCTGGAGCCCTGGAGTGAATCCGAAAAAACGACCAAAATCACCGTCACGCAAAATCCGTCACGAAATCTACAGATGACGATAACTTGAATAAAAGCTCGCCGAGTTAGATGAAATTTGGTACACAAGTTTATTTTACCAATGCCCAGGCTGAGTTTTTCGGAAAACGTTATCCGCCCAAGCGTTCACGCGCAACGCTCGCGTAAACGTAAGCTTTAAAAGACCGGAAAAAGTGTTATTAAGGAACCTGTAACTTGACTTGTTTTGGTCATTTTTGTTATATATGTCAAAAATGTCACTTTGTTTTGTAAATAAATAAAATATAATCATGTAAAATTTCACCCTGATACAAGCAGAAGCTGTAGAGTAGGGAAGAGATATATTTTATAATATTTTAAATTTATTGGCCGGGTAGGTAGAAAACAGTNTGCCTTAACTCTGCCAGGTACAAACAGTTCGTTACTTTTAATTTTGCCTTAACTCTGCCAGGTACAAACAGTTCGTTACTTTTAATTTTGCCTTAACTCTGCCAGGTACAAACAGTTCGTTACTTTTAATTTTGCCTTAACTCTGCCAGGTACAAACAGTTCGTTACTTTTAATTTTGCCTTAACTCTGCCAGGTACAAACAGTTCGTTACTTTTAATTTTGCCTTAACTCTGCCAGGTACAAACAGTTCGTTACTTTTAATTTTGTCTCTTTTCTGACTCCGCCATGTATAAGTAGTTAGCAATGTATACGTACTTAGCAGTGTGATTTTATAATTTATGTTTAATGAAAAATGTAAGGAAATTCGTTCCTACCGGATGGTGTCCCGCGACACCACATGTATTTTTTCTTTACTCTACCTCTACACCATTCTAGGAGGATTTGAAATACTCGATACTCGAACTTCCAGTCTTGATCGCTTTTTATGGTATTTAGACATCCGAACCTAGACATCCAATTTGTTACAAATGTTTTTTTCACTCATAGCTGTGATGTTTTGCAATGTTATGTTCTCTAACCATCTGCTACACCAATCAATAATACATGTAAGGCGGCTTTCACACTGCGTGCGATACCGAGCGATGCCGATTCTGCTTGAGAAGCAAATACATGTATTAGCATGGGTCTATTCACATTAAACGCTGAGTGACCAAAAACGCTTTTCGGCGGCCGAAAACGCTTAACTAACAAAAACGCTCGAAAAAAACGCCTGAGTCGGCTCGGTCTCGATCGGCGTTTAAAGTGAATAGCCCCATGCTAATACATTTATTTGCTTCTTAAACGGAATCGGCCTTATTCGGTCTCGCTCGGTCTCGCATGCAGTGTGATGAAAGCCGCCTTAATATGTACCTGCAACCGTTAGTTCTTTTATCAAGTTGTTATGAACGTGGTTGAAACGAGGAGCATCTTCAAGCTCACTGAATGGTGCCTTTTTATGTCCATGGACTTTATTTTGCTAACATTACATGCACATTTTTATCTATTATATATTTTTTAATTAATTTTCGGTCAGAAGAATCTTTGTCTACGAATGAGCTAAGTTATAGATCGAATCAAACCTAGTTTTGAAGAGCATCGGATATATATTATCTTATGTTGGGAGTGCAGTGAATTCTTAGTTTAAAATTTGAATTTCTGTTAATATAAGTTTATCTTCTACACTAGCATCTTGAAAAAATTGCTTTAGGTCTGGCTGTTTTAATATTGGGAGTTTAACATCATTCATTGTGATTGTGTTAATTATTTCCTCTAGTCTTGATAGGTACTCAGCTATTGAATTTGGTTTATAAAAAATGTCTAATGCCAGTCGTGAATTGGCATGAGATTTGTCGTGGGCGATCATTTGTCATTTTTTTGTTGGAATGTATAGTATATGTCAGTGGTTTTTGATCGGTGAATATAATGGTCGTCCTTTAGGTAGGATTAAATATGTTATAGCTTCATAGACTATAGTTCTTTGTCATAGGTGCTTTATTTTTTTTTTTTTTTTTTGAGTGGGACTTATATTGACCACTTAAAATTAATAAAATAAAATCAAAAGGAATAAATAGTAAGATTATAATTATTAAATTAATTTAAGATAAGTAATGGAAAATTTTAATTGATTTAATTTTTTTGTTATATTAGTTTCAATTATATTAATTTGACTGAAGATTATTCTGGGGAATGAGTTAAAATGTTTTAGCAGGAAATACATGTTCTGCTTAAATATATTACACCTTAAAATCCATAATTTTTCTTGTTTATGGAAGAAAAAAAGAGGGTACTCATAAATTAGTAATAATTTAACATATTATAAATATTTGTTTATTTAAGTAATTAATATTTAATTGTTTATTGTTACTTACCACCGTAACCAACTCTCTAGAGTCTAAGCCATTTTCTTAGTTTTGTTTATTTTAAGTCCGAGATGTCTCTCGTATGTCTTACCTTGTACACTGATCTATTAAAGATTTAAAAAGCTTAACGCGTTTCAAGTTCAATGTGTTTCGAGAATACGCAATTTACACTGTTACTGAGTCATTGATTAGTTCAAATGAACCGGTACAGATCTATTGCATAAGGCAACCTTCCTTACTTACCTCCAGCTGTTTTTTANTTTTTTTTTTTTTTTTTTTTTTTTTTGAGTGGGACTTATATTGACCACTTAAAATTAATAAAATAAAATCAAAAGGAATAAATAGTAAGATTATAATTATTAAATTAATTTAAGATAAGTAATGGAAATATGTTATAGCTTCATAGACTATAGTTCTTTGTCATAGGTGCTTTATTTTTTTTTTTTTTTTTGAGTGGGACTTATATTGACCACTTAAAATTAATAAAATAAAATCAAAAGGAATAAATAGTAAGATTATAATTATTAAATTAATTTAAGATAAGTAATGGAAAATTTTAATTGATTTAATTTTTTTGTTATATTAGTTTCAATTATATTAATTTGACTGAAGATTATTCTGGGGAATGAGTTAAAATGTTTTAGCAGGAAATACATGTTCTGCTTAAATATATTACACCTTAAAATCCATAATTTTTCTTGTTTATGGAAGAAAAAAAGAGGGTACTCATAAATTAGTAATAATTTAACATATTATAAATATTTGTTTATTTAAGTAATTAATATTTAATTGTTTATTGTTACTTACCACCGTAACCAACTCTCTAGAGTCTAAGCCATTTTCTTAGTTTTGTTTATTTTAAGTCCGAGATGTCTCTCGTATGTCTTACCTTGTACACTGATCTATTAAAGATTTAAAAAGCTTAACGCGTTTCAAGTTCAATGTGTTTCGAGAATACGCAATTTACACTGTTACTGAGTCATTGATTAGTTCAAATGAACCGGTACAGATCTATTGCATAAGGCAACCTTCCTTACTTACCTCCAGCTGTTTTTTAATTTACACTTCCTTAAGTAATGTTTATTATGAATCATTATCCATTCTAATAATCCGCAATTTGTCGCATTAAAAGTGACTTCAACACTTAGCATATTTCACTTAGCTTAAATTGTAAAATGTATTATAGAATGTGTTTATCAACTTTTATATTTGTATGTTCAATAAATAAAATGCATTATCTCTTTATTGATTAAAAATTTTTGATTTTTTTTTTTTTTTTTCATTTTAGACAGAAAGCATCTTATGCTTAACAATGTTCAAATATATATTAACGGAAGTGTGTACTTTTAAGATAAATTCACAATCATCATCTGAGTGTTGTTCTTCGAATGCAATTATTTTCCGTATATCTAAGCTATTTCCTGTCTGCCAAATAAAGAAGGAAATGAATGTTACCATTCCGTGGAAGAATTATATTGAAATTAACCCACACTAACATTAACATTCCATATTTATCTTTAATATTTTTTATAAATTAATCATTCATATCTCGAAAGAAGAAGGCGAATATCTATTAATTTATTATACTTCCTTTTTAAAATAATGAATATTATTTAATAACATATGAATTGTTATTTTTATTTTATTTTTTAAAAAAGTTCCAATCATCAGCACTTAACTCATCTTCACGATTAGATCATCAGTGACAATAACATTGTTATTGTTATAATAATTGATGAATCTGTCCGATGCAACCGGTATAAACTTTGTCATATACGAGTACATAATTACATGGTCCGGTGTTTTCTATTTATCAGCTAATGTTAAATTACAGACAGAAACGCATCCAAAACTGTTCCCTGATGTCTAAAGCGGATTTTCACCCCTACATTTTTGAAATCGGGGAAATAACAAAATCATCAGAGTGATAATGTAATTTTATATATATATATATATAAATTAACCCACACTAACATTAAC
>KZ651134.1:682029-731377 GCA_001010745.2 Gerris buenoi | reverse complement strand
TTTTTTTATGGATTTACAAGTTTTGAGGTCCTCTGAGTCTAAAAGAATGGTTTTTAAAAAATGTCTGTTTGTCATCAGTCGTCGTTCGTCTGTGCACACACGAAGCGCCTAAACTACAGAGCCGATTTTGACTATTTCTACAGAAAAAAACATATCCCGAGGCGAAGTCGACAAATGAACTTTAGCTCAAAATTTGGGGGGTTGCCAACCCCCAAAAACATAAAATAAACAAGTTTAATCTCCAAAATGGTTCCTACGATTTTAATAAAAAACGTTTTAATAAAAAATCGAAAATGTATTCCATTTAAATAAGAACCAACTATATAGCCGTTTTTCTGGGAAAAATCTAGTTTTTGAGATATTGATGAAAATTAATCTGATTTCGTTGAAAATGATTACCAGAATTTATGGGATCACGGACAGAGATTGTATGAGAAAGTTAGTCAGAGTTGTCTTGGACCAATTTTTCTGTATGAGTATGCTGGATATCTTAGGCTCTGGAAAGTTCAAAGGTTAGTTGCTAATCCATGTCGCTAATAATAAGAAGAACATTTTATTAAAGAAAAAGTTGGTTACCTGAGAGATAAATTCATCAATCCATCCTGGAGGTGAAAATAAATAATAATGAAACATAAAAGAGCAATTATATAAAAAAGTTAAAACATTATTAAGAAAACTATATTTTAAATTTATGAAGGGGATAAAAAAGCACGTTTATTTTTTATTGTTTTCTTTTTTGAATTTATTCTTGCTTTAAAGAATCTTTAGTAAGATATCTAAATTTTCGCTTAACTTTATCATATTAGGTCTGTTTGAAGTAAAAGAAAATTATAATGAAGTCCTAGGTTAAAACATAAATTAATTCATAGCCCGCGGTGTTTACAACAAGGTAACGCAAGTGCTGTGTAACTATGTAGCTATGCAATTACTCGACCAATCCAATTATATATGCCTCAAATTATCAAGAGAAAATTATTTTTAGATAATAGGTTCAAAAGACATATTGGATATCAATTAAGAATTATCGCAATATTATCTTTGTTAATATTCTAAACTTGCTTATAGAAGAACTAACCTAACCCAGTCAGTCATTTTGCAAACTTTTAGAAGGTGGAACAGGAAACGTGTTTTCATTATATTTTAAAATTATTATTTAACCTATCCAATAACATTTATGTGCGTGCAGGATGTGATTGAAATAAACAAAAAGCCCGTTAAATATCAACTAATTATTTCTTATAGGTCATAAAACCGGTGATAAACGTTTCTAGAACACTTAATTTTTTGATTGAGTTTAACTTGTTTGCCACACTTACGCCGTTTTTTTCTAAGAATCGAGTGAACTATATTAATTTGTGGATGAACAGAAGTCAATATATTTTCTTAAAATGAGTTTTACTTATTTCTTTTTATGTGTTATTGTTACCGTGAACACCTTGATTATACGACTTGACGAATGAAATACAACGTGTATGCTAATTAGTACGGTTCTTCGATATGCCGAAACTTTTTTCTGTGAATCGCCTATCTAAGAGGATAAGCCCCTGTCTCGAATCGATTAATGAAGGGGTGTACGGGGCAGGATAAGGAAGTGTCGGTGGTGGTGGTAAAACATGTAGCAGGTGGAGGGGATAACATTTTTAATGCAGGAGACCGTCCTTGTAATTCGGCATACGGAACAGAGACATGACGATCACGTCGACAACAATGAGACCTCTCCTGGTTTTGCAATTAGCATTCAGTTTGGTGTATTGTTCGCCCAGCTTCTTTTCCGAACTAACCGGTATCGAAGACTCTTCGGACGAAGATCTCTCTGTAATGGAACATTTACTGTCTTACGGAGAGACGCTGTTCTCTACACCCGATTCCAAAGCGGGAGAAGCCGTCTCGGCGTGGAGCCCGGACAAGGAGACTAACCCGGAGGAACTAGGAACTTATCTTGAAGGAGATATACTCTTCCCTAGGAAACTAACCAAAAACGGGCTTAAGGCTAAGTCGGCGAGATGGCCGCATGGAAGGGTCCCTTACGTAATACAGGGATTGTTCTCCACACAGGATTTGAACATTATCAACCAATCTATAAACGAGTACCACAAGAAAACATGTGTCAGGTGAGAAATTTTGCAATATTAACTACAAGCAACAATCATAAATTTAAAGTAGAAACAAATTTAATTAGTCTTGACCTAAGAAATTAAGAGCATTTGTAACAATTCATTCATTCTAAGAATACCAGCATTTTTAACTTCAAGGAAGCCACTAACTACTAGTAAGAAGCCAATCTTTTAAAACTGTAATCATAAAAATGTTGTCCTTTAACAGTAATAACTAGGGAGACAACCTTATACTAACAATAGCCCTCAGTTTATGTTTAAATAAAACTTCATTAAATATTTCGCTATATGATAACGTTAAAACTTTTATTTCTAAAAGAATGAAAATGCTTGTAAAGTATCCAAAATCAGTGAAATTATTCACTGATCCATAACTAGTCATCATTGCAATGAATTTTTCCCGGTGACGACTACGATTTAAATTAGTTAAATTCCGACTCGAATGATTTTCCTTCCAAAACTTGGTATTAGTAGTATATTTAGGACTGTTAGCATAGGTTTATTGGCTCAAAGCAAAAAGCTGGAGCTAAAACCAAAAAGCTATGAAGTAGTGAAAACATTGTTACATCTCCCAAGACACGGTTTCTACCGAAGACTCTAGATTGTTTTAACTATTGCTTAACTACTTGTTAAATAAACTGATTACGTTCTGTGTTATTGATTTAACTGATCGAACTGACAGTAGCTTTATTATAAAATAGAGATACTTATAATATTGGCGAGAGGACGGAATTGGATTTTCAATGGGTATGATTATTTCATGATACATTTTGATAAAATGTTCAATAATAATTAAACTTACCAATCAAATAATAGACAAAAATTAACTAATAAAAAAACATTTGACAAATTATTTATGTTATAAACATAAGATAGTATAGTGTGGGATGCATTTTTTTATATCTAAAACTGTAATCAAATTAATACTTTCAATTTAAGAATTCAAATTTAAATAATGTTTTTCCGGAATTATTATTTTGCTTCCAAGTTTACCGAAAAATTCATTTGATCGTTTTTTCGAGTTTTCCGAATTGTAAAATGCAAAGCACCATTAAAGAACATGCGAAAGGATGCGAGGAAGCTATGTGACATACGGATTGGCAGACTTTGTTTTTAAATTGACACAGTAAACATCAAATTAATTTTTTACTGACTTTACAAGCCTCCCTTATCATCTCGCTTTTTTCCTCCTACTAAAAGAAAAAAAAAGTTCCACAGCAGTGTATGATCAAACACACACTTTCAGTTTACGAGGACTAATAGAATTCCGAGATAAAGCGGATCCATAAAGGGAGAAGTGTCAAATTCAATTTTCCAGTGTTTGTTCACACCCCCCGGAAAAAAAAAACCTTTTACGTAATTTCGCATCTAAACCGAACAGAAACAAGAATAGAATTTTATAAAATAATTTTCACACTTCAATCTAAAAATATAAAAGAAATAGGTTCGACAAAAAATGATCTCAGGTGTTTAAAGCTTTACCTGTTATTTATAAAAATAAATTATTACAAATTCGTAACTGTTTGGAATAGAAAATTTCTATAAGGAATAAAAATTGAATTTATCTAACTTCATTTCATCAAGAAATACTTTATCATTACTTAAAATAAGATTTTATAAAAGTCATAAACTTCATGTGTTTATTAAATAAATATATTGAAATGCATATTAGATTGTTTAAAACTATATCTACTACATAATTCAATAATATAATTGAATCATGTTAATTTAAGTTTTGTTTACCAAGTGGTTTTTCATTAATTGATAGTGATAGCATTCTAAATTAACATAAATTATAATTAAAGAAGCATTCATACAATATGATTCTTTAATAAATTATAATAAAATTTAGAATTCCACGTTAAGAAATGTGTTGAGAATTGTGAACAACTTTTTGAAAAATCGTTATTTTTGCCTGCCTCATATCTCCGAAAGCATTAATCCTACAAACAAAAGAATAGTTCCTTTTTGGGAGGAAATAATGTTTTAGTTTGTAGATGGAGTGTTTTTCGTTAAGACCGATAGATTTTTATATATTGGCGAAAAAAGATAAAAATTGACCTTTAAATAGATCCCCTGCCTCCCTCTCATCCCCCACCCTCGGAGATATTTAGTAAGTTATAAAAAATACACCACCAAACAAATTTGTGCTAAGTTTCAAAACTCCAGGATTTTTTTACTCGATCACCTTATCTTGGTCCAATTTAACTAGGCTTTATATATAAGGTAACTCGCGATAAAATACGTCATACAGAAACTGGCGGATTCTGGCGTCAAATGCAACAAAAAATGTCGATTAAGCATATGCTCATGTCTCACTAGTTCTCGATATATTGTTTTTACTTTTCCTCACTACTAATAGTAGGAAAAGTATTGTTTTCACCAAATTTTTTTTTTTCGAGATTTCAACGGAATTATCCGTTTTGGGTGTTTTTAAGACCTCCTGAGTGGTTTTCAGCATGACGTATGTATGTGTGTATGTGTGTTATCATCGTAGCGCCAAAGGTATTTAACCTAGAGAGTTGAAACTTGGCAGAAAAATCAGTCCTAACCTGTAGTTGTGCCGCCCGGAAAATCAACTTTTTCCGCCATCTTGAACCCAGTTTGCTTAGTCAGCAAAAATTTAAAAAAATCGTAATAAATCGAAAATGGTCCTGATCGAGTTGAAATTTGGCACGAATGTACCTCTCTGTATGACAAACAAGCCCACCAAATTTCATTTTGATATTGGCCGCCATTTTGAAGTTATAAATTTTTGAATTTTTAAACTTTGACGGTTAATAATACTGAAATTACATATAGGTTTTTGACTTATAGCATATCGTTGGAACCGGAAAAAATTAAGGAACAAATATAAAAAAAACCCGATGAAATTCTATTAATTAGTTTAAAAGTTATAAGTGAATATAATTATTTATTAGTGCGATAATTTTGATGAAGTCAAAGTTTGTTAACATCTGTCAAAATACCGCCAAACTTCAAATAATTAAATAAAATATAGGTATTAAAAATAAGGTTTTTTTAAGAATGATAAGGAATCAGTTAGTTCAGAACGGTCACCCATCCAAGTACTGACCACGCTTAGTGGCCTCTGAAGTGGTGAAAAGTTCTGAGGTACTCCGTACCCGATTTTTTTTTTTTTTTTTTTTTTTTTTAAATTGCTTCACGAAAATTTTCAAAAAATGCCTAATATCTCAAAAACTAAATGAAATAGAGAAATTGGGCTAAGATCCAAAAGCATAAAAAACCCTTTCAGAATCATTAATTTATTTTCAAGTTATGAGTTGCTAAGCATCTTTTAAGTTCTGTTACATTTGAAAATATAGATTTTTTTAAAATTCGACGACGAAGTTCCTTACCTTATTACTCTTAATTGAGGGATGTTCGAAGTGTGACGTTTTCAGGGAAATCTTCTGCTTTCCATAAGCTTTCAAATGGTATAATTAAAGTTTAAGACCAACGGACTAGTTTTTGAATTGTGGTGGATTGAATGCTACCAGACGTGACATTTTTTGGTCAGGATCACAACCAATTCTTTCAAAGGTTTCCCCGAACGAATCCACAGCACTTAGGGTTTCTTATAGGAAATTTGACGCCGAAGAAAAAAGTTTCTATAAACATGGACCTGGAACAGCTTCATTTTCGAGATATTCACAAAAAAACATTTTAAACACCATTTTTCGGCGTTTATCCTAACAATTCTCAAATACTAAGCTTTTTACCGCAATACTCCTTGAAGCAAATCTGTATTAAAAAAAAGTGAAAGATTTAAAGAGAGGGAGGGGGATTCAATGAATAGACAATAACGGGTATTAAAAGAAAAATATTGATTAATACATAATACAACGCAAGGCCTACATTATGGTCTGCTTAGACCATTTAAATGGTTTTTATTAACGAAGATAACGAAATAATTGTGTTTTTAATGGAAAAAATCCTAGACAGAAACCCGTTTGTCATCAGGGAAAATTGTCAATTTTGAAAATTTGAAAATTTTGTCTCTGGAAAAAATCCAGTCTATCTGTTGGTCTGTCCAACATTATTGAGAGTAAACTTATCTTAAAAAGTAACTTCGGATTTATAAAATTTAGATGGTAGGCCATAATTAGCTCATCATTTGTCCAACACATGGTTTAACCTTTTATACGCCCATTTATTTCACTTCCACATGCACACAAACCTACGTTTATTTACAGCTTTATCTTCTAAAGTACTCATCTGATTTTTATTAAATTTGAATAGTTGGGCGAATGTAGCCCACAGCTGGTCCCAAATTACTTTCAACCGTTTGCGCTAACTTTATTTTATTTAGGTGAAAAATCAATAAAAAATAGACAGATTTAAAATAAATAAATTTGACGGGTTAATTTATGGGGTTAAAGCATACCTTAAATTTCGTGAGTAAGCTATGTGTCACTCTAATTAACTGACTAATTAAACTTAATTTTAATAGATTATGATATCCTCTTATTCCCTCCCTAATTATTTCTATTCTAAAAAGGTAGTTGCAAACTGAAAAAAATTATAAAAAGAAACCACATGGAAATAATTTGTTACAGCTATTATCTAACTACAAAAGCTTAATAGCATTAGTACAGCTAATTAATTATTAGCTGTTAATACTGTAGCTTAATACCTACTTAATTGATAGTACTATTTTCATTAATTATATATTACTATTTTAGTAACTAATTTACTAATTTACTTATCTAGCAACAAAGTGCTAGTCATAAGTAAAGAAGGTTACATCTAGTTTAATTTTGTTTTCTTTCTGACTGATAGCACTATAGCTAATAATATCTTACTATAGCATAGCTCAATATGCTATTGCTTAATACCTAGTAGTACGTACATTTATACTACTATAGCTAATGTATTAACTAGCAACGAAATATTAATTGAACTTGAACTTGTACTACAGTGTGTATGTACTTAAGTTAGTCTTATGAGAATGTTATATATTATATGATTACAATAGTATAGTATTCAATAGCTATAAATATAAGGGATCCTGATATCATTGACCTCTAATCTTGGAAGAAAAATAAATAAAATCGATGACTCTACTAAGAGAGATAGATATAAGCTATAATAATGTTTAATTTGTGTCAAGTTCAGGTTAATGTGAAATAATATTTACATAAAATGACAATTCTCAGGTAATATTTCATATAACATTAAATACACTGTTTATTTGAGCTTATACACGTTAATGTGAGGTTGTTTTTTCAACATTCACCTTATCTAAATACTCTAACAATGATGTAAAGTGGTATTAATATATTTTGTCAGTGACCCAGTTTAACATATATAATGTTGTGGAGGTCTAGGTCTATAGGTCTTATGAATAATAAAATAATTTCGATAAATATTTAATACTATATTTATAATTATGTTTCTGATTAAATTATACTCAATTACAATCACGTTTATTTATATTTATTTTCAAAAATAAGGACAGGGTTAATCAATAATAATCGACTATTAATTTTTATTATATCATCAAAATAAATAATACATTTTTATACGTAGGTGAATAGTTTATTTATAACGGAAATTAATAATTATAAAATTATGGCCTAAAATATTATAAATATTTTCTTCTGAGCTGTGGTCAATGCGTTAACATCATTTTGTTTTGAGCTTTTATTTCCAGATTCAACCTTCCTTCAACAAATATGTGTTTCATAAATCAAGGAAACATTCTTGTCTGTCTGGTAACGCTTTTGCAAACGCCATATTTTAAAATGGACTTGTCCAATTTTAAAGAAATTTGGATGGTCTGTCAATATTAGCCCCACCAATAAGTACCATATTAATGTAGGTATATCGCATATATTGCTTCCTTCTGCGCATCTCTCATATTTTTAATTTTATCTTATAATACTTAATTTTAAACACACTATTAGTATTCCTATAGAAATAAAGGTAGTGAGGACGCTATGTACCACACTAATTGGCAGAATTAGACGTAAAGAACACTTCTGATCTTTACGTCTTCGGTAGATGCGATTAGCTTGTTGCATGTACAATAATCAGGTAAGTAAAATTATTAGTCAAAAGTAAAAAGCCTTTCTGTACCTAATACTATAACTAGTGATGCGGTGCATAAAGAACTCGCGTAGAATGGTGCTTTTATATCAGCCATACAATGCTCTCAATAATGATATCAGGATAATATTTCAGTAAAACCTGACATTCTTATTTAATGTGAGAAGACCATTAAAATTATTTTGTCCATTGTCTTTATTTAATAATATTAACACAGGCTCGCTCCGCTCGCCTCTTCATTCAGCATTTGTAGTAAATATTTATTAAATAAAGTTATTGCAGACTCGCAGCGCTCGCCAGTTTNATTATTTAATCAAATAAAAGAAGGCTCGCTACGCTCGCCTGTTTGATTCGGAGTTTGTAGTAAATATTTATTGAATACATTTTTTGCAGGCTCGTTGCGCTCGCCTGTTGATTCAGCATTTGTAGTAAATAATATTGAATAAAGTTATTGCAGGCTAGCTGCGCTCGCCTCAGCAATTGTAGTAGTAATCTATCTATATTATTAAAAAAGTTTTGTAAACAAACAAGTTCAGAGAGAGTGATATAATTAACTGATTGTAAGAGTGCGATAGAGGTAAGAGGGGTTAGGGGGAGGTTCTCGGGGGGAGAAAGGGGAGGTTCTCATAGTAAATTCCGCTTAAGAATGACACGGGGAACTGTCATTCTTGAGGCAATAAACAAAACACGGGACCCAGGGGTATCCAACTCCAGTATTCTAGAGGTGTAAGAGCACTAGCGCTCCACGGGAAGATAGTGGTTTAAATTGTAAACCACTTATGATCTTTTGACATTTATACTATATTGTAAATAAACATTCATAATAAATAACAGCCTCGGTGGCCGAATGAGATGCGCGATCGCCTAAAATGCGAAACTTCCCGGGTTCGATTCCAGGAAAATGATCAAATAATTTATTAATTAATTTCTTTAAATTAAAAAGCTGGAAATCTTTTGAATGGTGTAAAAGATTTAGTTACAATATTAACCGCACCTTCCCGTGGAGCGCTAGTAGTCTAACACAGGTAGATAAAGAGGGGTAGTGGAAATCTTTCCGTTTAGGATTAGGATCCGACTATGATCGCTGCACGGGACGGTGTAATAAAGAAAGCGCATTGTTTGTTTACATGCCTTAATAAAAAATTGACAGCTTTCAATACACAACAAATCAAAAATATAATAATGTTAATAAAACTGTCGGCTACTATTTTGATAAGTTGTTAAATCTATTTAAAGATTAACAAATCAACACACAAACCTTTACTTTTATCGATAGTAAATCATAAATTTTATCTTAATAATTATACCGTTTAGTTTTGATAAAAGTCTCGGTCACTATTTAGATGAGTTATTCATCTATTTGAAGTCTGTCAAAAATGTAATGTTAATAATTATAACTTTAGTTTTGATAAAATTGACGGTCACAATTTAGATATGTATTATTTAGATAAGTTATTATATATATTTGAACTCCATAAAATCAAAACAAACCATTATTTTTGTAGGTAAAAATAAAGATGAGTGAGGCTCTCACGCATTAAAAGTGGAACTGAGGTCTAGAATATAAAATATTTTTGTTCCGAGGTAACATCTTTATTTTTAAGTGCAAAAACTAATTACAGCGGATTTAAACTTTTTAAACGGTCCCCGGTTCTTATAGTAAATAGACAAAATAATTCTAATACTAGGCAGCGGCCTTAGGGGGGGGGGGGGGGGGGGGGGGGGGGGGGGGGGGGGGGGGGACGAGCGAAGCGAGTAGGGGGTGGGTAGTATTATCAAGCGGGTAGGGGGACTCCCTATTATAAAATGTTATTTAATAGATATTTCTTAATTCTTATGTAAATATAATTATTATTGTACAGGTTTGTACCACGATCAAATGAAGCTGACTACATTATTTTCACTAGTAGCAACACTGGTTGCTGGAGTAGTGTAGGAAGAATCGGAGGCGGTCAAGAAGTTAACTTACAGAGTCCTGGATGCTTGACCAAAAAGGGAACCGTTATGCATGAAATGATGCATGCTTTAGGTTTCCTTCATGAGCAGAATAGATGGGAAAGAGATGATCATGTCAGCATACAGTTCCAGAATATACAATCAGGTCAGTACAGGCTTTATTCAGTATAATAGAATTGGAAACTTGTTAATATTAAATAAATATACAATATAAAAATAACTTTATTATAGAGAAAATAAACAGATCTCTTCTATGTATAAATTTAAATATGTCGGTGCTTTAAATAAAATATGATTTTATTTGGTCATAATACAAAAGAAAGTCGACCCACATTAAAAAAAAAGATCGAATGGGAAAAAATAGAGCAAACGTTATTATAAGAGATATTGAGTTGCTTTATCTCCACATCAGAGGGTGACTCAGATTCAGATTCTGATAAGCTCAATTTATTTTTTATAACAAAGCCCCCCCCCCCTTACTGGAAATAGGTTTTTGTAATAAGTTCTAAATTTAATATTTATACCGATGATAGAGTAATTCCTTTAATTCTAATCTTTTATTTAACTTGCAATGTTTGTGTGTATGTATGTATTATATATGTATGTATCCATGTTCGGGTCAAATCTTGCAACTGAATTTTAAAGTAGTTATCCTCAACCAATTGAATTGAAATTTTGCATACACGTTTAGTTTGGATGACCAATACATGGTTAGCTAAGTGACGTCATTCTAAATCCAATATGACGGGCAGCCAAAGATGGCGGACTAGTTATTTTTACAGCACGCCCATGATACGGGTATCAAACGAAAGGGCTTGCTGAGAAGAATACGAATAAAAGCTTGTTTCTAAAAATATTTTTAAATAATCCAACTTATTCTCCTCTTCAGTTATCTCTTCCTCCTCCAGCATACTTTCCCTATGATGTGACCTATCTTATAAAATTTCTCCCAATGTATAAAGCCCTATGTTCCAATTTAATAACTGCTACAACCTTCCTAAGAAAGCCCTATAATTTCCCAACTCATTGGAAACTATCCTCAATTATGTATTAGGAATTCTAGGTCTAATAAAACCCACTCACCTTTCTTCGTACTATTGTCATGTCTCCTTCCAGAAATGAGTAAAATTCTTGAGACTCTTACTTCGTCGAATATTTCCTATTCTAGAATCTCACAATTTATTCCTGATCATCAATTAGGTTTTCGAGCGTACAATCAACCATTAACCAGTTCCATTCGCGATGCAGATGCTATTGTCACCGCTCTTGAGATAAGAAGCAATAAGTTTCCACTGCCATTTTTCACGAATTCCAAGCTGTTGATGGCAACGGGGGCTATTGTCGAAACTCAAGAGGACTCATCTAACTAACTCTTATCTAAATTCAACCTCATAGCTGAAAAGCAGATCCTTTAAAGTTGAAGTCTCTCAAAGACCCTCTCTCTCCCATTCCTTTTCCATCCTTACAACCGTACCTTAACGTGGAATTCTAGCTCCTTTCCTATATTCCCTTAAGCCAGCTAATATCCCGCGTCACCCCAATACCTTCCTAGCTTCCTTTGCCAATGATCAGACTATCTTCTCAACTAATTCCGTCCACCAAAGTGCATACCCAATCTTCAAATCCGCACCTCACAAGCGCCAAAAAATTGGAGAAAAAATAGAAAATAAAAATTTAAGTCCAAAAAAATTGTACATAGAGTTACCCTAAGAAGTTCAATCTGTTCTGCTATTCACATGAATGTATCCCTTGTTCTTTTAGCTAATGATATGCGGTACTTAGGACTCAGTAAGGTACCTTACCTAGAAAGAAGACCGACATAGAACTCACACGACACAAACGACGAACAGACATAAAACGACGCCACAACTTACTGCTTGACTCTACATTTAAATTTACATCACTTTGAAAAAGCACCAAAAGAAACGACCGATGCTCTTGGCATCCCTTACGATTACAGCAGTGTTACGCACCATTCATCAACGGCCTTTTTCATTAACGGAAGACCACAATTATAGCAAAGAACAAAGGAGCAAACAAACAATACATAACACTATTATAAAACCTATCAGTTTTTCTTCAATGTATATAATAGTCGAGTAAGTCCTCATTATCGAAATATATAGTTGAATAAGCCCATTCGCAGGTCTAGGCTCTCCATGGGTTGTTGTATCTCAGAGTTAGTAATCTAGTTATTATTATGACAGTATTATTATAGACTTATCTTATATTAAGAATTATAGCTGTGACTTAAGAATAACCAAACAAATCTATCTCAAGGTTAAAAATGTTCATAATATTAAATATTAAATACATTAATCTTAATTTGCAGGACGAGCTAATAACTTTGAAAAAGCACCAAAAGAAACGACCGATGCTCTTGGCATCCCTTACGATTATAGCAGTGTTATGCACTATTCATCAACGGCCTTTTCCATTAACGGAAGACCTACAATTATAGCAAAGAACAAAGGAGCAACTCTTGGCCAACGAGAAACCTTCTCCCATCAGGATATCCAGAAAATCAGAAGAATGTACAAGTGCAATAAGAAAAAGAAAAATTATTACTAATAAGAAAAGTATTTTTTTGTAATTTCAGACTTATTGACTAATGAGGTCAAATTTCCGATACACACTTTTCCTATTTTAATGTCCAGGCAAATTTGTATTGAGCTTTTAAATCAATATTTTATTGCTGAAGATTCAAAGTAATTTAATTAATTAAAATATGATTTAATATCAATTTTAAAAACATTGATAATGTTCAAATAATATCATAAATGTTTATAAGTTTAAGTCATTCAGAAAAAAAAACAGATAAGGGAAATAGGTAAATTTTTGAAAGTTTTTAAACCGTATTACTTCAGGCATTTAAATCTTTCGATATTGCAATAATACGTCTTTTAGATCAACTTTTTGGGACAATTAATAAGTAATCAAATATATCAAAAAAACACATTTCACAAAGTTCCAATAAACTATGATTAGTATAGTATAATTTTTTTTTAAATAATACGAATAGTGAAAACTATTTTAAATCAATGAATTTGAAGGAGTAAGTTGCAAGCAGGAAATAGTAATACTAATTTCATTATCTTTAATACAACTTCAGTGAAAGCTCTAATAATATATCAGTTACCTTGACCCCTTAACAGTAAATGTTTTTTTGATTACATATCAGTAAATCCCAAAAACTTATTTTCTTTTTACAAATTGGAGAAAATATAATTTAATTGTTTTATTATTTTACTCGACTTTGATACAATTTTTTTAAATATTTTTTTAAGATCTTAAGCTTTAAGTTTAATATTTTCCTCGTATTTCAATATTAATTTTTTAAAAGCATAGTTACTTTTTTTATGATCTCCTAAAAATTAAACTTTAATTTTAATAAAATAATTGTCATCCCCTTTATGACACTATATTATAGTTTGGAGCCAAAGATGGTAAAAGATTTATTTTAATTTAAGGAGCTATAGGACAGTTTAGATTGGAATCTTTTTACTCCGATATTATTTTTATTTCTGATTTTATAATATACATGATTTTTGTATTTTTCATAAATAACAAACAAAAATGCTGTCTTTAACATTATACATACAATTTTAATTTGATTTCTATCTTCGAATAATTGTAAGATTTTTTCTCTTTTGTTATAAATAATTTTTTTTATAATTGTGGAGCTGTTTACGCAATTATGTTAATAGTTAATAAAACTCTTTAGACTTCAATATCATTAATTATTATCAAGAGATACATTTTTATTATTATTATTTTATCAATTTTATATTTTTTACTTACAATAAAAAAATTAAGTACCATTTTGTTAACTTATTTTTACCAATAAAATACTGGTTTATGCAGAACAGATTACTGAGTTGAAATCTTCACAGTAAGGCGACATTCACCGCAGTCGAGCGCGATGGCGTCGTTTCTACTGTGACGCCGAAGAACGAAATGCAAAATGTTAACTTTCACTCACAGAAACGTCGCTATCACACGCGACCGTGATGAACGACGCGACGAAGTTTTTTTTGGCCATGTTAGCTTATAACTAAGAAGAGATTGATTTACTAATCAGAAAGTGATTTGTTTGTGACGGATTTATAATCTAATTTCAAACTAATTACTGAGTAAAAATCCTCACGGTAAAAGCGAATTTTATAAGCCATTTCTATCAGTAACAAAGGAGAGATTAATTCACAAATTCGCTAATCTAAAAGCGATATGTTTTGTGAAAGAATTTTAGTACATTTTCAAACAAATTGCCGAGTAGAAATTCTTAGGGTAGACGTGAGTCCTATTAGCCATTTCTATCGGTAACAAAGGAAAGATTAATTCACCAATGCATGCATTACTCTAAATGCGATGTTTTTTTGTAAAAGAATTGTAGTAAATTTTCAAACAAATTGCCGAGTAGAAAGTCTTAAGGTAGACGTAAATCTTATGAGCCATTGAAGTCGATTGTTGATAACTAAGGAGATAAATATTAATTCACTAATCTAAAAGTGATGTATCTTTAGGCGGATTTACTATAAGGTTTCAAACACATTACAACTCAAATTGAATAGGTATAGTAGAAAAAGCAGTTTAAAATTTAAATTTAAGCAAGCTGATCATACGTATATCCTTAAAGCCTCGACATTAGTGTCATCGTTCACACGATTTTTTAATGCCGTGACACTGCTTGACACTCAGCGTCTTAGGGGCCTTTCACACCGAAGTCGCAAGTCGCAGGATGCATGCGTCCTGGTGGCAAGATGCATGCATCTTGAACTCCAGACTATATAAATGAACGAGAGCTTTCACACCGAAGTAGCACGTGCGACGTGCATCCTGGATGCAAGTGGCACGTGCGACTCGAGAACCAGCCGGCTGGTGTTTTATTAGCGTGCGTCCTTATTTGACGGGTCTACATACGCGCTCCACCATCGAAAATTCGTATTTAATTCACACCTCATCTGAAGAGTCGGACGATTGATAATTCACCATTTAAACCCCAATTCATTGATAAAACTGAGGAGTTAAAACAAAAGAGATAATAAGATGCAAGTAGCACGTGCCACTTCGGTGTGAAAGCTCGTGGCATAAGGATGCAAGTCACACATGCCACTTGCGACCAGGACGCATCGTGCATCTTTAGTGTGAAAGGCCCCTTAGTTAAAGTGCGTTTAATGCCACGACATCTGCTGTTCATACGACAACACTCGGCGACACTAATGTCGCGACATTAATATCATCGTGTGATCGAGGCTTAACACAATAAAATTCAAGAAATAAAAAATAAATATTTACTCTTGTACTAAAGGTCCCCATACACGATCAAACATTTTGTGCAAAACGTTTGCGCAAACCTGATGTCGGGGAAATTTAGTTAAACATCATGTTTGCGCAAACATTTGACCGTATGAAGGCCTTAAGAAAAATTATTTCAAAAATCAATATTTTTGACTCATAATGTTTTCACTTACCTATTCAATTAAGAAGAATAAAAGAAAAAAGTATAAACAAAAAAATATATAATTTATTCACGGCCCATGTACAGAGAAGATGATGTAACTAGATAATAAAATAATCACAATTGTCATTAAGATTTTTGCAATTTAAGAAAGTAGTAGGTAAGAAGACAGTTTAGTAAATGGAAAGATCAGTTTATAAGATTAAACATTTTTTTAAAAGTATAATAATAACTATCTATAATAATACTGAAGAAATGCTATAAACGTCCACAATATAACACACATTCAAATGCTTTTTTTTCACCTAAATAGATATTAATAAATATAAACAAATATTAATATAAAAAAAGAACATCAAACAAAGTATGTCACCATTATCTCTCAAGTTTTTTTTTTTGTTTTGTTTTTATTTCTAAACTTCTAATTAATATGAGTATTTCTTTGATTCAGCCATATACTTATGTGTCTTCAGCTGTTTTTGAAATTGAACCTCCCCAACTGAAAACAAGCAAAAATAAATAGAATTATTGTTTGAAATTTAGCTAAGCAGACACTCTATTTCACACATGCATTTTATATTTATAAAGTCCAACGAAGAAATATATTTGAAGGATTATCTCCATCGAATAAAAAGGATTATTTTTGAACTCAAAGGTTAGTTTAAACAGTTTTTATTTCTACTAAATTTTCGAAACATTATCACAGTGTTGAAGGTACAATAGTTATTTATCGGTAAGAGTAGTAGTCTAGTACTTCCAACTAGAACAGGTAGGACGAACCACTTGTTCGAACCTTGTAATTAGGCCATCACTTAGGCCCTTTTTACGCCCCGCGGTAGAAAGTTCCAGCCACTTCACACATCATACATATGTAAACTGTACCGCCGAAGCGAGTATGATGTGATCAATAGTGAGCCATATAAATCAGAGCGTCACGGCGAGGAATCGAACCCCATCTCGTTCCTCTTATGATTCTGAGCAGAATGATGGCTGAGCAGACGTGGTTTAACCCATCGTTTACGCTGGCTCTCTCTCTATAAGTAACTACACCGTTTAATCTAATTAAAAAATTACTTAATATTTAATTTTTTTTAAAAATTTTACATGTTAAATATGTTTTGTGAAAAAGTAGATATCAAAGTGTAGATATCAAGTTTTATATTTAATCTTAAAATAAACGTACCCTCTATTTCTTATAGAAGATGAATTAACTTTTGATCCGAGAAGCATACGTGCGTTTCCTTGTGGTTGTCTTGCTCTCCCTCGTGAGCTCATAGTTGTAAGATGAGATGCGTATCCATCACTCAATATAGTAGCCTGGCTATGATGTTTCTTCGACACTTTCCCCACAATGAAAATTTGACTCGGTGTCAATCCTAATGAAGTATAAACGCTGATGTCTTTACTGCTTCCATAAGCCGCGTGAATAATCATTTCATGATCCTAAGAATAAAATGTAAAAAAATCAATAATTTAAAATTATAAGGTAATATTGTAATATTGTAAGGTAACAAAAAATATTAATTTTTAACTGAGAATTACGCGTCAATTATTTCAATTATTATGATTGGGTAATTGATAACTTAAACGCATTTGCTTATGCAACATAAATAGTTTTGAAAGTAAATATACAAAGTGAAAGAATTATCTAATTGTATTTTTTTATAAATAATATCACACATCAAATCTTTATCTCCAAGCTATTAAAGATAGTTGTAAATAAGTTAAATTATAAAGTGAACTATGCTCCCCTTAAGAACCCCAACGACAGGTTGTGAAAAGTCGTCATCAACGTCGTCATTCAAGACATTAATAATTTTATCTACGACTTGCATTGTAAGTGGACTTTACATTGCTAATAACAGGGAGGGAAGTGTTACTTCCCTCCTTTGGGAGTAAAAAAAAATAATCATAACAACAAGTAATGTTTTTTATCTACTCACGGCAGCAAAATTAAGCATTGTTGTACTGTTTTCAGTCTGCAAAATGTCATTTTTCTTGATTCTTTTGAATAAAGTGTCAGCAAAATATCAAAGTATCAGCAAAATATCAAAGTATCAGCAAAAGTTCAAATTGTCAGCAAAATAACAACAGGCTGTCACATTTTAAGAAAATTTTACTAAAAAAAGATTACTTCATCGCAGGTTATAAACACTCTCACATTGTTTATTTTTATATATTTAAGCGTAATATTCTGCTAAATAGTTATATCTTATTTGAAAATAACAAATAATTATAGTGACAAATATATTTTACAATGATTATAAAAAAAAACTCTAAAAATGAGATAAAAAACAGTTGTTAATAAGTAAAAGTGGCAAAACTAAATTGTTTTGCCTTTGTTTTGTTTTCTTGATGACTCAAATTTCGTTTTTTTCAACTTTAATTTCTTTAAATCTTTTATATATTGAAAAGGTAATATAATAATTATTGTAATTTTTCTGCCGTTAGTAGATAAAATATTGTATGTAACTATGCAGCAAAGGAAACATTCCTGACTCGTTTAAAGATTACCTGCTTCGGTTACACCTCAGCAGGTAATTAACATTTGCCTGCCTCGGCTTCGCCTCATCAGTCAACATGTAATTTTCCTGACTCGGCTACGCCTCGTCAGTAAAATAGTAAATTTTCTGCCTCGGCTTCGCCTCTGCAGTAAATTTGTTTAGCCTATCCTCGCCTTTGGCTCGGAACTAAAACTTAAAAACTTGTCAGCAAAATTCCATTTTGCTGCCTAGTTACATAAATAACTATTAGCTGTTTTGTTTACTAATTTTTCGGGAAGGTTGCTTTAGGTTATCAAAGTCTTTAAATTAAAAACAAACTAGACGTAATTAAATTAAAAAGGTATATATTTAGTATAAAAATTATTTTAATAAATCAAGTAACTAAATATCAGTTTAACGTGTTTAAATTACGTGGATTTTTAGGTAAAAGTTATAAACCTAAAAACTTTAGCTATTACCCATGGCGCACTAGTCGTAGATAACAACATGGATCGAAGTATTTCTGCTCTCGGAATTATCTCCCTCGGCAAGCCTCGAGTGCTAATACTACAGTTATCTCCCTCGGCCTTGCGGCCTCGGGAGCTAATGAAGTTTTCTCCTTCGGCGATGCCTGAGGAGAAAACTTAACCTCGAGCAGGAAAACATTCTCTCTCCCTTGTTGCGTAAATAACTATAGGCGACGGTAATTATCGTTTTACGTTAAGACAAAAGATAAAATAAAAACTATACTAATTAATTTAACAATCGATTCAGTACATGGTATATTTTTAGATATATAATTTTATAAATGTATGATCTACGTTTCATATTACAATAAACAAAATTTCCTTCAGTACAATGTCGAAAACGGTCGTTTACGAACAAAAAAAGCAAGCACGAAAAAAAGAAAAAACTAGAACTACTATCAGAAGTTATTAGATACAGTTGCGGCCTTCTCTAGTCGAAGACCACTAACAAGACAATTAGCAAAGACTCTAGTTCTGTCACTAAAACTATATGAAAAGAAGATTGAGAAAAAACAACAATGACAATTCTGAAAAGAGTAAAAAATAAAGATTTAAAAGTCAGAGTTAGTAAAATAGTAAGAGGCCATTATTATAATGGTAGTTTAAGTTTATAGAAGTCTTAAACTTAAAATAATTTTATTTAAAATGAGTCAGCTCTGATTATTGCTTTGTTCTGCATTGTTTGCTATGTTTATTTGTCTTGGTGCAATGTGGTGTAATTATGCCTTGCATATTTTACGATGGTAAATTATGCCTTCCGATCAATATTTTTCGTTTTTTCATGAGTTATCGGATTAGGATGATGGTTGTGAGGAGTTATCTTAGGACTTAGACAACTAATAATAATTAATAAAGGTTGAAAGCCCGATACTAAGTCAGAACACTGAAGTTGTAATTACTGATTCTTTAAAGTAATCTATATTTTTATCATTAAAAAGATCATTGAGAAATAAATATGTTATACATTAATTGAATTTTTTGTTCAACATTTCCAAAACGCAATCTAGATAATCTGGGTTTGACCTATTCATGGTTTGAAAAATGCATTGGCGTATACAGTACGCCACCCGTATCTCATTGTTTTTCCACTGTAGCCGTGCCACTAAGGGTTAATAAGGAGTAGGGAGATTGTGGCATATTCCCCGACCAATAATAAATTAGTTTTAAAACTTAATTACCTGAATCAGAGATTTGAGAAAAAATGCTTTGTGGCCTAGAGGGTCAGTAGAAAGACCGTCTGCAAATGAAACAAGTCCCAGAGGAAAGTTATGCTGTGATAGCCAGGATAATACTTGGGACTGCTGTATATCAGGCCTACCAGTAATATACAGAATCAAATAACCCAAATCTTGCCAATGTCTGAAAAATATACATAAATCAGTAAATTATTCTTTGAAGAAAGAATAATTTTCTTGACTCAAAGAAGCAAATTCAAATAACAAATTTAAGAAATTACCTGACAACATCAACTGAACAAGCTCGCACTTTTGGGTCACGACCAGTGACCGAAACGCTGGCTGTAAACGAACCGTCAATACTAAATACAATGCATTCAGTTGAGGGTGGAATCACAGCAAGGGAAAATTCCACAAAACTTTGATCACCTCTAAAACAGAAAAAATAACAATAGAAAAATTTTTAGTGGTGAATATTTTTTGAGTTTAAATGAAGCAAAGTAAAAATCATTGGTACTCCAAGGGAAGAGATACTAGATAGACAATATAAGAGATACCCTAAGGATTATTATCTTCATCTATAACAGGATATTAAAGGAATCTATTATGTGTATAAGGCTTTAAAGTACTATATTAGAGGATCTCACTGGAAGAATAAGACAAACTTCTAATTGACTAAATTATAGTTATTATTTTATTTGAAAGACCACGTAATATTATTGTTGGATATAACACATAAATACTGAAATTTATTTGAGTTATACTGTTTGCAAGGGTGTAATTGGATAAAAAGTAAAATACAATATTCAAGGGAAATATAGGGTAGATCAAATATAAACGGGACTTTGATCTCTGAGCAAAAACGGTTGATGGGGGCGGGACATCGCTTCTAGGCTGATTAGGTGGGATCATTAGAAAGGGCCAGAGGGGGTTATCTTCCACTTTACGACCATTCACCAGTAGCGCTCACGATGTCTAAGCAACAGGTGTCCCCCTCTTTTGCGCAACGCATTATTACTAGTATAAAATGTCTTGCCTGTGAAGGAGTCAAACCTTCGGAAATTTTCCAAAGGTTGACTGCGCAGTTCGGGGACGAAACCCTCTTAAGGACCCGTGTGTTTGTCTGGCACAAAGAGTTTCAGGAAGGAAGAGAACGCATAGAGATTGAGAAACACGATCTTCGTCCCCGGAGCAGCATTACAGATGAGAACATTCGTGCGGTTCATAACTGTTGGATTTCCACCTGGCAATCTGACAAATGACTTGATGTCATGTATATATTTTTTTATTCATTCCTGTTTTGAATCTTGTTAAAAAATATTGTTTAAATGTTTCCTTTATAATATCCAAGTTATTATCAAATATATTAGAGAACTCAACCTTCTACTACTGCCTTTTACTCTACTAACAGTAACATTATTGAAGGTGATCGACGTGTGGCTGCACAGGGATAAGTTATGGGAGCTGCCATCTAGACATCCGCACGTCAATCACCTTCAATAATGTCACGAACCGCACAAATGTTCTCATCTGTTTTGCTGCTCCGGGGACGACGAACGTGTTTCTCATTCTCTACGCGTTCTCTTCCCTCCTGAAACTCTTTGTGCCAGGCAAACACACGGGTCCTTGAGAGGGTTTCGTCCCCGAACTGCGCAGTCAACCTTTGGAAAATTTTCGAAGGTTTGACTCCTTCACAGGCAAGACATTTTATAATAACGCGTTGCGCAATAGAGGGGGGCACCCTCTGGCCCCTTCTCATGACCCTACCTAAACACCCTAGAAGTGATGTCCCGCCCCCATCAACCGTTTTTGCTCAGAGATCAAAGTCCCGTTTATATTTGATCACCCCTCGTATTTAATTGTTTTGAAGGTTCCATGCAGCTAGTAATTTTTATTTACACTTCCAACGTAGGATGTGCTATGATCTATGATCAACCTAATATTTTATGGTATACACATACGCTACAATACAGTATCTGTAACTCAAAAACTTACATTTTTCTAAATCGTAAAATAATCAGCTTTCATTAAAATATTTGAAAAATCTTTTGCGGGAAATTGTAGGAAAGTTGTTTCAAAAAACCCCTTTTTTTTATATTATTCTATGATTTTAAATAAGCACTGATTAAATTTTATTTGTTAGTTACGATACATGGGCGTCTGCAGTTACTATATGGTAATGCTAATGAACAAACCTTACAACCATCTTTACTGGATAAAGACCGTAGCTAAGTGCCTTTCCTTGTGGGATTTGATAAGAGATTCGACCATTCTTGTCTGTGATTTCAGTGTTAAAAAGAACCCAACAACCAGTTGCCACATCTGTCATTACATATACATCTACCTTCTCACCTGTAAAATAAACCAATTATAATATTTCATAGTTTAGGTTTAAAGTTTGAAATGAAACAATGTCTGAGCATTCTTATCTTTAGAATGTAAACTTGGCGTTCATAACAATAATAATTACTTAATTACTATATTTAATAAAATTTTATAGTTCTGTTGTACTAAATTAAACTAATAAGTATTGTCACAAATTTTACCTGTTAAGGTGATCATGTCAAAAGGCCCATACATAAATCTTGCAGCTAGAACTTGAGGTAAACCCTCTTTGACTATTACATCGTTCGCTCTATGATTGGCTGCGACTTTCTATAAAAATTATAAGTAATGATTATTTTGATAATAAACTAACATAAAATAAGTAACAGACGAACTTGAGTAAACCAGTGAAAATTGATAAAACAAAACTTCTTATTTATACATTTAATAATTAAACGTCTGTCTGATACACTTATATTAAACCTCTCCCTTTGATACAACATTATCAAGTTATTTATTACAGGTTAGTATGGTTAAATGTAATTTTTATGGTTGAAAATTGTTCAAAAATTTAATGTAAGAATAAATCTATCCATTTGCACTAGTGTAAGTAAAAATTACGCGCCGCAAAGTTAAATACATAATATACAATGATAAAAAATGTATTAAATTATCTATTATACATTAAATTAATGAACGATCTAGTGTGTGTTTAAGAAGGCTGTATCTCGATAGGTATCAGGAGCCTATTTCACACGCACCCTCTTCAACGTTGTCGGTTGGCTACGATGTAGACTAAAGCGCTTGAAAAGGAATTGTAAAGGTCGGAGAATGTTTAATAGGTACATTCTAACATTTATTACGAAAAAAGCTGCCGATCTCTTAGTCATTTCACTATCTTACTCCTCATATAAGAAGTTGAACTTCAAAAAATGTAAAAGTACCTTTATTTTCACCGATGTTCTTTTTCTGACCCATTTTTCTCTGCTCCTTGTTAGGTAGGGTGAATCATGTCCATCTTGGTCTTCTAATTTGACTGCATCACCAAGCTCAAAACGGCCAACCTGAAATCAATTCATATTGTTATCTGAACTGCTCTAAAAGTGGATGATAAGGTAAAAAGTGTATTTACTGAAATTAGGAGTAAGAAAAGAGCATGAAATCCAATTTATATACGTGAACAATCTGTGTTGAGCCAAAGAAGGCTGTATCTCGATGGATGTAGAAGCCTATTTCAAAATTTCAACCGTTCGCCATTCTCGTTTTTTGTATCCGCTAATGTACGCGCAGTTACGCTCTAGACTCTAGAGCGTAACATTACTGGATACACAGATCAAATTTAACAAAGATTTTCTGCCACACAGAATTATTTGTAATATTTTAAAAATTAAGTCTCTGCCTACTATACCATAATAACATTAGAAGCTGAATTTACCTGTCGTAAAAGAAAAGCGACTACGTCAGGAGATTCCCAATAGCTGGCGTGGAAAAGATGTGGAAGAGCATAAGTTGGAAAATTCATTAAACCTTCAGGACAGTAAAGAGCATAATCCAATCTTTTGTTGCCCCACCATAAATCCAGCACTGAAAAATAAACAAAACTAATTAACTCTTTCAAGGAAAGTAAATAAATATTTACTTGAAAACCTTGAGATGATCTAAAATAGATTAATTTTTGATGATAGAAAATATCAATTTTTTGTAGTATTGTATTATCTTTAAAAACGACACTGATATAAGATGCCGAAGACACTTTAGTGTGTTTTAAACTAGACAACTGTACCAATCGCGGTGAAATTGTTGAATCAAAATCTTTAGAACCGTTTTCGAGAGATCATTTTTTTCATATTTTTGGGTGTTGCGCCCCCAAATTTGGAGCTAAAATTCATTTCTCTATTTCACCACGTGATATGATATTTCTGAACATGTATGCCAAATTTCGTCAAAATGGCTCTAGTAGTTTAGGCTCCAGTCGTCTGTACAGCAGATGACAGACGACAGAAAAAACACTTTTTTGCACTCAGGTGACCTCAAATCCATCAAAATCTAATT
Organism: Gerris buenoi; assembly: GCA_001010745.2. Lineage (NCBI taxonomy): Eukaryota > Metazoa > Arthropoda > Insecta > Hemiptera > Gerridae > Gerris > Gerris buenoi. The sequence goes on along the minus strand of KZ651134.1, from coordinate 707,236 downwards.
TTCGCGCCATCAAAATACTTTCTCTTTATAAGCGAAAGTTAAAACATTGATAGTGACTATGTTTTAAAAATTTGAAATTGCAATCATCAACAGCTGACAAGAAATGATTAAAGGAACTTTGTTATTGTCAAACATTACATCCTTTTAAAAAGAGTATCCTATAAGCAGAAGTCGTTTTTTTTTTTTTTTAAATAAAGACATATGTGTCTTTAAATAAAGACTAATTGTATAGCCTTTCCTTTATTTATTAATCAATTTGCAATTTTTTTTAAAATAATACCAAAAATGCTGCAAGTTGCAACATTAGATGAAGTAGCTCTACTATAAAAAAGAAAAATTATACGAGAAATTAGCCGGCCAGATGAATAAAAATAAAACAGCGAAAAAACATTTATTGGACCCTAATGACCCCTAGAGAAGTGGTTCTTAATCGGGGGCCGCAGCCCCCCAGGGGGTCTCGAAAGATATTTAGGTACTATATAATATATATATTATATTTGGAGATTTAAAGGGGGCCGTGGTTACCAGATTAAGAACCACTGCCCTAGAGTATTAAGGCATCACAGCGACCAGCAATAGTTTTTTAAGATGCCACGAAAAATTGCCATTTGTTGCTGCAACAAGTGGTAAATTCATTTTAAAAATTATTTTTAAGCAGTAAGCCACTACAATTCTTCCTGACTTGACGAACCCATAACTGACAATTAAAAATATCTTGGATGTTAACGTATTCAGATGTATCGCTTTGTGTGCTTACCGCTTACCAAAGTTATTATAAGATAATTATAAACTGAAGGCAGAAATCGGGGCTCTCATAATAAGCTCCTTGGCTATCTATTGTGTTATCAATACAATAATCTTTGCAAATGGCTTTTAAACTTTGTTAATGGTATGAGAATGTTGTTAGTAACTGTGTGTATTGTAATATTTACTAATACCATACTAGATTTTACGATGTAATCCGGTACTGAGTCCATGGTTCCAGAGACGACACTTTGGATGCTCATAGTTGAAGGCTTTCGATGGAGTCCCAACATATTACTGTCACCATTACCAAACATCTGAGAGTTATTCTGAATAACTTCATCTGCAAAAATCAAATCATATAAATTTATGCAAATTATCGCAATCATTGAAACAATGTAAATGTCTAATTTTAATCTGATTAAGGAAGTTGTAAATGAAGAAAACTTGTTATAAGTTGAGATTTCTTAAAGGCGAACTATAAAGATAATAATTTTACAGCAAAAATACGCCTGAACAGATACAAGTTTAATATCTCCCTAAAGAAACATAATAACTTTAAAATTAGTTTTTGTTCTTCTAAAAAGTTTAAACCATAAATTGTCATTATATGTGTTTAAATATTTTACCTATCATAACTCATTTTGGCAGTCAACGGCACTTTATAGCAGATACCTACTAGTCTTATATAAAAGTTATAGAATTTTACATCATGTCTAACTTTAAAAGTAATAAGTTTAAATTTTTAAACCGACCTTTATTCTAGCCTTACCATAATTTCTTAATCTGCACTCTTATTTTATAGAAGTTAACTAAGGAATGAAAATTAAATGTTATTTAAAAATTATATTGGCAATATAATATGAAGTGTTTTTAATGAAGACAGAGGAGCGTAATTATATGGTACTTGTAACACCATAGGTACCGTAAATACAAGTAATACTATACCAAAGAAGCACGGCAATCAGTCTCTGCCAAGTTATATGCTTAGGCACGCTTCTTTCAATCAACCCCTCAGTGTTAATATGTAAAAATACAGTATCGATATTATCAAAGTTATGATAATACTTAAGGGGGGGGGGGGAGTAATGAATATGGTATAAGTAATCAGTTTTACAATTATTCTTGTCGGAGCTGATTTTGTAGTAATCCAAGTCAGTTGTACCCAAAATATTATTAATACCAATACTGTAATGCAGGAATAAGAATAAAAACCATCGCAATCATCCAGGGAACTACAGCTCCCGAAGAGCAGGGGCTTGCACCACTATTACTCTTCATTGTTGGTAGTCCTGGGCCAAGGTACACCTCCGTACTCCTAATTTTCTCAGGTTTAACCTCTTCAACCTATCCTAATATTGGGCGTCCAATCATTTTTTTACTGACTTTCCTTACCACTTTGTTCTCTGGCATCCAACTTGGTTAAGTCACCTTAGTCGTGATTACAGAAGAACCTTCCTCACCAACAGTCTCAGTACCTCCTTGTCCCGGATAGTTATGGTCCGCGGCTCCACTTCATGCAGAACCACAAGTTGGATCACCGTGAGGTACCATAATAATTTGGAATATTGGAATATTGTCACCATCCTGCTCTTCTGGTAACCTATCATAGAAGGAAGAAATAGCTCTGATTGTCTGATTCACTGTTGCAATATTGCTTTTTGCTTCCTCTGTCAAATCGTTACTGATGTTAGCATAGGTTTCCATGGGTTTGACATAAGTTCCCAGGGACATTAAAGTGTTCTTGATCTTAAAAGTGTTACCTTCAAACTCTTATATGAAAAAGTATATATAAAATAACAAAACATATCAAAGAATTCTTCTTCGAATTAATCTGATAAGCCAATGAATTAATTTGTACACCTTAATATATTTATTAGGACATCTAAGCATACTTACACAAATGATACAGCTGACCTGTTCCAAGTGGGAATTTCTGGAATCTAGGCACATTAATTGGTGGTATTCGAGTAAATTTAGAAGAAATTAGAGGCTCTAACCTCGATGACATTGGATCACTCGGATGAAATAAATTGTACACCTGTTGAACTCCTGGATTTGCAATCAATCTACCTGTAAAGTTAGAGATTAATAATTGAGTTTAAGTATGGAACTTTCTAAAATAAAATAGAAGAATCAAAGGTTATGTCAGTCTTAATTTTTTTTTTTGGGGGGGGGGGGGATCGCCAAATTTGATCAAAGAGAGTGTGTAATATAAATAGTATTAATTAATTATTACTTCTTGTTTTATTTTGTTCACTCTGTTAAAAGTATAAGTAAAATTATATAGCCTTATTAGTTATAGAAGTAGGCGCTTAGCTGCGGTACGTTTTATGAAGGAACTTAGAGAAAACATTATTTGTTAAATTATAAGAGAAAAATAAAAAAAAAAGATAAGCTTTAAATTATTTCCGGAAAGAAATTACTTTTTAGTATTTTGATTTAACTTATTTTTTTAAGTAAGAAAAAAAAGAAAAATTCAGAAAAACTTCACCAGTTGGACTTATAAAAGCAACCAAATCTAATTAATTTCTTGACAGGCCAGGAAATGAAAGTTTATTCAGGTTAAATTGAAATACTGCGGGAGTTAATCTTTAAGCTGGCTTGACCTAAAAAAACTTACTTGACTTATCTCTTTGTCTGGAGAGTTTTCTGTAGGCCAAGATTAACGACAGGGGACTTCCAAACATAAAGAAATCTTCTACTTGAAAACATAGCTTCACACCTTCACTGGCATCACTGCAACAAAAAAAGGTAAGATCCTTTTTAGAATAGAATATGAAGGAAAAATGAAATATAAAATCTTAGAAAAGAAGAAGATAAATAATTTTATCTACGACTTGCACTGTAAGTAGACTTTATATTGCTAATAACAGGGAGTAAAAAAACAGTCATACCAACTTAAAAGGTATTTCTTAGGTAAATTTTAAGTAGTATGTTGTTTTTTTTTTAGCTGTTTTGTTTACTTTATTTCGAAAAGGTTACTTTATCATACAAAGTCTTTAAATTAAAAACAAACTAAACGTTATTAAATTAAAAAAATGTATATATCTAGAATAAGAATTGTTATTTTAATAAATCAAGTAACTAAATATCAGTTTAAGGTGTTTAAATTGCGTGCATTTATAGGTAAAACTTTTATATTAACAAACTTAATAGCTATTACCCATGGTGCACTAGTCGTAGATAAAATTTAATACGCAACATGGATCGAAGTATTTCTACTCTCGGGATTATCTCTCTCGGCAAGCCTCGAGAGCTAATACTACAGTTATCTCCTTCGGCAAGCCTCGGGAGCTAACTCATTTATCTCCCTCGGCCTTACGGCCTCGGGAGCGAATGAAGTTTTCTCCTGAGGCAACGCCGAAGGAGAAAACTTCATTCGCTCCCGAGCCGGAAAACATACTTCTCTCCCTTGTTGCGTTAATAACTATTAAATTATAACCCAGTAAAAGAATTCGGCACAAGACGTCCAATAACAAACAAAAATAGACTCTCGATTGATGTGGCACATAGCTTCCTCGCATTCTATTACGTACTTTATTGAATAAACGAACGTACCTTACGTTACGTACTTTATGCTTTTACAAGCCATTTTGTTTAACTGTTTCCCCGTTTATTTAATTTCGAAATTGTTTTAATTTTTTACATGAAATAAAGTATTAATTTAACAGAAGTTAAAGAGTGCAGATGGTTCAAATTAATCTGGAACTATCTGCGGCTACTTTTAATAAACTATAAAAGTATACAAGTCAGATAAGTACTTCTGAAGCTACAGGGGTAAATAAATGTTTGTGAGCATGTGGAAGAGACTCAAACAGGCGCAGAAGGTTGAAACATATATGTGACGAACAATAATAGGCTAATCATGACCTACCATCCAAATTTTAATAAAATCGGACGCCTAGTTATTGAGATGGTTGGATCGCGAGAAAAATAGAGCTACAGAAGGGCAGACAGACACGGAACCAATAATGCTCACTAATGTCTGAAACGAATTTCTGACTTGACTGAAATTGGAGTAATAAAATATTTAAAAATTAAAAAGTTATTGAAAAGAGATTGCAATACCCATACTAAAAATAAATATGTATATGCATGTAACGGCAATAATTTTTAATACGAACATCTCAAAGTATAAATATTACATATAAAAAAAGAATAGAATAGAAATAACGTATAATAATGCTTAAATATTGAACTAAATTATATAGTTTTATCCACTAAATTACATCAATAAGTTGAAATATAGTTTCCGGAAATAACATTTAACCGAGCAGGGCATTTTGTTTCAATCGCAGAAATGTACGCATCGCACGAATTGATACGCAAAGTAGGGCAGAGTATAATACTTCGACACATGTGGCCCGTCTGTACGATAGTGAATCTCAATTCACTTCCGTCGTATATTTCTGCCGTTTGAAAAACTATGCTACCCTTCCCTGGGCCTTAATGTGCGCCTTAGTGTATTAGATAAAATTGTATTTAGAGAAGCATGAATTGTAAGTTTTATTTAAATCTAATAGTAAATTAATAATAAAAGTACATTCGGAAGTGTAGTTTTAACAAAGTAAAAATAATAATAATTCGTATATTTATTAAAAATTTTGACACGGCCACAAGACCGTCAGGTAGAATTAACAGTTATTACATAATGTTACTTCGTATTTAAGTGAGAAAAGATTGCTAATACATTCATTTTATACTCCCAAATATTATAAAATAAGTAATAATACAATTTGCAATAACTAAGATTTTCGCAGCAACTGTGTGATAAATTTATTGTTTAGATTGTTTCGTAAATATTTAAGTGTTTTTTATCAAAGGTAATATTTCAATTACGGCCCTGATAAAGTTCTAGGTCACCAGGTAGTGACTATTTCTTGTTAATTGTTGATCGTTGATTGTTGAACGCTTGAAGTAAACATCATGAATTCATTTTCACGATGGTACTTCATGATGGCAATATTTATAACCCCGAAGAACATACGTAACATTTTCTTGTCCCTTGTATCCAACGTAAGATCTTGAAATGAATAAAAGAAACAGTAAGCAATACATGGTAGGTTTGTTCTAACCGAGCATTGTACCCCGCGGGATCTAAACGTGTACGCGCAATGGATAAAAGCAGTTTCAATTTTCAATCTGACTTGTGACTGTGACTACTGTACGTTCCCACATCATTTTGGAAACGGTTTTGAAAACGATCCGCTTAGTTAAAAACGCTGTATGAACGGAGATTGACGGATCGTATCGGTTTAGATCCGCTCCACCAAAAATACGCGATCGGAACGGGGGATCGAATTCAAAACTCTCGTATGAACAGGTCGTGAGGGGATCGAGATATCAGGTTATTTTACTCTTTTCCACTTTTCAAGTTCTTTGTTTTCGTGAGCTTCCGTATCTTTTTTTAAAACTGCAAAAACGTTGTTAAACAAAAGTTAATACTATAAAGAATCTGTAAAAACTTTTAATAACTTGCAAATAAAATGTAAAAATACGCGGACATACTAGGTAACAAGAAAGAAGGTTTTACTCGTGACGTCTCCGTTATGAAATATCGAAAACAAATATTTCGAACACCTGTAGTTTTTGTTGTATGAACGCGAATCGTTTTGAAAACGAATTGGTTCCGAAACGCTTTCAAAACTATGTGTGAACGTAGAAAGAGTGTTTCGTACCGTCCACGAAACTGTTCCAACCCGCGCAGAGATCGTTTGCAAACGTTCACTGTACGGTCCAAACCATCCTCTGACAATACCAAGTACTGGTTTTGTATGTCATGCGCAGTTATGTCAATCGTCACACGTGTCAACAGTAAGGTTCCCTAACTGTTAGGTTTCCTTGAATGTTTTTAATACGAGGCCAATTATACTCCTAAACCCGTTCCAACCTAACATGATTTTATAACTGCACAATGTTAGCGAATGCGTACAAAACATCTCCTAAACTATTCCTGAACGATCCGTAGGGCGATACAAAGGACGGCACAAATAGGGTGGTTTGGAACAAACCTGTTATGTTATAAGAAGATGCCTTGATAATACTTACTTCTTCAGAGTATTAAGATGGGGAGATTCAAGGTTAGCATGATCAACATCCGTATGCAAGTCTGAAAAAAATTTTAATGATTATAGATGCAATAGACACATCATATCATCGTACATTGTTATCTCATTCTAATCACTTTAATCAAATGGATTTTTTATCTGTTTGTGACAACTGAAAACAGTCCTCGTCTTTAGAACAGCGACACTTTTCGTCGTAAAACAAAAATGTGATGTATAAAATTCAACGAAGATTTATTGAGGTATTATTTTCGGTCCTATATAACATTACATTTTATATTATTTAGATAATTTTTGTTACATCAGAAGCCGCCGATTCCGAGGAGTTCAGTTTTGTTTAGCTTCTAGACGGAGTTACCCACAAAAAATGAAGGAACTTAAAAGGCTTATGATTTACAAAAGGTACTTCCTATAAATGTTGATGTTGTATTAATCTTTAAACTAGAAGTATAATAATATGTTATGTTAATACTAGAAACTAAGAGAAACAAGTAAACAAGGAATGTATATAAAGTTATTCTTTATCTTTCCCATTTAATTTACCTAAGAAGGATTGGATTTTCTTTGTAATACATTTCAATTTACTTAGTACCTAAATACTGAAAGAATTATTTTTTCATTATTTTATTACTGTAGATATTCCGAGTATTCTTAAAAACGAAAAAATCTAAAGAATAATATGAAAAAGAAATAATAAGAAAATAAATAAATAAATAAAAATGGAGAAGGAAAAGTAAATAAGAATCGACTTGATAAGTAAAGTAAACTCTCATTAGGTTAAAATCTCTTTTAGGATTTTTCTCACATAAAAATCTAAGAATTCTACAATAATAAGGAAATTAATTGAACGAAGGAATGAATGTTTTGTTATGAATGTAAGCTTCGATGGAGAGAGAATTTTTTTTTTATGATTATAAAAAATTATTTTCGTGGAGAGACAACTGTTGAATTATTATAGGAATTATATTAGTGTTATTTGTTGTGTATATACAGGTATTACTCTTTAAAATTAAAAATTCACTACTTACCTTGTACAAATATTTCGGTTTCCATTTTGTTTGATCTCGTAAGAGCGTCATAGGCCAAAATCGATCCCATTGAATCGCCTATAAAAATAAATGAACAAGTTATAAAATAAATGAATTTATAAATAAATAATTTATAAATAAAAATTATCGTATAATTCGTCAATACTAATTGAATCTTTATATCACAACCTTAATATATTACATAATATGAGAAGGAACCAAGATCTAAAAAAAAATATTTTTTCCGTGGTAGGCTGTGAAATAGTAACTTTAGAGCCTAGAAAACAAAACTAAAATCAAATTTTTCGTTACGTGGACTTAAAAAATCTTTTTATTACTCCTGGGAGTAAAGAAAAAATTTTTTACGTCCTAGGACGCAAAAAATTTTTATTGTACTACAAGAACTTGTCAAAACTTCCGTAGGAGCGCTGATTTCTTACTAATGTGGCTCTTAGTACGATTGAATTCCGCTAGATGTCAATGCGTTTTATTTATCTTTTCTTATAGTGTAACCTCTTTTTAAGGTTTCTTTTTTTTAATCTTAAGTTTAAACTAATATTTGTTATTATTATATTGATTATTGATTAATATTTAATGTTTTTTATTGTCTGCTACCTCGGAAAAAATAGCATATGCTACACGACTGTGAAGTGTTTTTTCTTTACCTTGGCAATATTTCCTGTCTCGCTTCGCTCGACAGTAAATGTAATTGCCGCGGTAAAGAAAAAACGCACTTCACAGCCTAGTAACATAATATACTATTATCTTGGAGACGTATTACATCTGTGGTACCCACATCAAGTTATTAGAATTGAACCTGGATTATGATAAATAAATGTGATTTCATTTTCATCCATCTAGTAGTTCCTATTCTAGTATTTATTTCTTATTATTTAGTTCTTCAGTTTTTTTTTAGTTCCTTTTTTCATTCATTTAGTAGTTCCTATCTACTAGTTCCATCTAGTAGTTCCCATTGACTCGTAATAAGAACATAATAAGCAATCGCGCAACAAAATACTTTTTAAACAACATAAATAACAAAATGGGTCCAGCTGACCTTTTTAGGGCTTCGTAGGTAAAACCAAAAAAACAAACCCATAATATGGTTTCGTTCCTGATTTCATCTGTATTTCTGTACAGTTCCAATAACTTTTGAATCAAAAGAGATACAAACATGAAACTTTGCAGTATTAAATATCGTTTTAACGCGCACAAAGGAACAATATAGTGAACTAAAAATTATCAGCTGCTTACATCCAAAATGGCGGAAAATTCATGTCACGTGATTTCACGACATTTTGTCGAAAAGCATCAACATTTTTCGTGCTTAGAAAATAAAGTAATCATTCTTTTTAAATAACAAATAAAAATAAACGTTTCATCAAGAAAACTACTAACCAACTATAGTGACTTTCCCCATAAATCCTTTTCCCTCTTCAGAATTAACGAATTCTGAGTAGACAAAATTGGCTGCATGGATGGTTTTAGTAACAGCATCAATATAGTCAGGAGTACACGACGATAGTAGAGGTACAGCTGCTAATGGCATAGTATCGTGGGTTACATGGGGTATGTCAGTGACCACAGGAGATACATCGAAACTGTAAGGGCTCATACTGAAAGCAAGTAAGTTGAATTAATTATATACGTGATAATGAAATTATATACGTGATAATGAACAGGAATTTCGGTACTTCTTTAGATTCTTACTCCCCTATGTTGTTTTAGATTAAAAATGGCTTTGTCTTAATAAATATTGAGAAAAAAGAATGTTAAGTCCAATATTCTAAGAGACAAAGGAATATCCCACTTCTGTTTTGATAAGGGGAGTAACAGTCTAAAAAAGAACATTCCGTACAGCTTCTTTAGATTGTTACTCCCCTCTTTTTTTCTTATAAGAGGAGTAGCAATCTAAAGAAGTGCCGGAATGACATTATATCTGGCTATCAAAACTGTTTATGCAGATAAAGTGTAACGTAACAAATGTGCGTATTTTTTTTTTTCTTAAAAAAGGTCCAGTGGTCAACTAAATTTTGTAAAGACCGTCACGGCAATTACTTCAAGATTAAGAACGGTAGGATTTTATTATTTTCCATGTACTTTCTACATAAAGAAGTTTGTTTAATAAGACCATAATTTGTTCTCAGTAATGCATCTTTTCTGGCTGTCAGTCATTTTCGTTTTGATTTGTCAAGACCGTCACAGTCAAGACCGTCACAATTCTACCTTTACACATGTGACGGTCTTGACTGTTTCGAGACGGTCTTGATATCTTGTATATCATAATCACTCAAAGAAGCTTTATATTAACTTGCATATTTAGAACTAAGTGGGCAGGGACTATAGCTTGCATAATCGAGTTACGAGTGTCTTAATAACGAGAGTTATTTAAGATTCGAGAAGCATAGAAGCATAAACGAAAAAAGGAGTGGGAGACCATCTGTAATTTCTGAAGATCTTGCAGCAAGGCCGAAGAAAAAGTTGGCAATGATCTTGTTGATGGAATTTATGCTCATATGGACCACTATCAATGCTGCTGCATACTGTGTGTCCCTTAACGCTCTTTGAGGTTAGAAAAATCATTAAAATGAAAATTTTATTGGTTCTAAGCAAGATATCGAAAATCTAATCACAGGCTTCATTCCTAATTTTAATTCTGCACAATTTGAGCCCTATTTCAACTTCCTATGATAAATAGTACTGGCGCCATTTCAATACATCGATAAAACTCGTCGTATTGAAATGGCGCCTGTACTATTTATCATAGGAAGTTGAAATAGGGCTCAAATTGTGCAGGATTAATATTAGGAATTAAGCCTGTGATTAGATTTTTTATATCTTGCTTAGAACCAGTATAATTTTAATTTTACTGTTTTTCCTAGCCTCAAAGTGCGGTAGAGCCTTAAGAAGATTTATAAAAAAAAAAAAAAAAAAAAATCAGAGACAAAAAAGAGAAGATTCTGACTCGTGGTGCGTCACTCCTGCATGAAATTTGCGTGAAACATTGCGTTTTTGTGGTGAGTTCAAAGTTCTCATTGTAAGCTATTCATTTCAGTCTTCGGTGTCACACAAAAAACGTCGCCGAGACATAAAAACCTTCAGCCGTCAGCTAGTGTGAAACTGGCTTAAATGTTTGTTACTACTAACAAAATAAAATAAATGATCAGTAGGTACACACGTGACACGTGTGTATTCTTATAAGAAGTCACAGACATTTAAAAGTGTCACAACCTCACATATGAAGTCACGACCGTCACTTGTGAAGTCAAGACCGTCACAGGAATATGTCATGACCGTCACGTAGCAAACTAGCACAAATACCAGCCAAAATGTCCCTAAACCCTAACATCTAGCATCTAGATCTTTATATTTTGATGAAACAAGGGCAGTTATGTGGAAAATAAGAAGAAATTTTACTTTTATCATGTGCGTCTACTATGCGTACAAAGAAAATCAAACCTGCGTGAGGCATAATTTGTTTATAAACTTGGTTACAAAACGAGTTCAGAAAATCGTGGGTACTTGTAAGCTTTCAATTCTTTCTTTTTTTATAAAGTTTAGCAGTTAAGGAGTTAAACGAGCTAAAGAAACTACAATAAAAGGTCTCAATATAAATTGTACAGGGCTAAGACTTCTTGTGACGGTCATGACACTTTTCATTGAACTAGTTGTACATAACTCGAAATATATATTGATTGGTTCAGAAAATATGATACCATGATATATTTTTCAAAACTTAACAGTTTTTGCTAATGAAAAATGTAATGGGTTATAGGAAAATTCGTTAAAAAAATTTCAGTCAGTGAAATGTCAAATGGACTACCATCTGTAGAATCACCCAAAGGTTCCATTGTAAATGCGTCAATTGCACCTTCGTGTTTCATTGACCAGTCAGAGAAAGAAGTTAAACGTAACATTCAAGAATAATATGAAAACATAAATGTATCCATGTGTCAAGTTTTACTCAGTTGAAAGTTGACGATAGGCAATCAGTCCTACCAACCAAAAGTGCCTATTATATTGTTTGATGGTAATCCAAGAGGAAGAAATAAGAAATTCACAGAAGAAGGGGACAGCTTTTGAAGATATTAGCCTACATAGAGATTTTAAAAAAGCCTCCACCCTTGCAATATAAAAAAATAATTAAGGGCATAATATTCTATGTATTAGAGATAAAGAGCACTATCTCCATTTTTTACAAAATTGAAGTTTTAACAATTTCCTATTCATTTTTTCCTCTTTTTTAGAGGTACAACTGGCTAAATCCGTAAGTTTTAGTTTTAGGAAATATGTAGTGCCTTGTACCTCTAAAAAAGGGAGAAAAATGAATAGGAAACTGTTAAAACCTCAATTTCGTAAAAAATGGAGATAGTGCCCTTTACCTCCAATACACAGATATAAGTCGTGACAATAAAATCCTTATTTTTAAAACTTATATGTACTATTATTTTTGTATATTAACAAATATAGTTAAATTTACTTTCGACTAAGCAATCTATTTTAAGCGAATAGTGTAAAGGGGGCGTCCTTACTTTAGGTCTCCTCGTAAAAATGTATCTCATTCACGATATAGGTCTATTTATGGTTATACAGTTTTTATGCTAGTGGTATAAATATTTCATGACAAATAATAAATGTAGGAAGTTATAACTTTTTATAAGTATTTTTTATTTTAAAAGAACCAAATTTAAATTCTATTCAAGACTTTTTTTAACACTAAGATATATTTTTTATCTCTTTATATACTCGAAATAGATGTAGAAGAATTGAGAGAGAGGTGATATCTAAGAAAGAAACCCGAAGGGAGGGGGAAGTTGAATATTTTATAGATTCTCCTATATCTCTGCCGAGGGTTAAAAAGGTAAAAATATAATCAAATATTAAATTTGACTCCTTGCTTGATGTTTAACTCCAAGTCTTACCTATATGTTTACCATAAATCAATATTTCAAGAGTCGAATGTTAACCCACGACAGGTTTGACTTAATATCTTGTGTGTTAAACATACGGGGGTTATTGATTAGATTAATGATAAATGGTATTTAACAAATATAGAAGCATATTGTGATGAGATGTTTGAGTTTACCTCGATAAAACGCTGAGAGGTTCAGAGCATGTTGATGGACAGGGAACTAGCTTAATTGCAACATGACCAATCATATTTGGATAATGAGATCGAATGACTGATTCAATTGTTCCTCTAAAAGTAGTTATATCAGACTTCTTAGCATTTACATCGACATTAACATCTGAAATTCAAGTTTTAAAACAAGTAATTACTTAAAATAAAATTGTATAATTTATTAATATTAATAATATATTTTTTTATAAATACAAAAAGTAAAAGAGAATATTAAATTATACCAAGAATAGAGCCGGCGTGTAAGACTAGAATCAAGGAAGTTATATTGCAGATACTATGAATAGATGTACTTGCATCATCGTCATTAAAACTTCCATCTGAGTATTTTTTAAATTTTTGGGCAAAATCAATGTTATCTGTAAAAAGGGGATAACATAAATGAATAATAACATATTAAAGAATGCCCTTGTAATAATCATAAAAAAATAAATCAAACAATAAATTATTGAGGAAATAAAGAAACTAAAGAGAATTTGTTAAAGAAAATATATACAAAAATAGTTTTTTTCTTTTTTAATCTACAACCGTAAAAAGATAGGAAAAGCCAAAAAGAGTTGGAAATAGGCCATTAAATTTAACTTAAGGAAAGATTAAAGACATAAGGAATACCCACATTTACATCTACTAGGATTCTATATAGAAACGGTAAAGGAATTTTCTTTTTGAAATTTTATATCTTGTATTTTTCCCTAGTATTTTAAATTTAATTCAACGATACGTTTTGTCTTGAGTATACATATTTATGAATAAATATATTCTGTCGCAGTATTCGTGATAAAATTAAATATGTCTATATTCATGCACTCGTGACACCTACAGGGAATGTACATTTGTAATCAAATTTATAGGATATAATTTTCCAATCATTTTAATGAAGACATTAAATGTGGATTACCAAACAAATAATTTTGCAGTTAATGACATGCAACAGGTTTTATGGTTGGGGCCATTTTTTTTAGATACATTTAAATTTTAAATAATACAAATATATGGACATTTAATGGATTATTATTATTAGGTACAAACTGGTAAAACACACAAAAAAAAGTTAGTAAAAAAAAGGCGTTAGTATCCTTATAGACAGTACGACACAACTAGAGGAAGAGCTTTAAATCCAAGCTTGCAGCTCATGGTTGGCGTTGTGCTAGACGACTAAAATTTGCTAACCACCCAACACTAATCTATAGTTGCTAATATTTGGCATACTAAGTTCAGCAGGTCTAAAGTATAAATACACATATAACAATTGCTTTCATTAGACATCTCATGAAGAACTTAAAATTAAAATGGGATTAATCAAAATTTTAATTAAAATGGGGATAAAACTATGGCAATTAATGTCTAGTTAATTATTTAATGTTTATTCCTGTATAAATTATATGTTTTAGCTGTAATGTAAACGTTCATAATCAATCTTTATTTTTATTAATATATTTGACATCATTCTTCATGGTGTAAATGGTGCTATTAAAGAGGTAACAATGGTGAAAATAAAACGAAATAGGTAGTGCAAGGTAGAAATATTGAGTCAGTATTGATTGTCCTGTTTAAACCCTAAATACTTTATTGTCTTTAAGTGTGCTAATGCTCGTTTACATGTGGATAGATAATGGACAGAAGCGTAGAATCCTGTGCCCCTACAAATTTTAATAATGCCCCCCTCACAACGTACAATATTCACTTTTGTCCCTCTCTATCACTTTCTTGTCCCTTATTGTTGGTCATTGGGGGGAGAAGAAGTAGAAGCCATAAAATAATATGTTTTTAAGTTTTTGGTAGTCTTCATACTACGGAAAGTTTAAATATCAATTTAAATCAAATTATAATCATTAGTAATAATGGGAGACACACAGAGAAAAATAGATCCAGCGCCGGGACTCGAATGCGGAGGGCCCGGGTTCGAGTCCCAGCGCTGGAGTCTATTTTTCTCTGTCTGTCTCCCATTATTATTAATGATTATAATTTGATTTAAATTAAAATAATATAAAACATATCTTTAATATAAAACAATGAATGCTGCTTTTTTTATGAAGAAAAAACAGGAATTAATGTTTTTACCAAGTAATGTTCGGTAAGTATAACATTATATTAGTAAAAATAGTTCAACTAATAAAAAAATTAAAAAACTAAACAGACTTCTGAACTCTAAATCATAACATTCTCAACTCCGATTTAATCGCTAATGTGAGCTTCTCAACAAATATTTTTTGTTTATTAAAAATAATTTCGATTGCGGAGAGATTTTTTTATTTATTTTTTTTTTTTATCATTGTTTTGTTATTAAATATTGTTGGCGGCTCTCCGGAAAAGGCTTACTTTTCAGACAGTAAATATATGTTTCTAAAACATATAGGACTGTTAGTACGCTAAAATTTCTAAAAATTTCAAGTGGAAGGCTGTTGCTAAAAGGTTGAGAACCCCTGAGATAGAGGGTCTTAAAGCAGTAAAGCCCTTTTTGCAAGTCGCTATACCATTCCACACGGTATATTCAATAACAAATAATACTAAGTACTGTACATCCTACTTTAGCTAGAATTTTTATTTTCTTAAGCTCTTTTAATATAAATTATCTAATATTAAAAAATAGTAAGTATTTTTTAGAAGTTTAATTTCCAAATATAAAAGAGACTTTATAGATAAAATATAAAACTTCCTCGTATCTTATAACATTTTTTACGTCAAATATCGTGTACATATACCTAATATAATAGTTGAATAATTTGTTCGCAATTATAAGTAACGTCGTGCAGTGTAAACAAAGTTTGCTTAATCATATAAGTGACCATGTAAGAGTACATGCACTTTATAATTTGTCTTCAATCCATTATCATGATACAAAGTTCCTTCATCCATATCAAAGTTTGATCAAGCTGTCTGCAAACCTGACCTTATAAACAGGTAATGTATCCCCTGTTACCCATTAACCTAAAAGCTTTTCTTGTTATCATGTCTGTCCTGGTGTGTTTAGCCATAATAACATAATATATTAGGGTTTTTTCTTATCACTCTTACCTTCTTTTAAATCATTTAATGAACTCCATCTCGCTAATGAGGAAAGTTCATCTAAAAAAAAGAAGATAAAAGAGTAGTAGTATGATTAAAGAAGATTAAGGATCCACTGGATTAGAGGTTGAAACTCAAGATATACCTTCACTCATTTAACATTTAAAATTAAGGAAAATTATGGAAATATAGTTTTATAAAATGCCAAGGACCACAAAACATAATATAAATAATAGGAAAATAAAATATGTAAGGTAAAAAATGTAAAGTTTTATTTATTGGATCAAAATTTATATTTATTTCAAAAATAATTCAAATACACATTCAACTCTAATAAAATTCAAAGATAACTACAGGAAAATTTTTTTTTTTTTAAGTTTTTGGTAGTATTCATACTACGGAATGTTTTAAATTTTTCAATTTAAATCAAATTATAATAGTTGATCAGAGCACTATACTGGAAATATAGAGGCCTGCGGTTCGAGTCCCGGCGCTGGAGTCTATTTTTCTTCGTCTGTCTCCCGTTGTTTATAATAATTATAATTTTATTTAGATAGAAAATTTAAAATAGAAGTACAAATAATTCGGATTTCGCAATATCTCGGTCGAAACTAAAAACTTTGTTGCATTCAGTGGGTAAAATGTGGTTCGTGCAAATCGTGAATAATTTTATTCTTAGCTGGGAAGATTATCTTCAATATGCATTAAGTTAAGAAAGATTAAAAATCTCAAAAAAGATTATGTGTCACCAGCAGAATATTCATTGAAGTGAAACTTCTTTGAGCGCAGTAGGAATGGATGAAACAAAATAACATGTAACGAAGTTTGTGTTTCGAGACTCGTTTAAGTGGAAGATTTTTTACAATCAACTTTTGGCTTAAGTCGGCAGTAGATTAACCTGTAAGTAACAAATCTTTTTCTTTGACGAGTCTCGATCCACCGACCTCTGATTAAGCAGGCGTATGTGCTAACCATTGCATCCCGGAGGTATAGATGATTTTTCAATAGTCAGAATTGGTATATAAGCGTAGTATTATCTACATTTTAATAATATACATAAATGTTTTTTCATCATTATTTGCTAAAATGTTATGAAAATATTTTATTTTGCAATTAAATTCCACAAAAACATTTCTTAATCCTGAAATAATAAAATCGTCAACAATTGCAAAAGGAGCAATGTACAAAATTAACTGTTTCTAGAACTTAAGTTGCACCTCTAATGCGTGAGATTCTTATTATAAATATATAGATATATTTTTTTTTCAACAAATCCACGTATGCACATGTTTCATCTTATAGATATAATGAATATAGGTGGAGACTGGGGCGTGGCCTGTGCAGGAGTCGTGAATCCAACCCGGATTTACCGCTTATAAAGCGTGAATGATAGCAATAAAAAAAAGGGATCTTAGTGATTATTAATTATCAATTAAGAAGAAAGGGAAAAGACAAATAAATATTGAATCCTGTCGTCGGGGATCGAAACCCGGATGCTTGCGATTACAAAGCGATGCCTAAGCCATTAAGGAACGGCAGAAAAATTATATGAAGCTGTATATCCCAGAGAAGTAATTCTCAAGTAATAGAAGAGCAATTATCTTCTTTACTCTGATAGATAAAAATATATATATATTATTTTTTTTTTACTGGTTCGTTTTCACCGGCTGATGCATTTTTCTATATTGCTTCTTTAAATTCCTTTGGTTTTTATAATGTTAAATGAGTGAATAGGTGTCCTTCAATTAATCCTCTAAACCTGAGAAACCTTAACTATAAATTTCTATAGATAATGTATTTAGACAATAAAATAGGTAAAACAAAAATTAAAGGTGAAAAGAAATAACAGCACTGAAAAGGTAGGAATTTCATAGCGTATTACGTGAATTATAATTCAAGCAAATCAGTGATTGTGCTACAATTGTTGAAACAAAAATTTACGAAGACAAAGGTGGTGCAAAGAAGTACTTGTTTTGCAAGAGGGAACTCTATTTGTTCGAATTGATTTAAATTTAAAATAAAATACATACACAAATGAAGTGGATATATTATGTGCTTGTTTACAAAAAGCGTATTTTGTAGCTGATCCTCTACCTCTATAAGTGGATAATGTATGTGCTTTATTAAGCGTATATACTAAGTATTCCTTTTTGGCCTATTAATCTTAATTTTTCTTGAATTGCCTAAAAATTATTGCAAAATATATTGAATTTTTTCCATTATTATCTATATACTGTATTTGAGAAAAAAATCAAGTTGGCAACTTGGAAGAAACAAAGAGGAGTACAATTAATATGATGTAATAATCAATTATCATTTGCAATAAATTGAGACATTTTTAATAATTATTATTTTACATTTTCAGTATGATTATACAAAACATTTTTTAACAATTAAATGTTAACACAATAATTCAATGGTGAGAGTTATATAAATAAAAAAGTGTTAAAAGAAATAAAGAAATTAATAAAAATAGAGCATTGGGAAATTTTGGCGGTAAAAGCGAAATGACACAAAATAACTATTAGTTTAAAATAGAAAGCTACACCCACTCCAAACGGGAAAGAGTTTGTGAAGTTTAGTTGGTATTGAGGTATTTTTTGTGATCCCCTCCATTCCTATTAGGCGATTTTTCGCATATACAGAGTTGCACCCATCAACTTCTATGGGGTTTTCTGATTTCCCAAGACAGTTTAGTGCACAAAAAGCTAAAAAAAACTCACCCTAGGTTAATCACCTCAATTTTTATGGGTATATTCATAGAGAATAGACTTAAAATAGAGTTGTCATTTGGCGCGATTTCTTGTCCCTTCATGAAACGTCACAGCGCTATCTTTTGTTCGTTGCATCAACAAAAAAAAAACAGGAGTGGGGATGGATTGTAGCGCATTTAGTTCCTCTATGCCTCTACTAGGTGTCGCTAGTAGTCATCCCCTAAAATTCTCATTTTATAAAACTATGCTTAGTTATTACAAGTGTCACTTAATTTTGTTTTTTATCATATCTTTTTTGTTTAAACATTTTATTTAGTTACAAAATGTGCATATAAATTGATTTAAAGTAACAACTTGTAATAAACTAAGCATAGTATTTATGAAATAAGAACTTCAAGAACAAACCTAATATACTTTTTTGTCACAACCTTTTTATTATTTCTTAACATCATATTACAACTTTTTATACAACAAATTATAAGGCTTCGAAAATGAATTTAAGGCTGATTTACACAACTCTTTAAGTACTGAAAAATTTAGTAAAGAAAAAATCAAAAACCGTCAACAATCCTTTTAAATTAATTATGTAAGACCAAAATAAACCGCTGTCATTCTTCTCTTGTCCCCCTCTTTCTTGAAATTTTTTTAGAGCAGCGCATTCTATGAGCCGTTGCACGAACTATTTTCCAAGTTTTGTGACGTCATGATGGGACACGGGATTTTTCAACGAATGCCACCCCCCTGTATGAGCCGTTGCACAAACTATTTTCCAAGTTTTGTGACGTCATGATGGGACACGGGATTTTTCAACGAATGCCACCCCCCTGGGTATATTTATATTTATACTTCTTCCAAAATTATGATGTGTAGATATTGTTGTTATCTCATTAGAGGTTTAAGGAAAAATTTATTAGTCTACTAGTTGTTATATAAGTATAATAGATGTTAGTTTGCTACTACCTATTAGAAAATACATATGACCTCGTTCGATCTTCGACACCGGTTTGCACAAATTCTAACAGACACAGAATCATACTGGCCTCCAGGTCAACTTGGAGTGTTAAGGGTTCCTATTAAAAAATATGAGTTATTATAAAAAAATGTGAGTTTTTTTAACCTTTCTCTACACAGACAACCATAAAAGTTGAAGAGAGCAATCCTTATAACATACGAAAAATCGCCCGGTAGGAGTAAAGGGAGGGGGAATAACATAAAAGACCCTAGTATTGATTATAACTTATAAGAAACAATATTTAAAAGAATATAAAATAAAAAATAAGTTTTTTCTTTACTCTTTTAGTGCTTGACCTCCTTAGGTAAAATGATCTACAAGTGCCAACTCAATTCTAATCTTGAATACAAATTAAAGCTATTACACTACTTATGGTAATGCTAGTTAACATAGATATGCATTTTGGCCTGAGGGGACAGAATCAATTTTACATCACTCAAAAAACGTCATGTAAAATGTGACACTCTGTCTTTTGTGATGGTTTAATAAAACCAGGGAGTTAGAAGCAAACAGGAAGTAGTATGGCATTTACTTTTTAGTGCTTACCTAGTATCTTTCGCCAATAGGAGCGCTGAAGTAAATACTTTCTAAATTAAAAGAAATATATATCAGAGCTCCTAGCGGACCAAAACCGAATTTTATTTGAACATTTCAATATTTTTTCATGAAGTGGAGAAAATATTTATTTTATTTTATAATTTTTATAATATTAATTAGATATGAGGGCGTCTATGAAATAACACAAACTGCGTCTCTAAAGACCCCCATACACGGTCAAAATGTTTGCGCAAACATTTTGACCGTGTATGGGCTGTTTGATGTTTGATGTCTATGGCCTAAATTTGCCTGACATCAGGTATGCGCAAATATTTTGCGCAAAATGTTTGATCGTGTATGGGGGCCTTAAGAAGTTTCTCTAGGCTTCACTAGGAAGTTGAAAACTTGTTTATTTAACAAAGTAGCTTTCAACCTTCATAAGGCAATTTATCATTGCTGGAAAAAAAATCGGCACTGGTGCCCTTAAAAAGGCTAAATGCTGTTTTTTTAAATAAATAAGTTTTCAATTTAACGTGAAGATACATTTTATGTTACTTTGTAATACTAAATTAACTGAAATAACTACATGGTCTAGTGAAAGCAATAATATTTAACTTGATATTGTCTATATTAATTTCTAGTATCAGTAGAGTGAATGTCAGTTTAAAAAGGTACTTCTTTTCATTGCTGTAACAAGTTTTAAGAATGAGGTGGATAACTACATCCCTACATAAAATACGGTTGTAGTAAAACGCTAAAATAAGAATTAAACAAAGATTTGCCAATTATATTAAATTGTATTAACTTTAAAATTTAAAGCATTAATAAAAGGCTTATTGATCAAATATGAAAATTGTAATAGTCAGATAATTGGCAGCTCATATGATGATACATGTGCTCTCAGAAGCACCACTACATCAAGTGAATAGCTAAAGAGGAGTAAGAGCATATGCTTGGTACTAAGTCGGTACTGCTTTAATAAATCATTATACTCAGCTTGTTAATTCTTTTTATCTTGGCCCTTTTCCATAACATAATTCTAGGAATTAACTCGAAGACCAGCCTGAATTATTAATATTCAATAAATAATATATAAAAAATGTATTTTCTATATTTTTTTTGAATAGATGTTATGCTCCTTAATCAGCTGTGGATGTGTTAACTTCTTTGAATTATCGTGAATCTAAATTATTGTTAATACATAAGACAATTTTTTTTTTTTTGATAATTAAAAATATAGATAGAAAATAATTAAGTTTTTGTCACTATTAACAGTAACTCCGGTTATTACAGTATTTCATAGTATTATTATTAATAAATAATAATTTTGTGATAGACAATACACTGCTCTGTAGGAAAACATAACCACCTAGTACTCTAAGGTTGTAGGAGAATATTCATTATGTTATTAATAATATACTAAGATTTTTTGGTAATGCCAGTAAAAATTAATTATGAAATAATGAATGAAAATGAGTAAATAAATAGTATAAAAATGAGTAAATAAAATTATATAACAAATTACCGAAATTTTGCCTCTGTTCGTCAAAAGAACGTAAAGCAAAACGACAATAATTCGAAATAATAACTATGCAATCCTTAAATATGAATGTGATATTTAATTTTTCATTAAATAAAAAGTTATTACTACATTTAAAACAAAAAATATTAATTGACAAGACTATATTCCAATACAATAAAGCAATGCGGATAAACTTAGCCCAATGGTGCAGTTGTATATTTTTACTACTAGTTTTTTCTATAATGATTTCTTAAAATTTAATGAGTATTATTGGTTATGAATTTAAAAGGACTAATAAAAAAGAAAAAAGATGAGAAATGATAAAACTTTTAATTCTTCTTATATTTAAAACTTACTAAAGTTATGAATATATAATATATTACTTATTTTAGTATAAAGTTTTTTTGTTTTTTTAATAATTAGAAACAATTTGCTATTTTATCTACCTACTAATTAGTATAATTACTTACGAAAATGTTGTATTATACGAACCATATTTTATAGAGTAACCTATATAGTATAATCAAAATAATGTTAATTGGGGCTTTCAAGAAGATATGTTTAAAAAAAAAAATTGTAATGTATTATTAAATATCCATCTATATTTTTAATGTATCAATAGTAATTTATCATTTGCGAAACAAAATTAATGTCTATACGCTATAATAAGGATAAATAGCAATATTTACCATCACAATCAAAATATTCATCCTCGTTTTCAGATTTGGACTCACTGGTATCACTGACTAAACTGTCCATCCTCCAACTTGTGGATGTGAGATCATTTTCTTTTGTTTCTTTAGAAGATGTGGGTTGTAAGGTATTGCCTTTACCCCTGTCTTTATTTATCCTAAAACATTAAAATATATTATGTTAGTTTTTTAGGTACACGTAATATGTATATTAGTTTATTTTAACTATAATTTTGTTTTTTTATGTTTTCTTGAACTGATTATAATACAAAATAGGCGAGGTTGAGTCGTCATCATGCTCTAGCAACTAACTCTTAATTGTCTAAAGCTTTTCTACGTTATGTGTGATATGATATTAAAATCTATTAGCCAATTATTCAATATCTAGAAAAAAAAATAGTACCTTGGTTGGGAATGGACGGATGATTGTTCAACAGACTCTTGATCGGTCTTCTCAATGCTACCAAGAGTGGCAGCCAAATTTTTAGCACTTTTCTTATTGGATGTAGAGTCGGGCTCTTCACCTTCATCACCAGCTAAAAAAAACACCTAACTATTTAAAATTTAATTTCCTANATTGATTATTGTTTAGTTTCTGAACCTTTTAAAATATTGATCTACAAATGTAAATTGAGTACTATAAAAAATCAATTTTATTATTAACAAGTGATCATGCATCAAATATGACAAAATTGAAGCGTAAATAAAAATATTAGTAATTATTTTTTAGTAAAAGGACAATGGTTATGTTGTCAGCACTTTTACACCTCTAGTGACCTTTCATACATGGTTTTTGTTGAATTCAAAAATTAAAAATTTACAAGCAAAAAATGTAAGACAGGTGGGGAAAAAGAAAAAATATATATTTGAGTTATTAGCTTTAATTTATTTGTTTTTAAAAAATAGAACCTATACTCATTACTATTAGTTAGTTAACCACTAATTCCTTCAAGAAACAAAAATAATTATTAATTATTAGTAAGTACCTATATAATATTGTTCAATCGTATTTCAAGAAAACAGAATAAGATCAAATAAAACTTATGTCTACATAAAATTCCCCCCCCCCCCTAAAGCCAATAGCCAATGGACAACTGTTTCCGTTTAAAGAAGAATATTATTGTGCCTTCGTAACTATTAAACACTAGTATTTATTTATTGCAATATACATATACGATATACGTAACACCTTGGTAAATTCGGATTGTACGTGACCCCACTTGGCCCCACTTCTTATTTGATTTAAAATATTTATTATTTATATGTCTGTATGTATGACAAAAATGATAAAATAGTTCAATTTAGTTAAGTTTCTTGGTTTATCTAATTCTATTGTCTTTCAAGATTTCTTTAAGAAGTGTAATAATTTCAATATTTCAATTTCTTAATTGTTAACTTATACAATCAGCTTCACTTTATGTTTAATATTCAGCCCCCACACTTCTGCAAACGGGGAAACATAAGAAAAATGATAAGATTTTAAATCTATAAGTAGAATTAATATTTCTACATGCAATACACGTGTGCATGTTGGTAGAACTGACGCCTCAGATTCCTTTCGTTTCGTTTCCTTCTGTTTGGGGGTCGTGGTTTTACATGTCAATTTTATAAAGTTATATCCATTAATTTCTCAGACATCTTTTATCAAGTAATATTTATTTTTAATTTGTAATGTTTCTTTTTAGCTATATAATGGGATTTTGGAAATAAGATTTGTTTATTGTAGAATTTAATTATTGTTAGATACTTTGTAAATGTTGGTCACAGTAACCTGACGGGTGTCTCTTGTTTTCTTTTGCAGTCATGACTCTTCGACCTGTATATAGGCCGAAAATCGTAAAGAAGAGGACAAAGAAGTTCACCAGGCATCAAAGTGATCGTTATGTTAAGCTAAGGGTAAATATAATTTGTGCAGTTGTCTTTTTATACCTTTAAATTTTAAATGTTTATGGTAGACCTGTATGCGGTACGTTCCTATGGCATCTTTATCAATACTTTAGTCTCTTCTTGTTGCTAATATTTATATTTTCTTTACAGAGAAACTGGAGGAAACCCAAGGGTATTGACAACAGGGTGAGGAGGAGGTTTAAGGGCCAGTATTTGATGCCCAACATCGGTTATGGTAGCAATAAGAAAACTAAACACATGCTGCCTACTGGCTTCAGGAAAGTTCTCGTACACAATGTTAAGGTATGTTTAACGTTCTCACGTTGTTATTAAGCTGTTAAGGTATGTTTAATGATCTCACGTTGGTATTAATCTGTGCAATAGTCGAACTCAGTCTTTTAGTTATATATTAATGCAATCTAGGTTTCGTTTAGGTGTGTGGCCTGATTAAACCTCATAATTATGTTCTCAGTCTTTCCACTTGTATTACGCCTTAACTAAGTTATTATGGTAATATAGATATTGACTTTATATATTTCCCTGAATATACTAGAATATTCATGTAGAAAGTGATCTTTCTTCATGAGTGTGTAATGATTTTTTCTTTTAATACCTCCACCTTCGCTCTTTTGGTTTAAACACTGATTATTGGTTAGATTTCACAGTTTATCCTGATTTGTTTTCATATAAACTACGATTCCATGATGTTTCAATACTGATTTAATTCAGTTTTTGGGTCCAAATTGTCCATGGAAACAGAGTCAAAACGGGTTAAGTACGATCTCGGTTCCGATACCATTCACTAAATTCTGGGATCGTATTTGGATCTTAGTTGCATGGAAACACCTGAACTCAAT
>KZ651134.1:660458-673432 GCA_001010745.2 Gerris buenoi | reverse complement strand
TTTTTATTAACTTGGTTTCTTGTTTGTTTCTCCGGTACAAATCTTGCAATCGATTTTTAACTAACTTCCTGAGTAGCTAGACATTTGAAACTTTTAGAATAGCTCAGAACACGGTGACAATGCATTATTGTAATACTTTCAGTCATCTTTCAGCAGAATTTAATTAGCTTTCAGCAAATTTTGATGTATGTAAGTTAGTTCGGAAAAAATCCGCAAGTAATTTTATTTGTTTTGACATTAACCCATGTTTACGATATTCATTTTGACGGGTTTTAAATTTATGATTTATGACAGAAAATTTAAAAACGTAGAATATAAAAAGTTCTTTTTATCTTTTAATTATTACATTAATTATTTTTATTTAGCTAACTCTTGTACTTTCATCGACGTATGTTTTTAAATTGTTATACACATACCAGACTTTTAATTATTTGTTATATACCTAATAACGGACAACCTTTAGCTCCTACTTGGTCTTTATTGAGAAATTCTATTGTATTTACGTCATTTTTAATTGTTTTTAAGGCAACCATCTAGTTTTTTCTTTAAACTTGGGACTAGCGCAGCGTCCCAATGAACTCTTTAAGGCCCACATAAACGTTCAAACAAGTTTGAACGTTTATGACAAGCAAGTTTGTCAAGTAAGGTTGGCGTCCTATGTGTACCACATCAAGACATCTAACATCTAACTCACAAACTTCACCAATACACCGTTAAACTCGCTTGACAAGCCAAGGTTCTTAAACAAGTTTTATCGTGATGGGCCATTAAACATTAATTTAAACATGATATATTTATATGATTTTCATGTGCTATTTAAGCTAGTTTCCGCTTTTTTCTTTCCTCATATACGTTGTCAGCGACCCCAATAACCCTACTACTTTCATTTTTAAGGTTATCATTATATATTAATAATTGTTTAAACATATTTTTAATGAAGAACAGAAGTTTTAAATAAGGTAAAAAATAAGGTCAAAGGTAAACTTTGACCTACTCATCAAAACAAGCCAAATGAAAAATATTTCTCGAAATTCCGTTGACGTAGAAAAGTTTAAGAGACATAAGATAATTGCGTTGAACTATTTCATTCATATTGGAAAGCTCTGAAGGAAACGTTACAAATTTACTTAATTTAGAAACCATTATAAACGTAAGAAAAGGTTCCAAAATAAATCCATACTAATAAATGAGGTTGGGATTCGGTATAGAAATTCAAAGGCAGAATTCGTTTCCAAAGCATATAATACGACAATTGTTTTACCTTTTTCTCAAACGTTGAATATTGTTAATTAAGAAAACCTTATTAAAACGAATTCAGCTATTGAATTATAAATCTATATTAGAAAACAAAACTAAACTAAACTAAACTCTACGTGATGCTACAAACCACTTTTTATGCAACTGCCAAGCGGCTATCGATAAAAATCTGCTTAATCTCGGTAAGACTATCCTGGTGTCAATCAATCACCATCAGCACCTGAATAATCCTCAGCTTTAATAAGAGTTAAAGAATATACTAGGAACCAACATAAGTACGTTTTGTCGCAATTGTTCATTTTTTTCAAGTACATAATATATATGCCTTTTCGACCATAAAATCGTGGACTTTTAATATTATTTAACACCATGATTGATCATACTTTAACAGCACAGCTTAAGTGAAGTGGCTGCTCCCCATTTTAGAATTTTAATTACATGGTTTATACACAAACGATAAAGTGACACGCAAAATACGTGTCATGCATTACAAATAAAGTTGTGAAAGTCCTTTGGCAGGCCAAAGCTCTTTCGGGCTGATTATTATTATTTTGAATATTTTGAATAGTTTAATCACTTGTTGTCAAGTCTCAATAAAAGTTAACTTAAGGCTTAAATTTAAATTTAACGCTGGTTTAGAATTATACGTTACTACTATACAGGGCGTGGCAAAAGTTCGGCAACGGCTTATTATCTCCGTTAATATTTGCGATATCAAACTGCGGTTTGTTGCAATCTTCATCATGCATAAAAATCACTTTTTTTGGTGGGTACCCATTTTTCCGCCATTTTGGTTACCGCCATATTGGATTCAACTTCAAAATTTCAAATTGGAACCCCTATACTGTGATTCTGTGATACATATTTGGAAAGGCCTTGAAAAAAGAAAACATTTGCCGCAAACAAGAGCTTTTTATCTTTCGCCGTTTCAAAATGCCGGCTTGTTGAAATTAGAAATTGTACTTTTTTGACATTTAATTACAGCCAAAGTATAGTTTTTAGGGGAAAAATGTAAGAATAAATTTGTCTTAGTTTAGGGTAAAAAAATAAAATGTAACGCTATTTTTTCCAAAATTTCATTTGGTTGCTATAGCGACGCACGTAGTCATTTTACTTTTGCTACCAACATGTAATTAAAAATTTTTTTTAAACCAATTTTAATTTTTGAGTTTAAAATAGAGTAATTTAATTTTTTTTTTTTTTTTTTTTTTTTCTTAAAGCCTTATTTTAGTAGCCATCTAGCGTTAAAAATGGCAATTTTGAAATTTTTATCAACCGCTATTTTAATGTTGGAAATGCAATGTATTTGACTGATTACTAAGAAAGGATTACTCTACTTATGATAAAAGAATATGGAGATAAAGTAAGAAGTTGCGAAGAACTTGCATCTTTATTAATATAAATAATGGTTGCTATAGCAACCAAATACATAATATAAATAAAAATAAGAATTTGGATAAAAACAGCATTGAACTTTAATTTTTTACCCTAAAATAAGACAAATTTACTCTTGCATTTTTCCCCTTAAACCTTTGCTTTGGCCGTAATTAAACGTCAAAAATGTTAATTTTGTAATTTCAACTGGACGCCATTTTTAAACAGTGATAGATAAAAAGCTCTAGTTTGCGGCAAATGTTTTCTTTTTTCAAGGCCATTCCAAATATGTATACCAGTATAGGGGTTCTAATTTGAAATTTTAAAGTTGAATCCAATACGGCGGCAAAAAAAATGGCGGAAAAGTGGGTACCAACCAAAAAAAAGTAGATTTTTATGCATGATGAAGATGGCAACAAACTGCAGTTTGATATCTCAAATATTAACAGAGATAATAAGCCGTTGCCGAACTTTTGCCACACTCTGTATGAAATGATATCATAAATGAAGTTAGATACTAATTTAAAACTAAATTATTACGAGCCGTTAAGCCCATGGCAACGGGCTTAATTTTATATTTAGAAAAAAGTAATTTAAGTAGGTAAACTAATTTAGATAAAGTTGTTATATCAATCATGATGTATTATGAAAATGTTTTTTTATAAAATGGGAATGAGTGTGTGTGTAGGTGTAGATATATACTCTTATTAATCCACATCCAGGTATACACATTTAGATTTCTAAATGTTAAAACTGAGCCGCGCTTAAGCTAAGGCTTATGTGGCTAGTAAGCAAAACTAATTTTAAGTCTTTGAAAGTTCTAATACATACTGTGTCTGAATTTTATACCAAAAGCAACATTTTTTGCCAAATAATAAATAATTTTGAGGTGAGTCGTTCGTCACCATCGGGATAATACTTGATTATATAAATGATTATAGAAACTTTCACTCTGAAAAGGAAGGTTTATTTCAATTTAAGATGTAAAACTGCTCCTTTTCATGAAAATCAAGATTCTCACTACTTAACTTTTGGACTTCCCTGCAACGGGAAAGAGAGTTCTAAAGTAGTAGGTGTAAAGTAAGTTTAAGAACAAGAAGCTTCTTAAACAATCCTAAATAAGGCATGGAAAAGAAAGCTCTTCATTAAAATTCATTAATTTTACAACGACAGAGTTATAAAGTTACTGCCGGAAAATTCCATCGACACTGGTTTTATAGGAGATACACATACACATATTTGAAACTAAATAAGAGATGGAAAACTTTGATTAAAGGTACCGATAAGGAGATCCTACACATCTTTGATAGGATAAAGAATTTTTGTAAAAAACTCAGTAAAAAACAAAATGTATTTGATTTTTTATATTTTGTCAAGTAAATAGGTGACTAACATGTAATTTGTTATAAAGAAAAATCAATCAACGACAATTTTCATTAAAGTAAAGAATTCTGTATTTTTGTAATGGTATTTGTTTAAGCCAAACTCAATACTGACACTTATCTAATCTAAATTCTGTCTATAACTGTCTTGTTAAACGCTTCTATACATCAACCTGTTGCATTACTTACTTGTGCAAATAATGTCGGATATATTTGATTTAACTCAACTTGTGCAACTACCAGCCAAAATGTTGGTAAATTTAACGATTCTGCGAAAATAGTTGAATAGTATATAAAGCACTTGAGTTATTTCATTAGAGTTAGTGTTAAATTTAAATCAGTGATGTTTATAGATTATGTAGTTGGTCCCTCGTCCGCCTTAAGGAACGTGTTGTGTCGACTTAAGGAAAGCAGATGATGGCCGGGGTGAAGGCAGATAAATAAGCGCAGGTAATGTTTCGTACATAGATTTGTTTTTAGAAGGAGTACAGTGTTAGTTTACAGAGGTGTTTTTAGCTACCGAAAGTATTCATTATAAGTTAAAACGAGACATAATTACTGAACATGAAATCAATAAATTGAAAAGTGAGTATGGAGACTATCCCTACGCTTATGGCCTTCTTTCTATACAAATATCTTCTGTAATGTTACCAATCTAAAATATTCTGATTAGAGTAATTTTTTATATGGTAACATATTATATTGGAAGATTGATCAACCCTTAAGCAAAGGCAAAGAAGTAGTAGTTGTTTATAAACAAAAAAGGATACTTAACGACTAAGTATGTAAACAGCCAGAGCGCGACGATAGATATGACAATCACACACAAGAATGGACAACGCAACCGGTAAAGTGTGACTCTAAACCCCAAATAAGTAAACAGTTGCCTGTTTTCTACAGCCAATCCAACCTTCCGACCGACTTCAACTACTATTAGAACCCGGCTTGAAACTTCTATCGACTTCAAGAATGATTCTAAAAACCGCATAAGCAATTAGTTGCTTTCCTCAACTTGGCCGCCCAGCTTTAACTGCTATTAGAATCGGAAACAAGAATGATGCTAAAACCTACATAGGCAATCAATTTCCTGCTCCTACAAAGTCCATCCGGCTATGTTTGCATGCCTCTACTATGGTCACCCGGCTTCAATTATTATTAGAATCCGAAACAAGAATGATTCCAAAACCTGCATAGACAATAAATTTCCTGCTTCTACAATGTCCACCCGGCTCTAACTACTATTAGATTTGGAAGCAAGAATGATTCCAAAACCTGCATAGGCAATCAATTTCCTGCTTCTACAATGTCCACCCGGCTTTAACTACTATTAGATTTAGAAGCAAGAATGATTCCAAAGTCCACATAAGGAAAAAATGCCTGCCTCAACTATGGCCACCCGGTTTTAACTATACACTGTTTAATTATTGCGCCTATTTTTAGAATCTGAACCATAATCAGAGCTAGGCTCAATTAACATCTTTCTCAACCCCCCTCATCATTAGAGGTGGAATTTTGAATACATTTTCTTTCTTGCGGATACTTATAATCTAAAGTCAAAAGAAAAAGCCTTTCCCAAATTTCAATCCACCCTTCCACCCTTCTTAACAGTTATATCCAATTAATTTTTTCCACATTCTACCAACTATGGAACTGGAAGATTTTCTGATTAGCAGTTGAGGGCCTTCGCTTTTATAAGCAGATGTAAACTTATTACTATGAAATCGTACAAAACTTTACTTACAGCTATCATATACAGTTGAGCTATTCTGTATTCCTCAACTGTAAGAGGAAGCGGTATGCGGTACTCCTTTATCAACATTGCGACTTCTTATCTACTTCTATGTTATAAATAAGTCTGAAACATAAAAAAAAAACATTATTGAAACAATAGGAAATAATAACTCAAGTTTAGCATTTAAACTTATGAGCTGATTATATATTCAGATATTGTAATATGATTTTTTATAAAACCACAGTCAAAAGGTGGCAATATTCATTACTATGTGAAGAATTTATTTTTATTTTATTCATATTTACTAATATTGTAGGTTTTAGTATTAGTGAATAATAAGAAGGTCATCCATTCACTCACATCAATGTTACGTTGAAGTTATTACAATAGCATACAAATAATGCATTCACTAACAGCGTTCAGTGCTGTTCCAAGTGGTAAAACTAGTAACCAATAAAGTAAACAAACATGTAGTAATATCTAAAATAGCCAATAAATGATTATTTCCTTGAAATAAAAAATATTTTAATTAGTAATTAAAATTACTAGTTCCACAAATTTATTTATAGCTGATTTATATAAGTTATTAAATTTAGAAATATTATTTTCTCTGTTAGTTACTACTTTCACCACAACTCAAATGTGCAGTAAAATTTTATTTAACATTTATTTCATCGTAGTAGCAACAAAGATAAATAAATGTTTAATATAGTGAGTATTTTATTAAACCAAGTTCAAGTATTTAATTATTTTAAGTGTAAAGGATGTGTAGAAAAATACAATTTTTATATTGTTTATACAATTTCCCGGAAAAACAACCTTTGCTCCATTTTGAAGTTGTAAATAATTTTGCATTGCAAAAAGGTCTCTTTTATTTCAATGCAACTAGTGTAATTTATTATTATTTTATTTAAAATTTTCCTTTCATCTGATTTTTTTTTTTTTTGTTATTTGAACGTTCTACATTTAATAATGTATGTAAAATAGAGTTTCATTTATTATAAACTTATATCAGATGTGCTTTTTTTAAATTTATTATTTATTTGATTTATTTAGTTTTCTCGTTTTTGGTAGGTTAAACTTTCACCGGGACAGGTTTTTAATCGACATCTACACGTTCCAATGACCGGGATAAAAACCAGTTGAATGTTTTAACGGTGACATTTTTGATCGAATTTTTTTCTTCCCTTTTAAAAAGCTCTATTGTAATATTAATGTTATTGAAATAAAAAAAAAGTTCTAATCAGATTCCTTTTTCATTATTTATAAAAATTTTTGGTAGAACTTTTGGTTCATTTTTCCTTCAATTCCTAAAAAATAAAATCAACATCAATAAATAATAAAAATGACGGGATTTGAATAATATCGATGAATATCAAAGAAAAATAAATATATTCACGGTCCAAAAAAAAAGAAATAAAAAATAAAACAAGACTGACATTCCGATCACAAATATCTCATCTATAACTATTTGAATAAAACTCTTCAAGAGAGTAAACGTGATAAGTTCATTATCAAGGCAAAGACACAATTACAAAAGTATGCAGTGAAAATTCTCTACAGCGTGAAATTCTCTGTGAACACTATTCAAAAGTGGTATCAATTGGAAAATACATAATTTAGATAATTGAGTAGTGTCCCGACGGCGTATATTCGCCTCGAAAAAGATTTGTTATTGCTTTGCTAAGGCAACCACATTTATTCCAATAAGAATAAATTATTGCTTTGAGTTCTTGGTCTTCAAATAGATGGAATAACTTAATCTTAGATATCTAAATTATTTTACCCGTTGCGATGGCTTAATATTATATTTAGACAAACAGAAAAATAATTGTTATATCTATTTAAATAAGTTATTATATCTATTTAACGACCAACTAATCAAAACAACGTGTATTATCAACCGAACGAGATATGAAAATTCGTAAGTCTAGATTTTTCGATGGACACTGAACCGAAGATTTTGTGAATACCGATGAACCAAAGTAATACTCAAACACTCAACTTCACGATTAGAGTAAAAACATATCATTATTATTAATTTCTTATCAATATAGGTAGTATAAAATAGTACATTACGCGTCTAGTTCAGAAAGTAGCATTTTGCATGCGAGTGTGGAGTTTGCACCCGAGCGAGAGCGAGGGTAGTAAAACCACACGAGCAAAGCAAAATCCAGTTTTCGCACGAGTTGCGTACCTTACTTTATCTACGATTGTTGGATTTTAATAACAAATACAGAAAAAGAGATTTAATAAACTTCCTTTATGTAAGTTCGTATTTTACTTTTGATAAAGTAACATTAATTCATTAGTTGTATTTTGTGCCGAATTAATTATTTCGGGAGTATTATTCTCCTTATTTTCGTAATAATCACTTAAATCACTCATTGTTTTTCACTAAAAACTCGATATAAACAGTTACTATTAATTAATCAAACAGTAAATTAGTTTTGTTAAATGTAAACAAATTCGCTAATCATAAGTTAAGGTGAAGAATTCTTCTTTTTTACCGCACTAGGGCGGAAAAAGAGGAATTTTGAAACGCGCATGCGCAATGTATACAAGTACTAAAGAATCACTTTCTACGCATCTAAACAGAGATAAAATGTTTATATTTAGGATTGATTGGTAGGTACACCCTATTATTTTAAGTATAATATGTTAAAAATAATAAATTTAAGAAGCACAGCATCAGTATTTAAATGGTGATAGTGTAATAGTGAAATTGAAATATGTAAAAAAAAATAAATAAAAAAAAGAGATCGGGTACGTGGTAACTTTTCCTCACTTCAGAGGCCACTAAAGTGGCCTCTCCTGCTGCTTCGCAGCAGGAGGGAGCAGCGTTGGACGTGGTCAGTACTTGGATGGGTCACCGTTCTAAACTAACTGATTTATAATCATTCTTTAAGAAAACCTTATTTTCAATACCTATATTTTATTTTATTATTTAAGTTTGGCGGTATTTTGACAGATGTAAACAAACTTTGACGTCATCAAAATTATCGCACTAATAAATAATTATATTCACTTATAACTTTTAAACTAATTAATAGAATTTCATCGGGTTTTTTTATATTTGTTCCTTAATTTTTTCCGGTTCCAACGATATGCTATAAGTCAAAAACCTATATGTAATTTCAGTATTATTAACCGTCAAAGTTTAAAAATTCAAAAATTTATAACTTCAAAATGGCGGCCAATATCAAAATGAAATTTGGTGGGCTTGTTTGTCATACAGAGAGGTACATTCGTGCCAAATTTCAACTCGATCAGGACCATTTTCGATTTATTACGATTTTTTTAAATTTTTGCTGACTAAGCAAACTGGGTTCAAGATGGCGGAAAAAGTTGATTTTCCGGGCGGCACAACTACAGGTTAGGACTGATTTTTCTGCCAAGTTTCAACTCTCTAGGTTAAATACCTTGGGCGCTACGATGATAACACACATACACACATACATACGTCATGCTGAAAACCACTCAGGAGGTCTTAAAAACACCTAAAACGGATAATTCCGTTGAAATCTCGAAACAAATTTTTTTGGTGAAAATACTTTTCCTACTATTAGTAGTGAGGAAAAGTAAAAAATTGTTTATATTAATTGATGGTTTGTTATACATTTTATTTTCTTATTAAATAAATCGTCGCTTAATACTGTTAAACAATAATATAATTAAAAAAAACACTAGTATAGTATAGGTATAATATCAATGATCAAATATTTGATTTATATCCATCTTTATACACTGACGCAGTAAGTTAGAGAACGACATTGAACTGAATAAGACATGACACAATTGTCTCACTCGTTGCATTAATTCATAATTCAATTAGGTACTATATTTAGAACTATGAGATTTTTATTCAGTATTAATATTTGGTACTTACAAGCTGATGTAAAGTGGGGTAATAGTCAATATTAAGTTGGTACACATGTTCCTGTCTGTCATGTTTGTTTACATTATGAATTATTTATAACTTCGGTCTTATCTGGATTACTTTGTTTTTTTTTTTCAGATAGAAATCCAAAGCATACAAGATAATAATTCGAATGTATTTATTTTAAAAATATTTTTTTAAACTAATATTTATACTAAAAACAAACAATAATATTAATGTTCTTTTTTCATCTAAATACATAGAGCTAAAAAATACATTTTTTTATTTTTATTTTCTCATAAATATACGTAGCGTATAGTAGATGAAAAGTATGAAGATGCTGTGCAAATACGATTTTGAAGGAATTACAAGTTAAGCAGAAAGGTTTTTAGAATGCTTTATAGGTATAATACAATACAGAGATGGCTTAAATGTAAGAGTTTGCAATTTTAGACTAACATGTTGTCAGGTCACTTTACTAAAAAAAAAAAAAAAAAAAAAAAAAAAAAAAAATCATAATAGCGTCACTGTCTATCTATATACTATATAGACGCGTAGATCTTAATTCCAGAAATATTTGATGGAATTGCAGTATTAATGGTGTATTTTATAATTACATGTTATATTATGGTACATATATAATTCTTAAAAAAGTTATGACCGTTTTTTTTTTTATTTTAATAATCTGGTTTATAACTATAGTTGAAGCTAGCCTAAGCGAGCTTCTTACATTTAACAAAATATGCATCCTGTTTGTCTGTCTGTCAATCAGATAAAGGAAGAAGTTTTTGTGTAGTGAAGTGATACATTTTATAATAGTTTAAAAGGAGATGTATGGTTAGTGGGATAGAATAAAAGGCATGTCCCACACTGGATCCGAGCGTATCATCTCATCTCAGCTCAGCTCAGACCCTTCCACTCCGGTCCGGCAGTTTTCTGCACACTGCTTCCGCTCAGACCGTTCCGATATTTTAATGCAAATCCAATTTTTAAGCCAGTCTTGTCTCAGCTATCAACTGATACGGTTCGATATGAGTTATTTTGTTGATAGTAGTAGTAGTAGTAGTGATGAGGAAGAGGCTGTTGTAATAGCTACGCTACTTGCGGCTGAACAACAGACCAGGAAAAAAAGACTTTGGGTGCACGCAATAAATGCTGCCAGAGATGAAGAAGGAGAGTTTCACACTTTATTTAATAGGTTGAAACTAGACAATAAGAGATTTTTGCACTGAAGAAACTTTTGCACTGAGGTAATCAAGCGTTCATCCATGATTTCGTAATAATAGCGAAAACGCACGTGGTCACATCAAAACAAAAACACGACTGATTATAATAGACAATAGATGCACGCTACGATAATAGATAAGCTCCAGAAGATAAACCAGAGCTAGTTAGGGGAGTGAGGAGGGGGGAAGGGCAAAAGCAGCCTGGTGCGCCTGCGCATTCCTTCCGCCCTCACCGGCTTCCGGCAAAATATTCTCGCCGAGCGAAAGAGGTCGGGCTTAGCGGAGCGGAGCGGACGCAGTGTGTGGGTTCTCATTTAAATACATGGGTTTTATTTTTTTCGTCAAAGTCTGAGCTGAGATGAGATGAGAAAAGCGGGGACAAGCCTAAAGAATGAAGGGTGGCTCCCTCACTACTAGACTCTCACTACAATCATATACTCTTCAACTATCAACTCATCATGATTATCTATTTTTCTCAATATTCAATACATATTTATTACTATAAGCTCGCTTCAATGATAGAGCCACGCGATGCCTAGTTATTTGTCTAAGAAAACCTAAAAAAAAACAAAAAAAAACCTTTTTTAAAAGACAAGATGCAAAGATGATATACTTCTTATCCGATCTAAACTTGCTAAAGATGGTTCATTTTGTTTCTTTTAATTTCTATGGTGATTTAAGTCAATTCAACTACCAAATTTCAAAGTGTAATGAAGAAAAATCAGATTGCTTTATTTAAAGAACACTTAATTATAACATAATTCCCTGATAATAATAGACCAAACGTACTGCCATATACATATTAAATGCATTTAGTAATAGTAATAAAAAATCTAATAAAGAAAATTACTGGAAAATAGACATTAAAACTAAAATAACATTTTAAACAGGTTATAACGATTATGGGGAAAATTTATAGAATTTTTAAAAGTTAAAAATATCGTTTAATGCAATTGTCAAAGAAGCTAAATGCATTAAAACAGTTTAAAAATTCGGAGTTTGCATTTTTATATTGTTGTTTTATTTTTGGAAGCATTAAAAAACTGTGCTAACTCAGTTAAAAAAAATAAAATAAATAAAACCAGAAATACTATTTATTTATGATTAACAATGGTTTTTTTCTAATATTAATTAAAGATTTCATAATTATTATTTTCTTGTTATAGTTAACGACTTACTGTTATTTAGGGTTTTATATCATAATCGAACAAATAAGATTAATAAGATAATATTAAAATATAATAAAAAAGTAGGCGAATATTGAAGAGTTCGTAGTGTTTATTATATATGTGTTACTGTCAAAAGAAGAATTCAATGCCAATTTACAACCACCGAGAAGTTGGGAATAACATCTAAGAATAAATGTTATTATTTTATTAACATAAAACACATGTAAGAATTTTGACTTGTAGATTTAACAAGACTAATTTAACGTATATATCGACTTCTTAATCAGCTTTTAATCAACAGGGAAACTGGAGTCAATATTAACATTATCTATGTTATCTCTCGTTTTTGTAAATTAATGTTGTCGAGAGATTAAAGGCTATAATTACAGAACTCTAGTGCAGCCTAGTAGTTTGTACCTTCTCCACTTGTGACACATGATTCAAGTATCTGCGTTAAGTAATATTCAGGCGATTAAAAAGTTTTAATTGTGTTAAGTAAATCTGTGCCCTAAACTATATAAATATACTTTATTCATTTAATATTAGTAAAAAGTTTAATTTACAATACACAAAATATTCAACTGTTTCTACAACCTTTTTAATTTAATATATTATTTTTCAACACATTTTATTACCAAAATAATATTTTTATTTACAAAAATTATGTTTATTAATGTAGCAAACCATGTTTAGCTGTGATAACTTCTCAATTCACTAAAATTATTTTAATTAATAAAAAATATATATATATAGTATATATGGGTCAACCAAACTATAATTTAAGCAATATCTATTTATGAACGAATTATTTATAATGATTATTATTATTAATAGTTAATTAATAAAAACCAAATAAAACAAAAACGTTTAAAGCAAGGCATAAGGAAATATCAAGTTTGAGGACAATACACAATAAAAATAATTGGCTGTAAAAAAAAAATGAAAAATCTAAAA
>KZ651134.1:645060-658093 GCA_001010745.2 Gerris buenoi | reverse complement strand
TCCCATGAAAAATCTAGTTTCTGAGAAAATAGCTTAAAACGCTGACGTAGAGAGAGCCCAGGTTCGATTCCCCGCCTAGGAGAAGTAATTTTTATGATTGTTGAAATGTTCAATAATAATTAAATGTAAACACGAAAACTAGTAAGTGGAATACAATGGGCTTAGTAATTATGAACTCGTAAATGAGAAAGTTTGTCTGAGTTGTCTCGGACCGATTTTTTTAAAATATATAGATAGACTCCTAACTACGATTGGGAGAGATTATATACATTCTTAACGGAATGAATAATGTATAATATAGTCCTGATATCATCCCTAGAAGGCTTTGGAAAAACTATTTAGGCACTTCATTTACATGCCATGCCTAAATGATCATAGAAAGAATAGCCACTAACTCCTAGCGTGAGCCCAAGGGCCCTAGGGGTGAAAGCTAGTATATATATGAAACCTCTATGTATAGTGTGTGAATAAATATAGAAAGGGAGTTGTTTTTTTGGTGAA
Source organism: Gerris buenoi (assembly GCA_001010745.2). Classification (NCBI taxonomy): domain Eukaryota; kingdom Metazoa; phylum Arthropoda; class Insecta; order Hemiptera; family Gerridae; genus Gerris; species Gerris buenoi. The sequence goes on along the minus strand of KZ651134.1, from coordinate 657,592 downwards.
GTATTTCAATAAATTCGAGTTTTGAAGCGACAGTTTTGCCCTCAGTGTGCGCAGAGCCGAAACACAGTCCGCGGACAAAAAAGTCGCGGTGTGTCTCCTAGGCTCGGCGACACTTTTGTCTTTCATCTGTCTTAGTCGCCGGTGTGCGCCCTCCCATATGGTTTATAAGGCCTTGAGGTAGCGACAAAACAGTCCGCGGGCAAAAAGTCGCCAGTGTGCGCCTAGCCTAAGGGTTAATTAAAAGCAAAAGTACGAGTAAAAATTAAAAAGCACAAATTGATAATAATATTAGGAATTCTCATTAAACGAGAGAAATCTTTATTTCAGATATTTTGAATTTGGAAACATTTGAATTTGGAAAATTTTTGATTGTTTGTTTGTCTCAAGATAACTGGCGTAAAAATTATCTACTTAAAAATTATTAAGGACCATCTTAGCATTTTTGTAAACTTTATAGTTTTTGGAAATTTTACACTTAATATTTTAAAGATAGCGGCCAATATGGCGGACGACTAAAAAAAAAAAAATGTTAGTTAGCATTACATGTAATCGTTTAAAATGTATTTAAGGGTAGTAAAAGAATATTGAACTTCCATTTTTTTTTTCGAAATTTTGAAATCATATATGACCTAAATGAGGGTATTAAAAAAAATGTATACTATAAAATAACAGCATCAATAAAAACAGTAAAATATTGGAAGTACAATTTTTACCATTTTTATTTTATGTTATATTACGTCATTTTATAGCCCTTTTCAGGTAAATTCTAAAATGTAAATGTTCCCTTAAAAAATATATATTTCTTTTTAAGGCATATGTTATTGAAAACAAGCATTGTGGATACTTCTATCGGCCATGCTCTGTTCTTAAACAAACTAGAAATTGCTCTACGCGAGTTCTCACGCCACATCACTAATTATCATTATTTGAAAGGTTTGGCCAGTCCAGCGATATTTATAAATATACCTGATTGATCCTCATTATTTCATAGTTATAAAAAGTTGGCCGATCAGTCATTTTGTGCTCCAACTTCAATAATTGGTACGATAGAATAGTAACCAAAATAATTACATATCTCAGTTTTAATCATTAAAGCTTTAATTGGGATCTCTTCTCTTCCTATGGCACATTATTTTTGTAAGTGGCAGGTCTACCCTGCATTATTATTTAAGCAGAATCAAAGTTTATTGATTTTGAATTTCTTAAACTGCCACCATTTTGAAACAAAATGCCAGGTCTGACCAGATACAAACTAAAAAAAAAAAATTTCGTGAAGGTATCTGATCAATTTGGTATCATTCTTGTTGTACTACGTACTACTTTAAGCAGAATTGAACTCATATAATTTGTAATTCTTAAATGCCGCCATTATGAAACATAATGGCGACTCAAATTTAGCCCCAATTCGGGCTTACACTCCTTAAATCTAGCTTAACAATTTGGTATCCATCTTGTTCTTCTAAGTAATAAAGAACAGAATTTTTGAGTAAACAATCAAAGAAAGAAATAAATGCTCAGATACATTTTAAAAGCTTATATATACTCTTTCTAGAACTCGCATTATAATATGATAAATAATATTTAGTGTAACAACACAAGTAATACCCATAATACATACTATTTTCTTGCTTTAATATTCCAACCAGGTTTAATATGATAGTAAATTTGAGACAATTTAATGATCAGTTTCTCTTCAAGATCGGTGGAAGTGTGTATCAGTAAACCCACATAAGATCATAACATAAACTAAGAGCATGTTCTATGGTTTGACGTTTATTAGTAATCTAGTGAATGTAGAATGAACATAACAAGGCTTTTATCTGCATAGGCCTTCACTTCCCTTGAAAATTAACAGATATACACTGTATAAAAACATTTGGAATTACGCCAATAAAACCTGTCTCTGGCTTTTATATTTTATTTTTTAACCTAGGTAAATGACGCAGAAGAATGGTCTTATTATTTGTTCCACAAGAATGTGTTATATCGTAATATCCTTAGGCAAGCCACTCCTCATTAATTTCATGTAGTTAGTACAATTAATTACATTTTGGTGTTAGGAGTTTGAGATTTTTATTTGACCTCCACCCTCCACAAAAATGCGATGCTTTAGCTTAAATTATTAAAAGTTACTAGTAAGTAGAAATATTAAAGTGAGTTTAAAAAATAAAATATTATATAAGTAATAAAACTTGAACTTGTATATTGTATATAATGAAATATTAAGTGTATGTAAATATATTATATATTTGTATTCCAAATTTTAATACTTTTAAAATAAATAATGCTCTACTTAAAAATTACAACAAAATATAAAATATTGCGATAAATTCGCAATTAATCGGCGATCACAGAAATTTTGAGTATTTTTGTTCGCAGTATTATTTCTGTTGGGGAAAAAAAGATTAACTTGTATACCAAATTTTAAATCTCTAGCTATTGTAGGTCGGAAGATGTACAAAAAAAATGCGGATAACCTCGAAACCCTCAAAAGAATTTGGCTAATTAAACATAACATCTTGGAGCATTTAGACTTTCGAGAATAAATTATGTTCGGAGCTAAAAGATCAAATTTTGACATAGAAACATACGTTTTTTGAAAGTAGTTGTTTTAGTACCAAGGAGCAGTTATAATATATCAGAATAACCCAACAACCTAACTCCCTTAACCTAGTCTTTTTGATCAAAGCTTTAAAAATATTTAATTTGAGGATGCCAGGCCTGTTACTTTAAATAAAATTAGGGTGAAAGCTAATTTTAATTATTAACACGTTTATGTAATAAATCTAGAGAACTTGATATGAAATCGAAAAAAAGTATATTTGAGGGCAAAGTCAGTAAATAGCTGATATTATTTCAGTAACAGGTCCCACTTTGCAACTGTGTAAATGTGCCTAAAGAAAATGTTTTACTATTTATAGTTCGGTAATAACATAAATAGATCAAAAACAAAATACACTGCCAATTATTGTGGCACATAGCTTCCACGCATCCTATCATGTACTTTATTGTTATATTAACATTAACGTTATATTACTTTATTGTTATAATTGTTTATTGTTAAAAAACTAGGTACTAACAGTTTTTAGCGATCTTTGACACATAATAGGGGTGTCGCTGTTGGTTTTACTAAAAAATTGTATTTGAAAAAAATGTTTGTCTTATTCAATAGATGAAGTTTGATTTTTTTCCCGACCTAAAATTCCAATTTTAAATTTGAAGTTCACGTTAACGCGAGCGTTACGCGTGAACGCTTGAACGGATAACGTTGTCCAACGAACTCGTTCTGGGCATTGGTAAAATGAACATGTCTCCAAATTTCATCAAAATGGGTCGATATTTACTCAAGTTATCGTCGCGCGTTTCATAATTCGCGGACACACAGACCAACCGACAGACAGACAGACAGACACGGAACCAAAAATGTTCCCTGGTGGAATTTTTAAAATCGGAGACATAAAACTTTTTCGTTCTAAAAAGTGAACACAATGCTTCCGTTACCTTCGGTAAACTCGGAAGCAAAAAAAAACTGATAAACGTGATCACACATACACTTAAAACCCTACTTTTACTTACCTGAATTCAAATCATGTTTTTCATATTAGGTGATAACCTTATCTAGATAAATTGCCTATTTTAAATCTAAGGCTATTGCCTTTTTTTTAGGTTCCGAGGAAATCTAGTAGCGATGAAGTAAAACCTAGTAATAACGAGAGTGTAACAATATTAAACAAACCAAGCATTCCCGGATCAATTACAATTCTATAATACATATTTAAATTTTGTTAAACATATAGTATTTTAAACATGTAAAAATCAAGGATGATTTTTTTTTCTCACCCAAGTAATAAAGATGTCTCAAATAACAGCAATAAAAGCAGTGCAATCTAAACGCGACCAAACATAAAATCTAAAAATAGAAAAGTAGATAAACATCAGCTGAGAAGAGTAATGTAATTCGAAGTTTACTATCGCTCAACAAAACAGTTTTTTGGCTCTAAGATAAAAGTTTTTGGAAGAAAGTAAAAGCTGCCTTCCTTAAGGTAATTTTAGGGGAAAAAAGAACGGTTGATAACAGGCACCTAAACCTTAAGAAAAATTGGAAAACATCCAAACCTTTTGTTGTACAAATGCCTATTTAGAGAAAGTTGGAAGATATCCTTAACAATTAAACCTAAAGCAATAGGAAATAACGGTCCGATTTAACAGCGCAGGAACCCCTTTAAGGTTTGCTGTTTAAGGTTTATGGCCGTCTTTAGATAACTTAATAAAATGCCAATTGGTGTGGCACATAACTTCCTCGCATCATACCTACGTACTTAATTAGTTTTTCCAAGCCATTATTGTCTAATTGGTTTAATTGTTTCCCCGTTTTTTTTTTAATCTGTCAAAATTGTTTTGATATTTTACACGAATTAAAGTATCAGTTTTGCAAAAGTTAAAGAGCGCTGACGGTTCATATTGATCTGGGGCTATCTGCGGGTTCCTTTCGATAAACTATAAAAATTTCATTCAAATCTGATAAGTACTTTTTAAGCTAAAGGTGTAAATTGTTTGTGCGCATGTGAAAGAGAAACAAATAGGCACAGAAGGTTGTAACTTATATGGGACCATTAATGGGCTAATTATGACCTGCCATCCAAATTTCATTAAAATTGTACGTGTAGTTTTTAAGATATGGCGGTTCGCAAAAATTGAACGACAGACCGACAGACCGACAGACCGACCGCCAGACCGACCGACAGACAGACACGGAACCAAAAATGATCTCTGATGTCTGAAACGGATTTCTGTCTTGGAATTTTTAAAATCGGAGACCTAAAAATTTTTCGTTCTTCGGAACAATCACATAGCTTTCGTTATTCCGTTATCTTCGGTAAGCTCGGAAGCAAAATAAACCAAACAAACATTTAAAGTTTGCGCTGGCGTAGCCAAGTGGTCAGCGCACTCGTCTCTGAAACCAACGTTTAAATACCGATGGTGAGTTCAAATCCCAGATAGATGAGACACATTTCACACAGACTACCTCTTCGTGGAGATAAATAAAGTGACCGGACCTGACCACAATCAACAAACCAAGAAAAAGGAGATACTTTGGTAGGCTGACTTTTTGGGAGGTAGCCAGGAATTTTGTCTTTTCTTCTGAGTTTTCTCCTTTCCATTGCCTACGAAAGACGTAACTCCTATTTCATTACACATGATACTGTTGTTTTATGCCTCATTCAGAAACCGCCAAGTGTTGAGCAATAAAAATAAAAGAGCGATGTTGCTCATGAAAGAAGGAGTGAGAGGTTATGGACTAAAGAAGGAGCAGACTTGGCTACTATGTCGATATCACTACTTTGATATGCTGATTTTATAGGGATGGGGTTTGGAACTTGGCCTATTTTTCACGGTTAGGTTTTTGTTGGAGATATAATTCCTTTTTGCTGGCTTCAGCATTGTGGTCGTCGACTTGGTTTTTTTACGAGGCACTGGAGGAAGCATAGCCATTGTAATCCCCATATATACATTAAACTTACGAAGAAACACGGATATGAAGTTGAGAGTATTATATATGATATTATTATTGTGATGCAAATAGGTACAAAAGTACATGTTCCAAATTTAAAAAAAAATAAAATAACTAAAGATTAGGGCTGTATCTCGAAGGACAAAATGAGTCCTTTCAAAAATCAACACTAACAAACTCGTGAGGTCATATGACACGGCACTCGGGAAAAATGATCCTTTTTTATTCTTAGCTATTGGAACGAATTTTTAAAAATAATAAATACTCGATTTTTAAAAGCATTAGGCATTAATGAGATTTGAGCCATTCAGTCAGAAATAATAGGTATCGGTCAATAATTGTGCACGCTGTGAGAGCTCAAAGACAAAAACAATATTAATCAAATTTTGCTCCAACTATGGATGGAGGTATACGAAAAAGTCATATAATCAAACTTATATATAGCTTTCAAAATAGTAGCTGTAAGTGCAATCTGTTTTCCTATACGACAGAGTTAATTCATAAAAAACTTAAATGTTGCGCCAGCATTTTTTTTTTTTTTTTAATTTTTTGGAGGGGGGAAATGAAAAATTTAAACTTTTTAGAATCTTCTCATCAGTTACTCTATACTCTATAGCTTGAAGTGTGTCAAAGTTTACGTTTCTAGCTATTATGGAATTCACTTATAATTCTGATAATGAGTGAGTCAGTTTCAAAAATGTAAACTTAAAAACTCTCCCCTTGTTGAAGAGGTTGATATAAGTGCTCAATTTTTAAAGTTTCCTAAGCTACTTAAGCTATATCTATGTTTCAAATTTCAAAAGCCCATTTTAAGAAGAAGCAGAGCTATGACAGTGAGAAAAACTAAATGAATAGGTTTAAGTAAACCTAGAACTAGACCTAAGGCACTGAAAGAAGGATTGTTTTTTCTACTATCCAATGTGCAAATGTAGTGTGTAAATAAAAGAATAATAGAACATGTTATTTTAAGAATAAATCTAGAAACACTGGGTAAAACAAAGAATGATGACGTAGTTAAGTCTAAAGGTAGTTTTTTTAGATTCCATTTTAAACATAAATGTTAAAAATAGATGTTAAAACCACAATCAAAGTAAATTTCATTAAACAAAGAAGAGTGTTTATACAAGCAATAAAACGATATACGCTGTCTAAACAAAATTAGACGTATGGACTAAAATGATGAATCACACCAATCAGCTAGGTGTTTTAATAGTGTAGTATAAATTATACAGTCGGTCCGAAAGTATTAATAAAGTAATCGTTTGAAGTATTAACATAACCTAAATATACTTTAAAACCTTTAAATGCACTAGAAGAAAGAATTATTCGCTTTTATATTTCAAAGAAATCAACAAGGCATTAATGAAAAATAGTTCAACAAATATTATAATAAATTCCATATTTTACTTAAGGCCATACACGATCAAACATTTAGCGACAAATGAATGCGCAAACCTGATGTCGGGCAAATTTAGGTCAAAAACGTCATACATCATGTTTGTGCAAACATATGACAGTCCCATACACGGTCAAAATGTTTGCGGAAACGTTTTGACCGTGTATGGTAGCCTTTATGCTATAGCTGTAAATAAAATTATTTCTGTTTTTACTATAGTTAAAAATACACGTTTAGATAGGATATAAGAGTCATAGTTAATAATATTTTTGCTATTATCTGAAAAATTTAAACTCAGTAAAATGGCCTCGAATTAATGAGACTTTGTAAAGGGGAATCCTGATTTAACTAGAATACGACCTTTTGACTATCATTGAAAAAAAATAATTAAAAGTTAAAATTAAAGCTAAGGCTTTACCTACGCCTTTACATACAATTTTTAAAATATGAATATAAGAGTCAATAATAATAATGACAAACAACACGTAGTGTAAAGAATTCGTCGAGTTGTTTTAACTATGTGACCTTCACGTTCACTATAAGATTATATTGGACTCTTCTACAAGCGGAAATATTAGGAAGCGGGAAGCGTCCTTTTTAAAATGACCAGAGAATGTATACTCTTAATACAATGTGCTTGGTTATTTTTAAAAACATATAACAACAAATAATATTAATTTGACAAATTTATTTATCTTGAAACTGGTTCATGAAAATAGATTTTTTTTAGTTTGCATTACATGATTGTAGAAAGCTAATCAAAAAATTATTGATAGGAAAAAAGCTTATAGGAAAAAATAAAGAAGTTATGAAGCTACTCAGGCGGTGATTCTAAACACTATTGTTTATCTAGATTCCTACAGTCTATAAGATTAGAGTTGGCACAATCGAAGGCGGGAAACTAAAAACATGGAGGTAGTTTTGGGGTTATAAAAAGGGAAAATCGGTTTTGCCATGTTATATTTTTTTTTGTGGAACAGGGGTAGAGTAGAACATTTTTTTCTGAAGTTGCATTCAACATGGGGGACCAATAAAATCGTTTCCCTCAAAATTTTCCCACCTGTTGATTGTGCCAACTCTAATCTTATAGACTGTAGATAGATGAAACGTAATAAATACGAGTTAAGAGCTAAATCCCTCGGCATTGTAATTACATAAAAACCTGACGTGCAATAAACAAAGAAATAATAAGAAATAGCTACAAATGCAAGTAAATTTTAAGTGTTTCTCTTAGTCCAGTCTAACAACATCAAGTCACAACATCAGTCTAACATCAAGCTAGAATTAAGTACATAAGTTAATCTTTTGGTGCATTTTAAGAATATGTGGCCGGATGTTAGTCTGTAGGACATAGCTTGGCAATTGACATTTGAAAAAAACGAAGAGGTGGGGAACGGCCATATCCCACCAATTGTAGTGTAAAAAGTGATTTTCATGAACCTGAGTATAAAATTAGTAAGTAGACTGAACATAGAGCTGATATGAATTCGTGAACATCAACTAATCTTGTACTCAGGTTTATGAAAATCACATTTTTCACCATAGGGCGGGGCATGGCCGCTCTCCACCAGTTTGTTTTGTCCCGCAGATAAACTTGGCCAACAAAATATTCTTAAAAGGCACAAAAAATTAACTTATAACGCAAAATTCTAGCTTGATGTTTGTCAGACAAATTTTTTGAATTTACAGAATTCTAGCTTGATGTTAGTCAGAAACTTGTTTGCACGCTATCTTCTGGACTAAAATAGGAATATTTATTAAGCCATAGTGAAAAATCTCTTGGACTACCTATACACTCTTCATATTTAAATTGTTATCGAATCCTTGCAAATTCCTGTAATGATTTATTACACTGCCATGTGATAAGGTCTTTCCAAATTTAATCCTTTAAGGTTAAGGTATACAATTAAGGTAATTCAGTCAATTGTAGGTATAAACTAAATTATAATTGAGGTAGATATATAGTTGTTCTTTATAATGTTTATATTTGAAAATTGTTGTGTCTACCGATTTTATACTTTAAGCCCAATGCAATTTCACATTAGAAAGAAATAAGGATATTTATAAGACCTTTTTATATGATATAATATAAAAAAAATTATACCTTCGCAGCTTTATAAGCACAGTCAAGAATCTTTCAATAGGAAGGTTTTATAAAAACTTAACAGCTCATAATATTATATTCATCAGACTATACAACGTTTAGACGCAATTTAAAGAAATATTTTTTTTTCTTTTTTAATTAATTTACTTTTTTACTCTTCCTAAAGTTGTACGTGTGAGGCACAACAAAGACCTGGAATTCTAGGAAGGTGTGAGATAAAATCCCTCGGCATGCGGGGATCTTCCTCATAACCTGGCAGTTGCTAGAGTGGGGTTGGACTAAGAGCATTTTTAAAATAAGTTCTATAACCTAGAAGTAAAACCTTTTTTAATTAAAATATATACAAAGGTTAAGTTTCATTAGGAGGTCATTCAAACATACTATACTACATTTGAAACTAATTTAATGTACACGAATTCATTATAAATAAGATTCTTCATGAGCTAAACTTATGAATTCGTAATAGCTATTTACGTACCTAGAGCAGTAAGGGCGTTATTACAGACCGAGGGCAAAGTTTGAAAGCACGAGTGCGTTACAATGAGGTTTCAAATAGACCCTACAAATTTTGTTCAATTTTGAGATACATACATAATATTTTATATTTTATTGCAAATTGCATGATGTTTTTGATAATATCCCTGTTGTTATTGATTTCATTTGTCCTTTAGAAAGAGCCATTGTTAAATAAGCACTTAGTTTTGCTCTAGAAGCAAAAATAAGCAGTGTATCATATAGAGTTAGATTTAACATTATCTACAGCACATGCACTTATGCTTGTAGTAAGGCCTATATTTATTGAACCACTGGTCGATGGTGTAACAAGTATAAAAAAATCGGTCCGAGACAACTCAGACAAACTTTCTCATATATGTACATTTAATTACTATTTGAAATTTCATCAAAAATATCATAAAAATAACTTCTCCCGGGCGGGGAATCGAACCCGGGCTCTCTCCATCCGCGTTCTAAGCTATTATCTCAGGAACTAGATTTTTCCCGGGAAAACGGCTTATATCATTAGATTCGTATTTGAATTGACTACATTTTAGAATTTTTTAATCAAAATCGCCGGAACCGTTTTCGAGAAATAATTTTTTTTCGTGTTTTTTCAGAGTTTTGAGGGAGTAGCGCCCTCAAATTTGGAGTTAAAATTCATTTCTCGATTTCGCCTCGGGGTATGATTTTTCTGAACGTTTATGCCAAATTTCGTCAAAATCGGCCCAGTAGTTTAGGCTCCAGGCATCTGCACAGACGACAGACGACAGACGACAGACAGACGACGGACAGATATTTTTTAAAAACCACTTTTTTGGACTCAGGGGACCTCAAAACGTGTAAATCCATCAAAATCTCAAAATCGAATTTTCGCGCCATCACAATACTTTCTCTTTATATGAGAAAGTAAAAACGTATTAAATATAAATATGCCAAGATTTATTCCACACAAAGGGTCTGTAGGCAATTTAATATAGGTAAGTGAATCCATACAATCTATATCTACTTGGCTCAGACTATAGAGTAAACTTTACCACACAATATTCAATTTTTCAGTGAAAGCCTAATATTTTTTGTAGATAAATGTTTCACCGTAAATGTGTAAATGTGTTGTAAACAAGATTCACCAATGAAATTATGCAGTATACTATTTTATACAACTAAATTAGTACACTTTATCATAGTTATAAATACTAAAAAATAAACTGTAACCTTAATAATCTATATGAGGATAGTCTGTTGCACATTAGTGATTATTGTTAATCGGCACATAGTAAACTTCGTACGTATTCTAAAATGTTCAAAAACCTGTATTTAATACATTTTTTTCCAGCAAGGAGCCAGACTAGCCTTTCATTAATAATTGCTACTTAGTAATAATGTGTAGAGGTATAATTTACTTCACACACAATGCATACTGATGAATTAAAAAAACAACTACAGTGTCATTTAACGATATAATATGTAGTTGTCATTATTAAATATTACACTTATTAATTTCTAATAAGACATATTTTTACAGGTCTGTAATTATTTATATCGCGTATAGAAGTGCTAATGTTTAGTTACGCTAAGTTCTTGCCTTCAATAAAAAAATGAACATTCACAATATTAAGTCATGTAAAAGATACATTCCTGCGTTCTTAATAATTTTCTTTTGCAATCTCACATTGCAAAATAAATTGCAGACTCACATAGGTGAAACAAATCGAAGACTTACTAGAAGAGCAACATTCTTGGTGGCCAAAAGAAAGAAGAAGATTAAACGCCCATGACAATATACTTATACAATAATCTGCAGTAGAGGTGGGAACACAAATGTAAGTGTATTTAAGTTTGTATTTCAAATATTTGCGCAAACATGATCATGTTATNAAGGGTCCATGGAACACAATAAATATAAATATAGATCTAATTAGCGTTAAATTTATGATATAGGAGACAATTCTATCGTAATAGTGCAAATTAACTATTGTCAGACGCATTTACCAAGCTATAAATTTTTGTCTTGAGTATCTAACTAATTTATGAACTGAGAATATATTCTTATCAATATAAACAGCATTATTTAATTAAAATAAATGTGCATTCTTCGCAATCTTTTTAAAAAAAGTACATGGTTATAATTTAATGTAATGATGGTTTATTGCAATGATAACAAATGATAACAGTAAGTAGTTAATTATAAAGCGAATAATAGTCAGAATAAATAAGCAAATTATGTAAATATTAAAAAAAAAAATCAAAAAGTTTGTTACTAACTTTATCTTATATACGTTATTGAAGCGACTTTAGTAATTAATTTTTGCTAAATTTGATTACAAATTATCTTATCACCTCATATTCAAATTCACCTTAAAATGCATAAAACCGCTGTTTTAAGAGGTCATATTTTCAAAATTTTCCGGGGGTTATTTCTCACTTAGAGGTAAAAGGTTTAGGTGGAGAAAAAAAGCCCTCCACCTTGTTGCTGAATGTTTAGGTCAATTTTTTTTTTAAACTTATTTTTACAGATCCAATTGAACAGCTCGCTAGGGGGTCCTCACCCCTCCTTACTCCCTTTTATTACAAAACAACGCTTCTTCTAATGTCAACCTATTTCAAGGGTTTTCAATCACATCCTACGGAATTGATTTTGTTTAGAATAGGTCCCATCAATCTTGATCTAGTTTTACATTTTCTGAGTTAAACCATTGCCATTGCTTTAAATCATCAACTCAATAACTTAAGAGTAAAAGTACGACAAGAATATAGAGTTACTAATGATGATTATAGCATATTTGTTTAGAACGAAGACTATAAGAATAAAAATCATATTACCTTTAAAATTAACGGCCTCTCATTTTTCATTCCAAGAAACTGAGTCAACAAAGGTTTATACCGTTCCTTATACCGTCTTAAAATCAAATCTACAAAGATATCGCATTAGTGCAACATGCATACCTGTCCTCTCAAGAGTTTTATCTTTAAAATATTTAGATTTTACTTTATAACTGGACAGTGGCGTATTCAGGGGGGGGGC